>ML685984.1:345817-405858 GCA_007922175.1 Pelusios castaneus
CACCTGTAACCCCCCCCCCCTTTAGGTTTTAATAAAAACAGTAACAAATAATTTGAAGAGTGGCTTTATTTGTACACATTGAAAATCTCATAAGGTGCACCTGATGCGTCCTGGAAGTTAACTAGGGGAGGGCATCATTGAAATGGTCCCTGAGTGCCTCCCTTATGCGGGCAGCTTCTCCTTGGGCCCCCCTAATACTCCTAGTGGCTGGCTGTTCGTATGCTTCCTCGAGGCGCTGTGCCTCCGTAGCCCACCCCGGGGAAAACTTTTCTCCCCTATTTTCACAAATGTTATGAAGGACACAGCAAGACGCAATCACAGCAGGGATGTTGCCCTCCGCCAAGTCCAGCCTCCCATACAAACATCGCCAGCGCCCTTTTAAATGGCCGAAGGCACACTCCACAGTCATTCTGCAGCGGCTCAATCTGTAATTGAACCGCTCCTTGCCGCGATCTAGGTTCCCGGTGTACAGCTTCATGAGCCATGGCATCAGTGGGTATGCTGGGTCTCCGAGGATGACTATGGGCATCTCCACATCCCCCACTGTAATTTTTTGATCAGGGAAGAAGGTCCCCCCTTGCAGCTTCCGGTACAGACCAGTGTTCCTGAAAATGCGGGCATCATGCACCTTTCCCGACCACCCAGCATTGATGTCCGTAAAACACCCCTTGTGATCCACGAGTGCTTGCAGCGCCATGGAGAAGTAGCCCTTCCTGTTGATGTACTCGGTCACGAGATGGTCTGGAGCCAAAATAGGGATGTGTGTGCCATCTATGGCTCCCCCGCAGTTCGGGAATCCCATGGCAGCAAAGCCGTCCACAATCTCACGAACATTGCCCAACGTCACCATCCTCCATAGCAGAACGCGATTGATGGCTCGGCAGACTTGTGAGAGGGCTAATCCGACGGTGGACCTCCCAACTCCAAACTGGTTTGCAACCGACCGGTAGCAGTCAGGAGTCGCCATCTTCCAGACAGCTATCACAACACGCTTCTCCATGGTTAGGGCTGACCTCATGTTGGTGTCTTTACGTCACAGGCAGGGGCCAACTCTGAACACAGTTCCAGAAAGGTTGCTTTCCGCATTCGAAAGTTCTGTACCCACTGCTCATCATCCCACAGCTGCATAACAATGCAATCCCACCACTCGGTGCTCGTCTCTCGCGACCAGAAACGGCGTTGCACCCTGTGCAGATGATCGGTGAAGGAGCTGAGCAACACGGTGCTGTTGCTCTGCAGGGCATCAATCAGCCCCTGCTCCTCAGCGTCCTCGTCTGACTCGGAGCTCATTGCGTACTGAGCAACCAGCCGAGATATATTTAGAATGCTGAAGGCGACAGTGGAGATCAGAGCAGGATCCATGCTGTCGCTGTTGTGATTGCTCGCAAGTAGTGCGTCACCGCACTGTTGAAAATAGGCGCGAGTTGCTATTGGCAACAAGGAAGACGCAAGGGGAACACAGTGCACCACGGGAAACTGAGATTTTACCCATGGCGCTTTGCGTTCCTTTCCTTCACCCCATGATTCCAAGCCATGGAGTGGTTAGTGACCTTCTTGAGATAGTGAACAAGTGTATGCCTCTGACAGCGACTTTTTGGATGCAGAAATCTACAACAAACTACTTTTATGAAAGTAATTTGAACAGTGCTGAGTGCCGCAAATGCTTTCGCCTGAATCGAGACACCAGCCTGAAGGAAAAGTATCTTTTCTTACTGGAGGAAAAATGGGTGGACGAATATAGTTGTAAGTATTATGGATAGATATACATATGATTGAGGGAAAATTGAACTGTGGGATAGGTGCCCAGAATTCATTGCGCTGCACCGCGATATTGCAAAGAATTCTGTTGCGTTACAAGGAGCAACGTGTGTACGCGCTATCCCGCAATAAAGGTCACGTGTTTTTTATAGCGCGATTGCCATGTTGCGCTTTAATCTGATCGTGTGTACATAGCCTAAGCCTCCGGACTCCTGGGCTATGTCTACACTTATTAAAGTTAGTTCGAAGTAGTTAATTCGAACTAACTAATTCAAACTAATTTTAGTTAGTTCCAATTAACCTAATTCAAACTAGCAAAATTTAGTTCGAACTAAGTTAGTGCCATTCATGGCACTTGCTTAGTTCGAATTAGCGAATTGCGTTGAGTTCAATGGGCGGTTAGTTTGAACTAAGCAATTAGTTTGAACCAACACTGCCACATCGGTTAATTCGAACTAACTAGTTTGAATTAACCCCTTAGTTCGAATAGCATATTCGAAGTTATTAGTTCGAATGAAGGAAGCCCTTAATTCAAACTAATGAAAATCTAGTGCGGCCAAGGCTTAAATTAGTTCGAATTAAGCTTCCTTAATTCGAACTAACTTGCCCATGTAGTCATAGCCCTGGGTTCTACTCCTGGCTCCGCCACTGACTTGACCCATGAGCGTCCCTGGGTGCGGCTTTTCCACCTGTAAAATGGATGGATGCCGGCGATGACACTTGCCCTGTGAAAAGGGATTGCTGCCTGGGAAATACCCATGCACTGAGGCACTAATGTAGGGCAGAATCTGGTCCCAACTTTTTGCTCACACACAGGAAAGGGCCAGTAGGTGAAGCGGCGTCACTTTTCCCACACAGTGCCTCCAAAGAGTTTCACCATTCCCCGAGGGAGCTGGGTGTGTGGCTGAGTCCCCAGGGGGGCATTCCTGTGCTGAGACCACCACACAAAGAGCTACACCCAATCGCTTGGGCTTCTGTTACATGGATCTCAGGCCCCTAGGAACTGGACTGAGCCCAACAAATGGAGCTCCCATGGGCTGAAAGGCTGCAGAGAACACCCAGTCCTAACACCAGAGCCACCTGCTCCTTTCCGGAGCCCTGGACTTCACACTTCATCCAGCTCCCATTGATGTCAAGGAGAGCTATGCGTGGGGCTTGAGGGCCTCATTGATTTAAGATGGGAGGTCAAAAGTTTTCTCCAGCCACTATCAAGAAGTTGAGCACTCCACCCCGTGTATCTACTCCCAGATTTATTGTCCATAAGCAAATACTTGTGCTTCATAAATTCCTCCAGAGTGACTCACCCTTCTCCTGTTTAAACCAACACAGACCACATCAAACAATATCACTCCATCTAGAATTAATCATTAATTTCTGGTATTTGATCATATTTTGCCAACATCATTTCCCCCCTCTGAATTAATAAAAGTTAAACCTTAATCAAGCTATTTGGAGAAATTCAATACATCTTTGTGTCTTTAAAGCCTGCACATGCTGGGGGTTTGTAGGGAAAGTTCCCGAGAAGGAGCACCTTCCCTTCACACAACGTCATTAAAGCTAGGATGCAGGGATAGGGTCAAATCAGCATGTGGGATCCATGCTCCCAGACTTAGGCTAGGATCAAATCCAGATCTCAGTGTTATAGCAGCCCCTGGCTCTCTACATGTGTATCACTAAAGCCCCAGACCAGAGCACTCTGAATGCCAGGTCTGGAGTCCAGCAGGGCAGTCTAGGCTCATCTGCTTGCATTTCTTTTAGAGATGGGACCACACCCTCTTCCATCTGACCCCTGCTGGCAGCAAGCCCGTGAACTGCTGGGGAGTTGACTGGGAAGCCTAGATTACCTGCTATGGGCTCTTTGTCCCTTGTGCCTGACATCCAACAGGACTGAGTACCAAACACAGGGTGCAAAGCCTCACTACTCCTTCAGTCACTTCTACACAGGATGGGACCAGCCATTTCTTCCTGCTCCCAGGGAAGTGCAGCAATGGGCCTTGGAAATGTCACACAGGGAGACAGACTCCACGTGCATGTCCTGGCTGAACAAACCCAAGTCAAACAGTGATCTCAGATGCACACAGGTGGCTCCTAATCACCTCAGGCAGAACTCAGCCTTTGAATGCCACATTTTGGCTTCCATTCGCATCTCAGGCGTGTGCGTTACTGACATGCTGCATTGCATTCCAAATTATTTTTGTCAAACCTTTCATTTCGTAGAATTCTTCACACTAAGGCCTAATTCACTCCCTTCAGATCTGCTGGGCTAGTCACGGTCAAGGATTTCAGAAAGGTAGCTGGGTTTGTTTCTCTTCCCAGTCTGTGCACCAACCAACAGTGACTTTTACAACAGCTTTGCTGTCCAAAACGGTGTGAGCAGTTTATGCCATCGTATTTCAGTCCGGCTATTTACACACGCTCTTACCTTGACTCCAGTAGTGGGAGAGTGTGATGGGTCACCTGCACCTCTTCTCCCTGGCTGGATGGGTGAAACTTAAAACGTACAACGGTACATACCAAATACAGCAGTGTCGGTCATTAACAGTGACAACATACAGCAGGAGGAAACATCTGAACGAATGCACGTTGGCCATCACCGAGCAGGGGCCTTTTGCACCTCAAGTCCTGCAAAAGTTCCTGGGAGTTGTATAAAATGGGCAGAGAGCAAACTGGCATCTTTCTCCAAGGGAATGCAGAGAGATGTTTTGGCAGGATTCCCCACGTTGTCCTGCATCATTTCCACAGGTTCCTCTCTAGCTCGTTCTTGACACAAACTGTGGATGTGGATAGTGTCATATACGAGCTATTTGCTGCCAAATCTTGCACAGTAAAATTCACAGGTGCCATAAACCTTATGGAAAAGGTGTTTACAAGGTCCGTATGTACTTAATGCAAACAAGGTGGGTTTTCTAACCATTGCTAATCCCCTGCTGGAGCAAGACAAGGAGAATAGTGGCCAGAATGTTCTGTGACATGAAAAGACTGAGGCTGGAAAATGAACACGCCTGAGATTGTTTTATTCAGCTTTGGCGCATGCAGTAAGATGTGACAGAGGAGAGCTGGGAAGGGTTTCTGGCAGGGCTACAACTTGTGCCCATCACAAGGCAGGATTCGGTGTCGTGACTTCAAAACTCAGTGGAAACCATTTGCCAAATTCTCCTCTGGTTTGCATTAATACTAGAATATTATACAGCAGCAGCAGTATTACTGTAAGATGTGTTGTGCACCTAATTTTCAGTTAACGTAACTGCACTGGATTTGCTCTTTCCCGTTTATCAGCTCCGTGAGTAGACCTTTTTTCTGCAGGATGTTTTCAGAGTTTTTGAAAGGCAATGGCGTGGCAGAGTGTGCTGTGCACCGTTTTTATACCCTGGCTCACAGCCCATGTGTTCACTCTACAAAGACACATCAGACTTTGATTGCACTAGAATTGGTTGGGATCTCAGTATCTCCTTTCTTCTCACGTACTTTCCCCGAGAAACTCTTTGTAGTCACATTATTGCTGTTTGGAGGTTTGGCTTTAACAGCCTCCAATAAAGATACAAGCCTATGAAATGTCAGGAGTAGACCAAGATTATTCCAGCTGAAGAGCAGGTGTCCACGGCCTGGGTGATAGACAACAGGGCTCTGACCCGACTCGGAGAAAGTTACCGGCCACTGCTCCATACCCGACCACGCTGCCAGGAGGGAATGCTGGTCGATTACACAGCAGAGGGACCTACTCACCCCTAAGTGCTGAAGAATGACATTTCATAGATCCTGTGCCCCCCTCCCCCGCCCCCCCCATTCTGCACACAACAGTCTGCAGGGCTGCTGGAGAGATGCACTTTACTTCCTGGACTGCTTTGTACTCCTGTCGGAATACAGCGCATTTCAGCGTTACCTAGATGGTGTGCCAGCGAGAAGGGGACACGCGGGCCCCACCCACGGCCACGAACGTTCTGTCTGTGACTGGAGTAGGGTCAGGATTTCACAACCAGAGCTTACGTTCAGTTTCCCCTCTTGAAAAGAATTTAAAATAACATTTATCTGCTGTGCCTCGTGGCTCTGACGGGTGGTGGAAGGAATCGGATACCAGTGTGTATCAGCTGTAAGGTCGTTGCTGATCTACTAGCTGGCATTGCCAGTTGTTTCTTTTTATTTGGACTCTGGAGAGTTTTTGCATTTACTGTCTCTGTTCTGTAAACAACCAATGTCCGTTCCACATAGCACTCACCTTGGGTCCAATCCTGCCTCCAAAGACATCAATCAGAGACTGCCATTGACTGACTTCTGAGGGAGCTGGGCTGGGTCTCTGAGATCGTATTTCAGGTATAGGCTGTTTAATAAACACAGAAATAAGTGCAACTTTTGATAGCATCTCTCACCTGGCTTACAAATAATAATCTGAAAACTCCCAGTCCACTGGAAACTATATCAATTAAATGTTGCATATGCCAACATATTTAACTAGTCTGATGAATAATTAAAACCGAGGTCAAG
Source organism: Pelusios castaneus (assembly GCA_007922175.1). Lineage (NCBI taxonomy): Eukaryota > Metazoa > Chordata > Testudines > Pelomedusidae > Pelusios > Pelusios castaneus. The sequence goes on from ML685984.1 coordinate 352,055, forward strand.
TAATTACATTGTTAAAAATATATGTATTTACAGTATAGCCACTTCCTACAAGGAGAGGGATCATATTTTATATTGCTGTAAGCTGTGACATACTAATTCCTGACATAGGATTGGAAAACAGTGGCACTTTTTTCACTTTACTAAGGATTATGGGGGAGGAAAAAAAACTGTTTTCAAGTGTGAACTCAAACACCAATGTGCAGCCACAACTTTGGATTTGCACACACATCCAAATTGTGAACCCACACATGTCAAGCAAATGAAAAAGGATACAGGACTTTGCAAACTCTAACCCATTAGAGCAAAACCTTGCTAATTCACACTATTGATTGGGAGACCTCTTACTGATGATCAGATGCTGTGAATTAGCAAGTGAGTGAACTAAAATAAGAGCAAAAAAATAGCCAAGGACACAACATCATAAAATGTACTTTGCTCACTTTGTCAGATGCAGTTCAGATTTAACTATTTACAATACTCTGCAGCATGCTCTGCATATACCTATACATTTGAAGTATTAAATGAGCTCTCAAATTTGTAATCTGATACCCCTGAACTTTAATATTTATGTCTTTGTTGTGAAGAGAGAGGAGACAGCCAGGTTGTTGTGGAAAATATTAATCAAATCAACAAATAGCAAAATTCTACATTTGCGTGTGTACATTCACAGTATTGACAGATAGAATCTCACATTCTTTAGTGATTTAAATCTGGTGCAACTGAATTGACTCAAATGAGATTGGAAATTATAAAACCACTGCAAAATTTGGGTTGTTGTACCTTAAATAAACTAACAGCCCTACATTAATAATAATTATCTGGATAGCACCAACAATATGCTTAAGTGTCCGACAAGTGTGTAGGAAGACAAGGTTCCTACCCCCAAGAAATTTCCAATCTGTGTAACACATGCGCTTTATAAATGAATTACGGTAGAGGACAGAGTTCTCATTATATTGCCAGCTTGGCTCACTAAATTACAAAGAAAAGTCTAGTTCTAGGAAACCTAGGATTAGGATAAAATCTATATGTAAGCATCAACAAGTTAAGCTAATCATATCACTGAAACATCCAGAAAACTAAATATGCTATCAGGGTAAAATACCAACTATAAATTAACTGTATAATGTAGTTCCTAAAATATATCTACTTAGCACTTCAAGCAAAGAAGGTCAACATCTGGTTGTTGGAAGGTTATTTTCTATGCAACCTCACATTGAACCATAAATACCTTGCTTATTGCAGTGTATAATGTGCAGAAGTCTCTCTCAAGTAGAGTACGATGAACTTTAAACTTTACATAGAACATCATCAAGCATAATGCTGAGGGAGGGTGTTAGCAGCCATGATCGCAGCTTCACCAAACTCTTCCACTGGTAGAAAGAATCTCTAATGGGAAAATATAGTTCACCTCCACACACTGTGACATTTTGGTTTCATGTAGGGTACTTACACGTCACAGCAGTGTCCATCTCTGAGAGATGCCATAAACACACCTTTTATACGCCAGTCTTACACAGTCCCTGGGACACAGCAAGGCAAAATCCAGGCTCACGAGTAGCTGTATCACCCTTGCCCCTTCCAGCGCCTTGCTGCTCAAAGTCATCCAGCACGTGAGTCACTTCTAGCGATGTCCGTGTGCGCTGCAGACAGCCACACCTTGGTTCTTAAAAGCCTTAGAGATTACTACAGTGGACCCCGGCACACTCCCAGTCCCAGATTTTCCCCCAGAAACACATGTCCTGTACTGCCCAGCCCTCTCTTGGACAGTGCCAAGGAATAATATGTGTAAACGTGTTACCCAAATGGAGTTCTCCAGACCCTTCAGCTTGAACACACTGTGCTGGATAAAACAAGGTTATTAACTACAGCCAGAGATTGTAAGTAGTTACAAGCAGTGAGGCATAAAAGTCAGAAATGGCTACAAGACCGAAGAAAACACGCTCCCCAGTACCTAACGTAAACTACAGTTGATTCAAAGCAAAGATTTGTTCCCACATGCTTTCAGCAGCCTAAATGACCCAAGTCTTTAGGTCTGGATCCTTCTCCCAGAATCCAACCAATACTTCCTTTATCACTTCAAGTGCAGAGAATGCAGTGGGCAAAGAGAGACAGGTGCCCTGGGGGGTTTGTTCCTCCTTTTTATAGTTTCAGTCCTTCTCTTGAAAAACATTTCCAGCTGAGAACCAGAAACCAAAGGCTCTAGGTGGAAGGATGTTCCCTGCTGGGTTTTTTCCCACCTGTTTGAACTTTCTTTGTCTTCTCTTCCCAGCTTCGATGACTTGGTTTACTGTTTAAATGCAAATTAAGCAGAGCTCACATTCCTTTGTTGCGGCCAGACCTATTTGCCAACTTTCTTTCAGGCTGGGCTGTGGGGTTTGGGACATCTGTTAACATCATTGTACGGAGGAATCTCCTAACTACAATGTTGCCACACATTTTACCACAATACTGACCAGCAAATGATGAATTTTCAAATGATACCTGATAAAGTATACTTTGTGCAAAGATTATTACCCTAGCATAGAGATGCAAATGCAGGGGTGTATTCGCTCAGTCATGATTTACAACCTTTTCAATTCAGTTACACTACAAAGTTATCACTCCCGTATATTGCTCCTGTCAGATGCTGGTGGCTAACCTATCAGCTGCTCCTGGGACAACCATCTCCCCGAGGACAGAAATGTGTGCAGTAGCCCAGAAGCACGGTGCAGAATACTGGAGGTGGCCGGTGTGTTTTGAGACAGGGAAAATGCATTTTTTAGTCACTGCTGTCACTGTGTACTAAGGTGAGGCTCCTGATCATTGTTGGGCTCAATCTAGGGGCAATGGGGTGAAAGGTTATAGAGGAGGATCAGAACAGATGATCTAATTTGGCCTTCACTCTATGAAATAAGTGCCAGCGTGCGTATCTGTCCCCACAGAACGTGGTCCGGGGCAGGAGCCAATGTTAGACAAGATGCAACAAGGGAGAGCAGCCAAGGACCAGCAAGTCAAGCAATGTGGTTTCACACAGGGACAGGAGCTCGTGCACAGCACAGATGTTCCATGGGGGTTCAAGGCTTTCTTTGCTTTTAATAAATAAAATCAGCTTCCACTGGTGGATGCTGTCCCACCCATGGAAGGAAGGAAGGAGGAAGGAAAATGACTGTTTCCTTTTCTCTCCTGTGTCCAACACAGAAGAGACTTCTCTGTAGGGGAGGAACTGATATGGTCAGGCCGCATCTGGAATACTGTGTCCAGTTTTGGGCTCCCCACTACAGAAAGGATGTGGACAAATTAGAAAGAGTCCAGCGGAGGGCAACAAAAATGATTAGGGGGCTGGGTCACATGACGTACAAGGAGAGACTGAAGGAACTAGGCTTATTTAGTCTACAGAAGAGAAGACTGAGGGGAGATTTGATAGCAACCTTCAACTACTTGAAGGGGTGCTCCAAAGAGGAGGGAGCTAGGCTGTTCTCGAGGGTAACAGAGGACAGAACAAGGAGCAATGGTTTCAAATTACAGCTGGGGAGGTCGAGGTTAGATATTAGGAAAAACTTTCTCACTAGGAGGGTGGTGAAGCATTGGAATGGGTTACCTAGGGAGGAGGTGGAATCTACGTCTTTGGAGATATTTAAGGCCCGGTTAGACAAAACCCTGGCTGGGGTGATTTAGTGGGGGGTTGGACTAGATGACCTCATGAGGTCCCTTCCACCCCTATTGTTCTATGATTCTATATTCATGCACACCCGTGGGAGGATTAGAGAGAGCAGCCCCTAAGAGCTCTGTTGTGTTTGAACTGTTTAAATCCCATTTTTAAAAATCACATTTTTAAAGAGAGAAGTAAAAGGTTCATTTGAAAGAACCAAACCCAAATACCAAGGGCCCTAAATCTTCAAAGCTGACAGCCAGTTTCAGGTGCTCCACAGGAGAGGTCTTGAATTATGTCTGATTTGCAAAGATCAGGTGCGGCGTACTTTCTGGGAACCTGGCACCTGCAAGCTGTTTCAAATTCAGCACCCAAAATTGCTTTAGGAGATGTAGGGCCACAGCTCTGCCTTTAGTCTCTGTGTTCAATGTCCCTGGGTCTGGAATTTATTTCAAACAAATCCTGCGAACATGGGACATAGGACTGGAAGAGATGTCCTGGCTCATCAGTCCATTTCCTGGCTCTCACAAGCAACCCCATCATATCATCCTGTTCTTAAATTCAGTCAGCTCAGTCTTAAAGCTAGTTGGAGTGTCCCCACCACTCTTTCTGAGCTCTACCCCGTGCCTTCCAGCTACCAGTCCTTGTTTCCGTTCAGAAAGGGAAATATTACCGCTAAATAGCAGGGTTCAGAAGCCAATAATCCTCTCCCGTCTACCTCTAGACCACATCTTCATCCTCAAGGCCAGCTGCAGTCACCATGGTAGCAGAAGACTGGACCTGAGCAATCTCTGTGCAAGGGGAAGGCTGTGCTGCAGAACAAATTGTATAATCTTAAGGCCATTAGTAACGGCCACAGCTCTTCCAGCCGAAGCTATGATCTAAGAGCATGAGAATGGCCATGCTGGGTCAGACCTGTAGCCCATCTAGCCCAGTGTCCTGGCTGCTGACAGCTGTCAGTGCCAGGTGTTCAGAAGGAATGAGCAGACCAGGCAATTAACGAGAGATCTGTCATCCACTCCCAGCATACAGCAGGCTGAGGTTTAGGGACACTCGGAGTGTGGGGTTCTGCCCCGACCACCGTGGCTAATAGCCATTGCTGGACCTGTCCCCTGGGAACTTAGCCAATCTCTTTTTTGAACCTAGTATACTTTGGGCCTTCACAACATCCCCTGGCAACGAGTCCCCAGGCTGACTAGGCGTTGTGTGAAGTTCTTCCTCCTGTTTGTTTTAAACCTGCTGCCTGTTGATTTCGCTGGGTGACCCCTGGTTCCTGTGTTACGTGAAGGGGTGTAATGCAGGGTAGAAGCCAATCCCCCTGAGACGGCTGAGAAAGAGTTTCCTGTCCCCCACACTGGGAAGAGCATTTCACACGTGTCTGGGAACATCCCTTCTCTGCACCTCCAAGAAGTGACGGATTCATTTAGCGCTTGCCATGCAAGGGTCGACTGCATGTTCTCAGGCAGGATTTCACAACGCCTGCAGACACCCCATGGGAATTGAATCAATAGCCTGAGAGGGATCTTCTCCCCGTCTTACAGCCAGGTTTTCTGTTCCTGGCTTCCAAACTCTTCAGAGACACAAGACAGAGCAGCCTGCGGGGCTGAGAGGCCCTGCTCGTCTGTGAGAGATAACAACCTCCATTCAGCAGCTCCTGCCCATGGTCACGTCCACGGTGCTACTCCACTCCAGCACCGAGGTCCCCTCCCTACCCACCAGACCAGGCACAAACACACATTGCCAGGAACAAAGTGTCCGTACAGGCCTCACAGAGCCATGACACAAGCGTGAAAACCAGGGACGGTGCCAACAATATTAGACACCTGGTCGCACTCCCAGATCTCCTGCTCTGCACAGAAAAAGGACAGAGTCAGCTGCTTGAGGTAATGCCTCCCTAGACACCCCCCCCCCCAAGCCAAGGGCCCACAGACTCCCAAAAAGAAGGCAAGTAATGGGTGGGGGTGATAGTGCACGTGGACATCACTCCCCTGACCCCAGTGGAGGAAAGCAACTTACAGAGGGAGCCTGGCCCCAGCCACGGCGTCAATCTACAGATGCGCAGCACAGGATTGTAGGGCAAGGTAAACACAAAGCTCCCGAAACCCTCGCTCCAGCATGGCCTCGTGTTTCACGTGAACACCCAGCTGCTCTCCTGCCACCTTCCCCATTCCAAATTCTTCGTGCAATCCTTTCAGACACACACAAGGGGCACAGAGCGGGCTCTGTCCAGCCCCACCAAGGGCAGGGGCTCCCACACCCCACAGGGGCCCCTCTGGGGGGCTCCATACCACAGGAGAGGCAAGGCCGGGGTGGAAGCCAGCTCAGCTCCTACAGACTCTTTCTCCCCAACCTGGGTTGGAAGCCAGTGCAAACTACCCAGCCCGGAGCAGCATGACCCTGCAGCGCTCCCCCCTCACAACCCTGGCTTTGGGGCAGAGAGCTCTGCAGGACATGTGCCCCAAAGACCAGACAGGGCTCTGCTAGTGCCTGCCACAGCTTCCATGAGATCCTGGATTCAGAGCCCTGACTACACAGGGACGGACAAACTGACCTCAGTTCCGCACTTGGAGTGACAGGATACTGCACGGCCTGTCCCTGCAGTAGCATCCTGCCAGAGTGGGTCATTCCCTCCATGGGGAAAAGACCTAGAGAGATGGCTTAGGGTTGTGATGGTGACCACAGCCTCCCAGGCACCGACAGCAGATGGTGGAGTGCTAGCTTTGCTCCGCCAAAGCTCCAGACCAGTGCTTTTCATGCTTTTTCTCCACACCCAGTTGAAAAAACCAGTTATGCCGCGACCCACCACTTCCATCTCTGAGCAATGCATTCCAGTCTCGCGGAGGTGGCAGGAGGCGGCGCCACAACCCAGTACCGGGTCCTGACCCCACGTCTGAAAAGCAGTGCTCCAGGCACTAAGTTATAGGCTTGCCTTAGCAATCCCTGGGGGCGGTGCCCTGGTCTGTTATGCAGGAGCTCAGACTACATGATCCCTTTTAGCCTTCAAATGTCTCTGTCCCTGAATCTCAGCCCAGGGGCTCCCTCTCCGACAGGGAGAGGAACCCAGTCGCTGATGCTCACTGAAAAGGGGAAAGAGGTTCTTCTAAAAATGTATTTGTGAATCTGAGCCTGGAGCTTGATTTGTGGGAATTCCTTATTATTCATAAGTATTTGCACAGCTCACAGCTCCAGATGGAAGTGTTCACCAATCCCCAAAGTTTCAGGAAAGTTTTCAGCTGAAAATTCACACCACTAGTCATTATGTTCGAAGTTGTCACCCAGTCATGGAGCAGAAACAATGCCATGTGACCTACGGGACCAAGGAACGGCAAATAACCGTGGTGATCAGTTCGTAGAAGAGCCAGAGTCTGAAAGTTACTGCTCCAAAAGATTTGGTAAACAGCTCCAGAGAGTCGATCCCCTCCCAGCTAACAGCAGCTTGTGAATAATTTGCACCCCACATGGTAGGTTGGATGAATGCTAGCAGGCCAATCAGAGACAGCGGTCATGTCCAGCAGAAAAAGAACTGCAGTCACCCAAGCCACATACCAGCCCTCAGAATGGTAACAACTTCCAGTCGTGACCTGGGTCGGGTTTCAGGCTGTGACCTAGAGGTGAAAGACTCCGTATCCCATTACTAGTTCCCACCCTGCAGAACCTTTTTTTATTAATTACCCTAGCTCTTAAAAGCAATTTGTTTTCAACTGCCTGTTTAAGAATTCCAAAAGTCCCTGAATGCGTTTGGGTCCCTAGAAAGGGGATTGCCCAGAGTGAAATTTATTCTCTCTCCAGCTTATCTCAAAGGTCCGCAGTACAGACCCCGCAAACTCCCTTCTCTGCCCACACTTCCAGCAGGTGACATCCTGTTTTGCTCACCTTTCTTCTTTGGGTCAGCGCCCCGTGGTGTTGTAAACAACCCTGCAGACATATTTTACGGTAAGATCTTGTGCGGTTCACCTCATCTCAAGCCTCCCCTAAATCCCTGCTTCCGACTTGCCTTCATTCCCTCCTTAAACAGTTGAGCTTCTACTGAAGCATGCAGCCCACACGCTAACTAAAAAGAAGAGCATTTTACCTGGGAAGTTGTATCCGGCCCCTCTTTATCTGCGACTGCAATTATTACACGTAAGGCATTTCACAGGGCACGATGGGTGAAGGTCCTGAACCATGTCATTTATACCCCTGCCCACACAGAGTGTCTAAAACCCAATGCCGTGAGTTAATTTTCATCCTTATGGAAAAATCTTATCAAACAAACTCGATATATAGACTCAAAGAGTGATATCCTGCCTACAGAATTGTCAAATAATCCTATAAATGTAATAGAGAACTTTATCCCCACTCTAGAATTCTGTAGCTAGTTAAAAAATTCCACATTAAGGTTATCGGGGACATGTCCCTAACGACCCATAAGAAAAGGATCATGAGCAGTTACTTCTCTGGTTCACCCTCTTCATCTTTTCTTTATTAGCTTGTCAATGTCTCTAACTGAAGCTTATGCCAAATATTGCTCATCTGGAATTAAATTTAAATACACTGAGGGATTCTAACTGAAGTGAGGATCCAAAAGAAACCTTAGATCTGTACTTTTCTGTAGTTTAAAACATGACCCTTTTTTAGTTGGGAAGGCTGTGTACACAGGCGTCCACAGGGATAAAAACCTTTGCACTGGTGAGATCTGCAAACATGTCTCTTCTTTCCCGAACTTTATTTTTCTCACGCTCTCTGAAAAGACAAGATCAGGTGATACGTGTGGGATTGGCCCTGTACAGGTGCAGATCAGGTACTGGAGGAGTAGGAAAAACATTGCTGTGTGTACTAAAAAAAAAAAGAGAAAGCCTTTGAATAGGCCAAGTGTAGTTCTTGGCAGGGTGACTCAGGCTTAGCTGGCAGACTATGGGAATCAGAGTGTGAGAAAGTCAGTCAACCGAAGGCGGGGGGGGGGGGGAGAGAAGAGAGATAGCCAAGTCCTTCAGCAATTTTTTTTTATAAAACTAACCCCACAAAGTGTCCCAGCCAGATCTAGGTATTGCAGAGGAAAAATACCCCATCAATGCAGAGAGAGGGATGAATATCTCCCAGAGTACGTCTTTGCATTTGCTTGTTTTATGATTTGAAAGTAAACATGAAAGCACCTGAAGCAGTAAACCACCAAAAAGAGGATTAGTTTGTGAGAGCAAGTTCAGGGTAGCTCTTGTCCTTATTCACCACTGCCGGTCAGGAGAACAAGTTATCTAGAGTCACGAGTGCCAAAGAGGACCACACCAGTTCACCAACGAAGGATCCACTTCTCCCTCTTCAGATTAACTAGCCCATCTGCCTTTGAACACCCACGGCCAGATTCTCCTCCCACTTACACCCATGAAAGTCTTGATGTCGGTGGAGTACCAGCAGCGTACATGCCAAGAGTCAGGCCCCCCATCTGATTAGCATCTCTTGGCTGCAGATCATGTCACCCACCCCCATGCAGATGAGCCCTGAGAAGCACAAGCAACATAAACGCATGGAACCCTCCTGAATTCAGCTGCTCATAAATCTTCACCCAAAGAGACCAGCACCTGGGCAGCCTCTTTTGCCACCAGTATCCAAGTCCCCTGCCATTCACAATTCTGCATGTGCGTGCACACACACGCCTGTCACTCCGCAACAACAAAAGATGCATTGTTCATTATTGTAGGGCTGAATCTGCTTGCACTGTGTGGAGAGGTTTCCCACAGACCAGCCTCAGGGCAGAAATTGGGAAATTCAATCCTCACTTTAAAGGGCAGAAAGTGTTGGCTCCCCACCTCGTCTGCACTCGCTTCTTCAAGGCAGATGACCCCTGGAGGGGTAAATATTACAATGCCCAGAATGGTGTTATGCTTGGATTACTTCCTGCCACTACCTGGAAATTAAGAATTGGTCAAGAGCACCTAGGCCCTGTCCCACAGCAAACAGCGCTGGTCTTTGACATCCCCGCTTCTTGCCCATACAGAAGTTGTTTATAGGGTTTTCTCAGCCTTATTTTGATTTCATTGCTATGGTATTACAGCTCTGTTTGTATGCAACAAACCGTGCTGCGTCTGCTAGGGAAAAAGGCTCTCAGGTTACAGAAAGCAGTTACCCCTCCAAGGGCTGATGCTGTGAGATGCTCAGCACCCTCCCCGCCCCCTCCACGGACTGACCCAGCCCCGCCCAGCCCTTCCACAAGGCCAAGGGCCAAAATGCTCAACGTTTTAAAACAAAGGGGCACCATTGGAGCGAACGCCGTCCTGAGACACACCGCACATGGAAACTGGACAGATTTTTAAAGCTAATTTCAATCTATGAAACTAAATTAAAAACTTGGACTGATCTGATTGACCGAAACCCAACCTTGGAAGGGAGTCTTGCTTGGACCTTTTCCACCTCCCTTTGCTTTGTTCTTTTTCCCAAAACGAGCCACCCAGCCTGCACCATCTGGCCCGGACAGCGTCCTCAGCCCGCCCCCGGCACCGCAACCTGCCCCCAAGTGTCGCGGCTCTGATTAAAAGGCCATGGGCAGCGTCGGGTCCCCAGGACGAGGCGGGAGCTCCGACTCCGAGGGCCGAGCTCGGTTTGGAGAGTCCCAGCCCAGGAACAGGTCCAGGGGCCCGGACCCGCCCCCGCCAAGGCCCCGCGGAGCTCCGGCCCACGTGTGCCCGGCGGGGGAGGAGCAGCCCGGGCCGGTCCTGTCCCGCAGCCGCGGCGGGGAAGCCACGTGTCCGCCCGCAGCTCCCGCAAGCCCCTTCCAGGCCCCGGGCGGCCTCCCCCAGCCAGCGGCTCGGCCCCCCCGGTGCTGCCCGACCCGCGCCTGACCCGTGCCAGGTCCGCGCCGCCAGTTCGGGCAGGGAGGGGCCAGCCGGGCCAGAGGAGGAGAGGGGAGGGTGTCCCTGCCCTGCCGTCCCCACATCCGGACCGGGCCAACCCGGGCTGGGCCAGGCGCTCGGCTCCCGGCTCGGTGCGGGGTTTTCCTAGGTTCCCTCCAGCCGCTCTTTACCTCCCTGGCGGCCGCCGCCTGATGGGAACCAACCCCGCGCCCGGCCCGGCCCGACCTCCGCCGCAGGCGGCCGCAATAAACCCGCCCGGCACGTGCGCCGCTCCTGCCCGCCCCGCGCCCGGCCGCCGGCCTTAAAGGGACCCCGAGAGAAAGCCGGGCGGGTTTTTCCCCTCTCGCCGCTGCGCGGCCCGGGGCCGCCTAGAGTCGCCCCTCTCCCGTGCAGAGCCGTGCGCATTGCCCAGCATTGCCCAGCGCCGTGCACATTGCCCAGCGCCGTGCACATTGCCCAGCATTGCCCAGCGCCGTGCACATTGCCCAAGCCGGCGCTCTCCTGTAAACCCGGCCCCTCGCAGGCACCGCGGACAGCGCTGAGCCCGGAGTCCGGACACGGCCCCAGACAGTGTCTCATTGGCATGTGTTCACTGCCCTGCTACCCTCGTCTTGCTCAATGGGGCCTGGAATCACAGGACCTCCTAGAGTTTCCTCCTGGCCTCCTCCGGGCTCCCCAGGGGCTAGATTGCAGGGCAGGGTCTAATGCTATTGCACCTCTCTCTCAATTAGGCAAACATGTCGCTCCCACCCCAAAAGTCATGTAAAGCGAACAGCGAATATTTCTCCGCACTAGACAGAGCTAGCTCGGATTTTCTCCGCCTGCTGCTAAATATGCTCCTTAAGTGTCGAAGAGAGGCTCTTGACGACATCCAGCAGGGTTTTTAATCCTCCTCTCTTCCCAAGAGATGTGCAGGGCTGTCTGAACTCTATCAGCGATGCTACTTTAAGTGGTAACGTTTGCAGATGACACAAAAATTGGAGGACCGATGCCAGGTCACGGGTGCAGAGCAGTCTGGATCGCTGGGCAGAAGCAAACCATGTCTGTTAATAGGACTGTGTGACTGTGTTCACCGCTCGGGGACAGACCGGGCCATAGGTACAGGGTAGGGACTCTGTCCTTTCAAAGTGCCCGGGACTCCTTTGTTTGGCTGGCCTGGGCTGACACGGCTCCCCCTGGTCTGGAACTGGAAGAGATCTGAGGTCGCAGTGGACAATCACCTGAAGGGGAGCTCGCAGGGTGACAGAAAGAGGCTGATGTGATCTTTGGGTGCATAACCAGGGGGACTCAAGTGGGAGTAAGAGATCATTCGCCCCTTGTATTTGGCATTGGTGCGACCGCTACTGGAATAGTGTGTCCCAGTCCGAATTCAAGCGGAAAGTTGATCAGTTGGAGAGGGCCCAGGGAATGCCTAGAAATCCTGCCTTATGGGGGAAGCTGCAGAACAGCTAAAGGGCTAGAAAACCCGCCTCGTGGTAAAACAAAGCAGGAGTCTGGAAGCGGGATTTTCTCCACGAAAGCTCATCATAACTCCATGCGTTAGGACCCGCACGGCTCCCCTGGAATTGCTGTAGCCGAGTCAGCCCAGAGGAGCAGCGGGCTCCCGCTCAGACCCCAGCGGTCTCTGGCTCTATCCGGGGCCATAGCTTCGGTCCCAAAGCAGCAGGCGCTGCTCCCCCCGGAACCTACCTGAGGCTGTCTGGGTTGCTGGCAGCTCTGTGGGGCCCAAGGAGCAGGTCGCGGCGATGGCACAGGGCGAGCACCGGTGACCTCTGTTTGCTCTTTTCCCACTCTCGCTCCCCCCCCCCCGGAGAAAGGGCTCCGGGGCGTCCCCGCTTCCCTCCCGCACGCCCCCGCAGCGCTGGGAGGGCCGGATCCTGCCCAGGGCAAAGCGAGGGGCAGACACAACTCCTGCCGCTGGCCCCGGGGTGTCAATCAAACGGCTTATTAACCTGCTTCCCCGCCGCGGCCCGCACCTCTGCCCCGCCGCACGGGGGGACCGACCCCCGGCCACCGCCACCGCCGCACGGGCAGCCCGAGCAGAGCAGGCACGGAAAGGGTTAACGCCTTTGATTGACACTGTAGCCTCCGGTGCCCCGAGCCCAGGCGTGCGCCATTGGCCGCCGGTCGTGGCGCCTGGCAGCCAATGGGTGGGCGCCGTCCACGAGCGGGGCCGCGTGTCCCCGGCTCTTATTGGCTGAAAGTTACTGTGGGAAAGAAAGTTGGGGAAGTTTCACACGAGCCGTTCGCGTGCGGCCCCGGCTATAAATAGCGGCGGCCAGGGACTTGGGACCCGCTCCTCCCGCAGCCGGCGCCGCGCCTCTCCTCGCCCCGACCCCGACCCGGAGCCCGCCCGGCCGCGCGAGAGGCACCGTGCGAGCGGCAGGAAAATGCCCGCCGACGTGATGGAGAAAAACTCCTCCCCGGTGGCTGCCGCTCCGGCCAGCGCCATCGCTATCACCGCGCCGGACAAGCCCAAGACGGCCTCCGAGCACCGCAAGGTAACGGGACCGGCCCTCCCCGCCCCTCGGGGCCCGCGCCGCGATCTCCCGCGCCCGCGGGCCCGCCTTCATCCCTCCCTCTGCTCCCCGCAGTCCTCCAAGCCCATCATGGAGAAGCGGCGGCGGGCGAGGATCAACGAGAGCCTGAGCCAGCTCAAAGCGCTCATCCTGGACGCGCTGAAGAAAGACGTAAGTGGGGCCGGTGCCCGTCCCCGGGGAGCCCCCGCCCGGCTGGTCCGCCTTCCCTGCCCCCGGCCCGGCTCTCACTGTCCCCTTCCCCGCAGAGCTCGCGGCACTCCAAGCTGGAGAAAGCGGACATCTTGGAGATGACCGTCAAGCACCTGCGGAGCCTGCAGCGCGCCCAGATGACGGGTGAGTGGCCGCGGGGATCCCGCCCGGCTCCGGGGCCGAGGAAGGATTAGGTGGGGGAGCGGGGTCCGCTATCCGGGGGTGCCCCGATTTCCCCCGGGGGGCCGAGCGCGGGGCTCAGCTAGCGCCTACCCCCCGGAACCGGGCACCCTGAAGAGAGGAGGGCTCCGCGCCGGGAAGGGGCTGGCTGGACGGTGGGGGCGCTGCCCCGGGGACGCGGGCGCTGAGCCGTCTCTCTCCCTCTCTGCAGCCGCGCTCAGCTCGGACCCCACGGTGCTGGGCAAGTACCGAGCCGGCTTCAGCGAGTGCATGAACGAGGTGACCCGCTTCCTCTCCACCTGCGAGGGGGTGAACACCGAGGTGCGCACCCGGCTGCTGGGCCACCTGGCCGGCTGCATGGCCCAGATCAACGCCCTCAACTACCCGGCCCAGCCGCCGCCCCCGACCGGGGCCCCGCACGCCGCCTTCGCCCCGCCGCTGGGCCCGATGCCCTGCAAGCTGGGGAGCCCGGCGGGGGAGGCGGCCAAGGTGCACGGCGGCTTCCAGCTGGTGCCCGCCTCGGACGGGCCCTTCGCCTTCCTTATCCCCAGCGGCTTCGCGCCTGGCGGGGCCCTGCTGCCGCTCTACGCCGGTGGGCCGGGCTCCGGGGGCCCCGCCGCGCCCTCGCTCACGGCGGACTCGGTGTGGCGGCCCTGGTGAGCCCCGCGGCCGGACTCTGGGGGCCCCGGGCCTGTCCTGCCCCCATCGGATTGTGCCTCGCCGCCGCGGAGCCCGGAGCCGCCCTCCCTCCGACGCGCGGCCCGACGTGACACCAAAGACCCAGACGCTGCAATAAAGGCCCGGCTCCCTGGGGTCTTTGAAGGCCTCCCAGCCGCTCCCGGCCAGAGCAATGGAAAGCAGCCAGCTCCTCCCACCGGGGCCACAGGGAATCTGCCTCCTGAGCCGGTTAAAGGCCTGGTGTTGGGCCAGCAGACAGTGCCTGGGCCAGGAGCCAGCGGAGACGGATCCTGCCTCTGGAGCCTACCCAGGGAGCCTGACGGGCACTTCCCCCCTGCTTTCCCCTGGCCTGAGGCCGGCCTTTCTCCACCGAACTCAGTCAAGCCACCACATCCTCCACCAGCCTCTTGCTGTTAGAGGCTCGTCCTCTTTCCCACCCCCAGCTCGGCTGGGGGCCTCGCCAGGACGTGTAGGCAACTTGGGCCAGATCCACACCTGGCAGTGCACAAGCCTCGCCCCATGTGTGACCTGCCAGAAGAAATGAGCCAGGCTGAGCTGCTGATTAAGGTCCAAGTGTTCCTGGTAAGTTGGGCCTGGCCTGAGCCTGAGCACAGAAAATAGGGGGCGGAGGAGCACGGGGAACTGGACAGACTGTGGCCCTGTTTATATAACAGCAACCCCTTGGACTTGATCATGCCCCAGTTCCTGGCAAGATGTGAGCCCCACATGGAGGCAAAGGGCAGGCTCAGATTTCAGCTCTCATAACTCTCCTTAACAAGTCCTAACTCAAAGTGGACAGTTTTAAACCGTACCAGGATCTGCAGGGAATTCCTTCCAAATCTCACCCCAAGACGTGTCAGATTCTGTCTGGATTGGCCAGGTGCTTGACTACATCCAGGTGCTGGGGAAATGAAAGCCAGCAGGCCTGCGAGACCAGACAGATCCTAGCTGCTGTGAGCCTCCTTGCCCCCCTTCCAGCTGCTGGCCTGAAAGGCAGAAGACCAGTGCAGAGGGTCAAGCTTCTCAGAGCTTCCTACCAAGGATGCATTCAAGGCCTTTGTCTCCTTGCTGAAGACGAGGCAGACAGAGGCCTGGGCCTCGCACTGTTCTCAGCCACCAGAACTAACAGTCACAGTAACACACCAGCTCCAAGTGCCGTCAGTTCCCTTTCTCTCTGGGGGGTGTCCCATAAAAGCTGGAGACATTGCTTACTGGAGCTGGAAAGCTTGTCCCTTCCACCCATGGAAGTTGGTCCAATAAAAGATATTCCTCTCCTACCTTGGCTTTCTGCACTACTAATTGTATGTCTCCCTCTCCACATAACTTTCCTGTGCTGCAGCCAAGTGTCATATGTACCATACAAACAGGATCCTCCTCTTGGGTATCTGGTCACTAGTTACCTTTTTGGCTATAAACTCTTCCCCAATTTACATCTCACAGACAGCCATGGGGATTCTCTGGAAGTAAAGCAGGGCCAAATTCAGCTTTTACATTTCAGCTAAACTTTGAGGAAAAGTAAATATATATATTAGGCTTTTCTTAATGCACATTTTTCTATTGATTCTTTCTCACAATTATTGCAGTGTGTATATTAAAGGTCCTTTCTCTGCTGCCTTGCTCCATGTTAGCTGGCTGTACCTTCCTCTCTCACTCACTGTGGCGGGGAACCACTTTCCAGCAATGACATTGGAATCCCAGGTGTTCAGTGGCAGATCCAGAATTCAAGGCCTGGCCCACATAACTGCCCTGGCTCTTAAGACATCACTACTGTATGTGGTGTCCGAAGACAGATGTCTAGAGGCACCAGGCTGGTTCTGTCTTCTCTGACTTCAGTGGCATGCTGCCTGAGTTACTGATGTAAAGGAGAGAAGAATCCGGTCCCCATTAACTTTTATAACATGCATTCCTCACCCTGTCCCTTAGTGGGGCGTCACATAGCAGCAGCTGTGGGTCTAGTGAGCTGGAGTTGAATTTATACAGAGCTGAATGATGTATCAGCATTAACAGTTCTGGCCTCTTCACCTGAGCAGTTCCTTTCCACCAGTGGAAGTATTTAGTTAAGTGACTTGAGTGCCTTAAAGTGTTTTTAAAATGATTTTGTGGTGGGCCATGGGAGATCCCCTTGCAAATCTAGTCCTCATGTAAAGTCTAGACAAAATGGAAGCAGAATGGGGTTTTAATGGTCCAGCCTAAAGAGAACTGGCTGCTCTTGGGCCTCCCTCTCCTGAGCTGGCAGTGGGACTAGCACCCTGAAGAAGGTTGATTTTGGATTTGCAAGATCAGGCCCCTAAAATCCAATGGGCCAAAGTCATCCCCAGGGAACTCCACACTGTCAGCCAAGTTATGGTAATGTTGGAGTTGGCCCAGCAGACTAAGGGACTGGTCCCCCAAACTGTTACTCTGGTGAGAGCCAAATGACTAGACAGGCCCGCTGCACTGGGTGGCACTAACCTCATGCATAAGGATCTGTACAATCAGCCCTTAGATCGAAGGCAGAGGCTGGCTGTTTTTATGTGCTGCCCCTCAATTCATGGATTAAAGCCGAACATTTGAAGAGTTGCCTCTGATCCAGGCTGGCTATGTTGTTAGATGCCCATCTTGAGCGCCTGTGACCTGAGTTTTCACGTGCTGAGAAGCCCAATGCCACTGAGGCCGGGAGTGGTGAGTGACGGAATAGTGGGGCCCTAGGTGGGCACCCAAAACCAATCACTTCTTTGAAGATGTTGACTTAAGTGGCCAGGAGCAGGACAGAAGACAGCCCCCTGATAAGACTAGGTGGCTGGGTTCCCCCCGCGCTAATCACTCACCTGGATCTGACTTTGCACAGGCCATGGGAACACCAGGAAAGCCGCCAAGCCAGGATCCCCATTAGCACTGTGAAGCAAGAGATGCTGACCAGCGTGCGGCAGGATGCCAGACCCGGGTGGGACTCACAAACACACTGGGGGCTCAGGCAGCATGTGGGACAGGTCTGGTTCCAGCCAGCAGCCTGAAGGCCTCAAGCCATAGCACAAGGAAAGCCCTAGGGGAGGCGGAGAGGGTGGCCCCTTCCCCACCAAGCTGTAAGATTATTGGGTCTGTAGGAGGCTGCTGCAAACCAGAACCAACATTTGCTTTTCTGGGCTCTGGCCTGCCCCCAGCTGGGTTGCTGAGGCAAGCAGAGGTGCAGGGGCCCAGGGTGCTGATCCCCACTGCACCCCGAGGTCTGTGTACAGGGACGGGCCCAAGAGACGTGCCTTTGTCACATGGGAAAGGCACATCTGCCCCCAAGCAGCCCAATCCCCTGCACCTGGCCACCCACCAGCCATTGAAGCCAGGTCACCCTCCCTAGACTCCCTGGGTGCTGGGCAAGCCCACCCCTTGCACCCCCTCACCCAGCCCAAGCTCGTTGCCGCACAAGCTGCTGCCCAGCCGAGGAGCAGGCGGCTGGTGCTGGCAGGGCAGAGTCACTCCTGCCAGTTCCGGAAGCTGAGGCCGTGAGAACGGAGCAACCCTCAGTGCCGCAGGCAGGCTGCCAGGAGCCAGGAGCGCCTGCAGGGGCATGTCTGACACACGCCTCCATTCGGGCCCGTGGGCAGGCAGCCAGCCCTGCCTGTCTGCAGCAGCCTTAGTGCCTGCAGTCTCCAAGGGGAGAAGGCGCTGCTCCAGCTGGGTCACAGGGCCAATCCCCTGGGGGAGAGGGAGGCACTGAGCCAGCCATGGCGGGGTGTTAGCAGAGCCCTGGTAGAGGCAGGCCAGCCCTGCAGCCTGGAAATGTGACGCCCAGCTCCACTCACACCAGGCCAGGGTATGGGGGGCTCCCAGGGGGTTGGAGCAGAAAGGCTCTGCGCTCCCAGCCCAGACACAGCCGCTGAAACTCTTTGGCCTGGAAAGTCCCCCACCCCCATGAAAGCCCAGTGTCTCTGGACGTGCAGGTGTGTCACCCTAAGGCGTTCACTGGGGCCATTCCAGTCTGACTCCCGCAGGAGCAGCATTGGGCCCCGGGGCGCCGTGGGAGAATGACAGGTTCCTGAGCTCTGGTGACACCTCCCCAGCCCCTCCTGGGGTGAGCCAAGGCCTCCGCTCCTCTACGGCCAGGCTCAGGGCGCAGCGGTGTGCACGGCCTACCTGTCTGAAGAAAGCCAGGGAAGGGTTGGAGGAAAAGATGAAACAGGTGCAGGCCCTAGGGGAACAGCAGAGGGCAGCTGGCTGGGGCCCAGTCTACTACCTGGCCTGGGATTCCAGTCCTTGGTCTTCTGCAAGTCAAATTTGCTGCAGGACCTCCAGGCTGTTGGGATTTCACTCTGCCCTGCCCTGCCCTGGGATGGGGAAAGAGGACAAAAGCATAGATGGTTTCAGTGGAACGCAGACTTCCTCGTCCTGGCAGGTCCAGCCCTGACCAATGGCTCCTCCTGTTCCTTTCTGACTGCACCATACAGCGGTGTTTGGAACGGTTCTCCTGGCTGAGCCAAAGTGTACAGCGGAGCTGCAGATGTGGGGGAAACCCTCTGCTTCTGCAAGCGGAGGAGAGACGCCTGGGCAGGGTGGGGGAGAGTCATCTCCTTGGCATTGTTCCACCCCCCACAACCCCTTCGTCAGAGCAGCTCCTCTTCTAGTGCTGCTCAGGGTGGAGGCTGGCGGGTGGGCCCGGAGATACAGCTGCTCCCCTGGCATCCTCTCCAGGGACGGTGACTAGCCCTGGCCTAGCGAGCATGAGGCAGTGGCAGATTTAAATCCCTGGCTCGGGGCATAAGGAATGGTAACACATGCCAGTGAGGAGGGCAGCCACGAGAAGGAACCTGTCTTCCCAGAACTAGAGCTTCCTCCGCCACGGACCCAGCCTGGGACCTTCAATGAGAGGCTGACGCAAGAGGGCTCCAGAGGGTGTACACAGCGTTCCGGGGAAGGGAAATCCCAGCCTCGCAGAGATCCCCATCTCCTCCACGCACACTGGTGGTGCTCCTGTGCACAAGGGAGGTCACACTTGCTCCTGAGCCTTGCCAAGGAGTCACCCGTCTGCCCCTTGCAGAGGCAGGATGTGGTGTAACCTGGCTAACAAGGTGCTCCAGTCACCACGCTGGGCGTGCCACGGGACATTGACCCTGCCCATAGCCAATGAGCTACGCTGGTTCCTTTGGCACCACTCCGAAGGAAAGCTGGATTTCCTGCCTGCCGGCTGTGGGGGGAAGCAGGGAGACAGCATTCCCTGGCCCTGGTCAGTGGGAACACCCCAAATGCAATCACTGCTCACACAGAGGCGGCCTTTGGCTATTGGGGGCCCTAGGCAAAGGCCCATTGTGGGGCCCCCCATACACCCACGGGCCCCCCCTCTGTGGCCCTACTCCCCCATCACCACCCTGCCCTCCCTCCTGCCCCAGCCCCCCACCCCATGGCCCTGGCCCCCTGAGCTCAGCTGCTCCTCCTGCTGCTGACCAAGGCAGATGCGGCTTTTGGGGTAGGTGATGGGACCCCTTACTACTTGGGACCCCAGGCATCCGCCTGCTTCGCCTACCCCAAAAGCCGCCTCTGCTGCTCAATGTCATCAGGCGTTGGGGTGGAAATGTGGCACCTCTGGTGAGCAGGCAGGTTTTGGCCCTGGCAGGAGGGGAAGGCTTCACCCCTAACCTGTGAACCTCCTAGAGCCAGGGCAGGACCATCTCCCCTGCATTGCCGCCTGTCTGCCCCCAGCCTGCGCATGGCCCCCACTGGCCTAGGAACGGGCATTTCATACACACGAGTAATGCAGGTTTGGGCCTAAACAGAGTGAGGTGTAAAGACCCCGAGCGTCTCTTTCACCTGCCAGGGCTCAGCTGGAGAGCCCCAGGGGCCCTGCCCTGGGCATTTCAGGGAGGGGAGGGACTGTGAAGCAGCGCACTCCACAGCAAGCTCTCCTGCCATGCCTCACATGAACTGATTTGCTGCAGCCCCGGGGTGGGGCACCGCGCTGTGAAATCAGACCTGACAGTGCCCCGGACCACCCATCACGTCCCTGGCAGCTCACGAGAGCCCAGCGTGCACTGCCCTGCTCCTCGCCTCATCGCTTACCCCTGGCCAGCGGAGCCCAGAGAGCCACTGTGTGACAACGCCAATGGCCACGCAAGGTGCCAGGCTCCAGCCACCCTCACTCCCCCTCCTCTGCTCTGTCAGCCATGCGTGAGACCACCAAGCACCTCGCCACCGGCCAGCCGGCGCCAGCTCTGCCCACGAGAGGCAGCCCTGGCGCTCAGTGCAGATCCACATCCACAGAAGTCAGGAGGGGGGAGGCTGGGCCTGCTGACCCAGTTCAGGGCCATTTAACTATTCAGTGCCCACCCCCAGGCTGTGAGCTTTCTGCCAGTACAAAGGAGGGCATGCCTACCGCGGTGTTACCTTGGCACATCTTGTAACCATCTATCAGGGTTTGTCATTAGCTCTTCTGCGCTGAACCGGGCTCTCGTCCTCACTCCTGCTGCTACAGCACTCGCGTGGTAAGAGACGGTGTCGGAAAGTGATTCCGCACCTAAACCGTCACAGAAGATGACCAGAACTGCAGCAGCTCAGACAGGACGGGTCGCCTGGCGTATGAATCATGCAGTCAAAGCTTGACTCAGCTCCAACCGCCCGCCCAGTGTATTGTCTCCACTTGTGAGACATTATCTATCTAGGAAAAAGACCCCCACCCGGTGCTGAGCATACAGCGATGTGTGTCACAAATCAGAGTCTCTCACGCACGCTGGGTCCCTCATACAGACGGACAAGGATGGAGTGACACCTTCTCCAGCAGGGGCAGTCTCCACCCTCCCTGCTCTAAAGAATTAATTCTGACCTAAGTAACCGGTCCTTCTGGTTGGCCACTGGAGGGACACTCAGTCGTCACTGCCACACCAACATATCGCATATAGTCCAAGGGTCAAACCGGAGATGGACCAAGATGGGAACTTCAGTTGTGCAACATGAGGAAAGCTTTACTGAGCTTTTCCATACACAAAACGTGAGCCACACGCTTGCTGCCTGGATGTCTGTAGGCACAGGAAAACAAGACAGCAAGAAAGAACAAAAGTCACGTCTCCAATGAAAGAAAAGAAAGTGCACATCTCCCCTGTAACATGCTGCATCAGTGCAACAGCTTCCCGAAGGCCAGCAAACTGCATAGGAACACAAGGGGGAGTGCAGAGAAACAGGCACATAATGGTGACACAGACGCACTCCTTTGGGATTCGCATTCAGATCCAAACCCAGAGCGCTGAGTCCAGGTCAGATCCAAACCCAGAAGCCAGTTTCCCAGTCCGGATACTGCAGAAACCATCTAACCGTGAACTAAAGCAGACATGTAACCAGAGCAATTCACCAGATTCTGCTTCTTCTAATTCAGACACACAGCCTCGCCCTTGGCCCCAAGCCCCAACCCACCACCTACCCCTAATCCAGAGCCACCTCCTGGGCGTCTAGATCCAGAAGAACAGGAGTTCCCTTGAATGAATGTCTCTTTTACACAGACCCTGGCCTGCCAGCCAGACACTGCTTTGGCAGCGATAAGAAAGCAAAGACCATTTATTAAATGGGACCCAATTAAAGAAATGGAAAAGGTGAAAGGCAAACACCAGGTGCTGCCCCAGCTCAGGGACATCTCTGGGGTGTGAGGGACGTTCACAGTCCATTTCTCATGCATCCCAGGCCCCCTGCCCAGGCTGTGCGTGAGATGCTGGCTCTGGTAGTGGCCATATGCTCCCAAGCCCAAGGGGGCAGGGCCTTCTGCCCCACGTCCCCCCATTGGGGTCATGCCAAGTCTGGCCTGCACTGGCGGCGTCTCCCTGTGCCAGGCCCTGCCCAGGGTTCCCCTCGTTCTCCCCAGGTGCTTCTCACACTCGACTTCAGACGTCTCCAGCCCAACTCCCTGGGCAGCTCCTCAGCCCCTGCAGGCACAGGCTGCCCGCCCAGCCCCGGGCACAGCTCTCTCCTTAGCTCTGCCCCCAGGCAGACTCTGCCCAGCCTCTTGGCTCCCTCCTTGGCCTACCCACCCTGTCAATCAAGCTGACCTCGAGTGTTGGCTCCTCCCCACTGGCCCTGGGAGCTGTCCATCTCCTCCACTCAACCCCTGGCTTTTGGGGCTGGGAGATGCCAAGCAAACACCCACGTGCTGAGTGTCAGAGTGGGCCAACCGTGCCCTTACGTTAGCAGCGCCTCTCTGGCACCGGCCCTTTCTCCAGAGAGCCAGGTCATTTAATCCATTGCTCCCCCTGCCGGAGGCTCCATAGGTTCCTTTTGTGCCCCATTCCCTGATGCCACCTCCCTGGCTCCACTCTCCCCGTTCTCCCCTGCCTCGATCTCAGATCCCTCCCCTCCCAACACACCCGCTTCCCATAGCTGCTCAGGCCAGATCTCAGCCTGCTCACTTTGCAAGGCCAGGCCCCTCCGGCCCAGTCTCAAGGAGAATCCGCGTCAGCAGAGCTGGAGCTACGCCCCACAGGGCGTAAGTGGGGGCACCAACCTCTTGGGCGCCTCCTTGCAGCTAGTGGGGGATTGCACATCTCTTCGCACTCCTGATGCCCGTCTCTGCTGGTCTTCTGTGGCTCAGCCCTCTGGCCGAAGCAAACTCCTTCCAGGGAAGCAGAGTCTGGCAAAGGAGTGAAGTCCATCTGCCCTCGATAGGGTCTTCAGACGTGGCTCTAGGCCATTTAAATCCAGCCCTTCACATGGGCTCCTGAACAAGCCCTGTCCCCCACTGGGGGTGTAGGTTAGACTTGAGCCCCCACTTGAGGGTTCACACCACTTTGCTGGTGGCCAGGGCACCTGAGTCCACCCACCACTGCAGGTTCTAACCAGGGACCCTCCGGGCAGCTGCCATGTACAGCTCCCTGCACTCAGCTACTGCTGCACTCCCTGGGGCTCTTCCCACCCACAGTCAGGGCCAAAGCTCTCAGCCCCTCACTCCCTGCAAACCCCGTTATGCCTGAGCAGCCAAAGCCCTGCCCACTCCAACTAGTCCCAGGGGGAAAGGGGAGCCCTGCCTCCCCAGCCGCCTGGTCACTCACAGCCAGGGACTGCCCCGTCAGGGGCCCTGCAGCGCCTTTTATCTGAGCCTGCTGCGCTCTGATTGGCCGCCAGTAGCCCTTCTAGCTCTTGGAGGACCAGGTCTCTGTGGTCTCCAAGGTGGTTGCTCTAGACAGACCTTGAAGGCCCATCTTCACAGGGTTGGTTGGTTCCCGGGGCAGGGTGCAGCAGGACCCCAAGGCCAGGGCCAGGGCCCCTGTTGGGTGCCACCAAGGGCAGGCATAGCCCATCCCCTGGGAAGAGTGGAGCAGGAAAGAGAGGACACCGCAGCTTGGTGCCTAGGAGGGGAAGAACCTGCCGACCGTCTCTGCACATCCTGTCCTTGCTCCTGCTCTTCATCACGTCTCAGAGCTAGCTCAGAACTGAAGGGAGGGGAGCCTTCCTCTGCTAGGGCTGCAGGATTTGGCCCTCTGCTTTGCAATTTCACTACCATTCAGGGCGAGGGGGTGGAATTCAGGGCACCGTTCCTGGCAATAAATTAGGTTTCCCACCTTTCTAATTGCTGATAATCAGAGACCCAGCCCAGCTCCCACCCATCCTGCCTTTTTCCCCAAGGCCCCGGCCCGACTCAGCCCCTTCCCTTGAGGTCCCACCCCCTTCGCCATCCCCCCAAAGCCCTGCCCCAGTTGCTATTGGATTATTTCCACTCCCTTCTGCTCTGGGGCTGGGGCAGCGGACAAGGAGCCTGGATGTAGGTGGGAGGTGGCCCCACCCCACAGAAACTGGACTTCGGGGGGTCCAGTCAGCACCTCTGATCAGACATGGCCAGGTCCCTTTTTCAACAGGAGTTTTTGGAGAAAAAACGGGCACCCGGCAACCCTAAATGGCACCAAACCCCAGACAGATGGCAACCCTAAAACAGCCTTCCCTGGCCTTTGGGGCAAAGAGCAGAAATCTCACTGATGCCCCGGTTCCCGCACCATCCACAGTCTGAGCAGCAGGGAACAAAGTCTGCAAGGAACATTGTGTGGAGCTGCCAGTCCTGTGTCCTGCAGGGCAGCATCCACCCCCTGGGCCCCTTGTGCCACTTCCCACCCCCATGGAGGGTTCCTCTGCACGGGACAGGACACTGCACTCATGCCCATGGCCATGTCTCAGCCCGCTGGCCGCAGCGCTTGTCAATAGCATGCAGAGCACGTGGGGCGAGAGATGGGGCTGGAGCCAATGCCCAGGCTCCAATGGGACGGGCAGATGGCATAACGGTCCCATGTCAGCAGAATGGGCCGGGTCGGAACAAGCTGTGAACCCTGCAGAGATGGGTACTCAGATTCAGGGTGGCATGAACTCTCTCTCTGACCTGCCAGCCCCGGCCCGCGGAGCCTGGGGTTGCCCCAACTTCTCAGCTCGTGGCTACTGCAGGCACACAGAAACGCTCACTCTGCATGCCATGGGGGAAAGATCACACAGAGCAGACAACAGCTGTGAGGGGGTGGCCGGCTGGTAAATACTGCAGCAGCACCACATTGCCTTCGTTCCTGAGTGGGACAGGCCTGGCTTCGCTCCCCCAAAGCCTGCAGTGGGCTGGAGAGGGCTGGCCAAAGTGCTGAGCTCCCAGAGGCCGGCTGGAATGAATGCCTTTTGAACTTTGGGATTCCCAGCCCCTCCGGCTGCCAGGAGGTACTCCAGGGTGTGACTTTAAAAATCCCTCCCGCCCTCCCCCATGTTCCCAGAAGAGCTGGCCTCTCCCCCATAAAGTTTATCAGGCCATCAGTCAGAGGCTGCAGCAGAGAGAGACGTATGTGCAGGATGTTTACACAGAGGTTTCAGAGCCCGAGAGAGGAGGGAAAGCTTGGAGCAGGCAGATACTATTTCTGAAGGCAGCCACAGAGGCAGGGTTTCCAGCCTTGGTTTATTGTTAGTAAAACCAGCCCAGCAGAACTGCTGGGGGTCGATTAACTCGGAGCTGCTCTGGGGATGAGCACACTCCTTCCCCACCAGTATGGCTGGTGCATCAGATGCTCTGTGTGCTTGGGACCTACGCTGGCCCTAAGAGAACTCAGCGACAGTAACACTTTCCATCTAGCGCTGTTCCCCAGGCCAGCAGCACAGGGCGAGATGCAGCCACCCTGCAGCAGCCAGGGTGGTGCACAGTGAGAAACAAGGTTAGCTATGGCCATCTGCCTCGGAGAAAGGCAAGCCCAAGTCAGCCCTCTAGGCCTGGGGCCTTGCCCAACACATTTCTTAGGTCTGGCTCTGCACAGGATCACAGGCAAAGTTGGCTTTAAGCCCACCTTGCATCTCCCTGCTCCCTGGGGCTGCCAGGGGGTAGTTCAACCCCTGGCACAATGTAGAGCAGCCTCAGGCCTGCTCTAAATCAGGGCAGCCTACAATGCTATTGCAACAAGCAAGGATCAAGTGCCGTTCATGCTTCAGCCATGCCCCCCATCGCTCAGCAAGGCCCCTGAACCCGGGACTGTGAGGGGTTGGCCAAGAAGAGACTATGCTGGCTCTGTCAGCCCAGGTCTTGCCCTATGCCAGGGAAGTCACAGAATCATAGACTAATAGGGTTGGAAGGGACCTCACGAGGTCATCTAGTCCAACCCCCTGCTAAAAAGCAGGACCACTCCCCCTAAATCACCCCAGCCAGGGGTTTGTCTAACCGGGCCTTAAAAATCTCCAAAGATGGAGATTCTACCACCTCCCTAGATAGCCCATTCCAATGCTTCACCACCCTCCTAGTGAGAAAATTTTTCCTAATATCCAACCTTGACCTCCCCAGCTGTAATTTGAAACCATTGCTCCTTGTTCTGTCCTCTGTTACCCTCGAGAACAGCCTAGCTCCCTCCTCTTCGGAGCAACCCTTCAAGTAGTTGAAGGTTGCTATCAAATCTCCCCTCAGTCTTCTCTTCTGTAGACTATATAAGCCGAGTTCCTTCAGTCTCTCCTCATAAGTCATGTGCCCCAGCCCCCTAATCATTTTTGTTGCCTCCGCTGGACTCTTTCTAATTTGTCCACATCCTTTCTGTAGTGGGGAGCCCAAAACTGGACACACTATTCCAGATGCGGCCTGACCAGTGTCGAATAGAGGGGAATTATCACATCCCTCGATCTGCTGGCAATACTCCTACTGATGCAGCCTAATATGCCATTGGCCTTTTTGGCAACAAGGGCACACGGTTGGCTCATATTCATCTTCCCATCCACGATAACTCCCAGGTCCTTTTCTACAGCGCTGCTACTTAGCTGATCGGTCCCCAGCCTGTAGCAGTGCATGGGATTTTTCCGTCCTAAGTGAAGGACTTTGCACTTGTCTTTGTTGAACCCCATGAGGTTTCTTTCAGCCCAGTGTTCCAATTTGTCCAAGTCTCCCTGGATCCTGTCCCTGCCCTCCAGAGTAGCTACCATTCCCCCCAACTTGGTGTCATCCGCGAACTTACTAAGCACACAGTCTATTCCATCATCAAGATCATTAATGAAGATGTTCAACAGAACCGGCCCCAGGACCGACCCCTGGGGCACTCCACTCGTTACCGGTTGCCAACCAGACATCGAGCCATTGATTCCTACCCGCTGAGCCCGTTGATCTAACCAGTTTCCTATCCACCTTACGGTCCACTCGTCCAACCCATACTTCCTTAACTTGCCGATGAGAATGCTGTGGGAAACCGTATCAAAAGCCTTGCTAAAGTCGAGGTATACCACATCAACGGCTCTTCCTGCATCCACAAATCCAGTCATCTCATCATAGAAGGAAATCAGGTTGGTCAGGCACGATTTGCCCTTGGTGAACCATGTTGACTGTTCCTGATCACTCTATTTTCCTCCAAGTGTTTCAGGATGGATTCCTTGAGGACCTGCTCCATGATTTTCCCAGGGATTGAGGTGAGGCTGACCGGTCTGTAGTTCCCCAGATCCTCCTTTTTCCCTTTCTTAAAGATAGGTACTATATTTGCCTTTTTCCAATCCTCCGGGACCACCCCCGTTCGCCACGAGTTCTCAAAGATAATGGCCAGCGGCTCTGCAATCACTTCCCCCAACTCCCTCAGCACCCTCGGATGCAGTTCATCCGGCCCCATGGACTTGTGCACATCCAATTTCTTTAAGTGCTCCCTAACCCGACTTTCCATCACCGAGGGCCACTCTTCTCTCCATTCCGCGTTACCCCGTGTAGTAGCCTGGGAGCTGGCCCTCCCTGTGAAGACTGAAGTAAAAAAAGCATTGAGTACTTCAGCCTTTTCCGCATCATCCTCCACGAGGATGCCTGCCCCATTCAGTAAGGGACCTACACCACCTCTGATCCTCTTCTTGTTGCTGATATACTTATAGAACCCCTTTCTGTTATCCTTCACATCTCTTGCTAGTTGCAACTCCAATTGTCCTTTGGCCTTTCTGATTTTATCCCTGCAGTCCCGAGCAATATCTTTATACGCCTCCCTTGTCATCTGTCCAAGCTTCCACTTCTTGTAAGCTTCCCTTTTATGTTTCAGCTCCCTGCAGAGTTCCCTGCTAAGCCACGCTGGTCACCGTCCACATTTGCTGTTCTTTCTGCACATCGGAATGTTATCTTCCTGTGCCTTTAACAGGGTTTCTTTAAAATACAGCCAGCTGTCTTGGACACCTTTCCCCTTCAGATCAGCTTCCCATGGGACCCTGCCCATCAGCTCCCTAAGGGAGCCAAAATCTGCTTTTCTGAAGTCCAGGGTGTGTGTTCTGCTTCTTTCCTTCCTTCCATTGATCAGGATCCTGAACTCTACCATCTCATGGTCGCTGCTGCCCAGGTTGCCATTTACTTCTACTTCCCCGATCAATTCTTCTCTGTTTGTGAGCAGTCAGGTGCCAGTTTAAGGGGGTTTGCACTGCCATAGTGGCACAAAGAGCCTCCTGGGGGCTGAGGATCTGGGCCAGCACATGTTAAAGCTACTCAGGAGTTGCTGTGCTCTCCACCCACCTCTCACCCGCTCTGCACTGCCTCTTTAAAGGCTTCTCGTCCTCTCCACACACAGCAACTCCCCGGTTTGACTTCTCTGCTCAAGAGGCGAGTGAGATCAGAAGCTGTTTTGGGGGAGGCGAAGCAGGCGAATGTCTTGGGCCCTGAGCAGTTAGTGGCCCCATCGCCTTCTTCACCTACCCCAAAAGCCGCATCTGCCTCGGTCAACAGCAGGGGGAGGAGCTGGCCCTTGGGCCCATGGTGGGGAGCCCGGGCCATGGGGAGGGGTGGGGGGGAGCTAGCTGGGGCTACACGGGGGGCTGTGGAGGAACAGTCACTCTCTCCATTAAGAGTTGCGTTATTTTTTATTACATTCCCAAAGTGACTTCATAATGGAGAGGAGTAAAGAATCGCTCATCCCATCTCAATCTTTATTGCTCTCCAGAGCCAGAGCTGTCACTGTAATGAATGTGAATGAACAACGACCATCTTCACACATTAATATTGATCGCTAATCATCTTTTGTTCCTTTCCACTCCAATGCGGAGTAAAAACAGGGGAAATCCATGCAAATTGTTCCTGGCTAAAAGGAGTTGAAGGGCAGCCTCTTCTCTTCTGTGTCTCCTGCCGGGGCCCCAGTGGACCAATGAGCCATAAGGCAAAGGGGCATTTGATGAATCAAATCAATGTGGGGTGAAAGAGGGAAAAGTGGAGGGACGATTACGATTGTTTTAAAACTAGTCACGCTATTTGAAGTAAAACAACAGCTGAGCAAACAGCAGGAAGCTGTAAACCACGCTCACTCCTGGCCCTGCTCCTGGGCCCACCGGAGCAACGAGAAAATAGCCCCCAGGTTTCCAACAGGCTCTCTGCTCCTCACCCAAAGGTCGGCTCCTTTTTGCTCTAAAAAGCAATGCTCCCCTAACTGAAAACAGACCCTGTGCACCCAGGAACGGGCCCAGCCCTGCCGCCCTCTCACACTGACTCAGGCAAAAGCGAGTGAAACAGAAAACAGCAGGCACAGGCTGAGCGCTGGCTGAGGGCCGGCTGCACGGTGGGGCTCCCCGGCAGTTCCCACCCTCGCCCGCTGGGTGGCAGCAGTTTGGAGACATTGCCCGTGACAGAGGCCAGGCTCCAGGGTGAGGGGTTCCACCCCCCAGCCCCATGGGGCTCAGCACTTGGCCAGGGAGCAGGCGGCGTCCGTGGAGAGTGCCCTGGGGCACAGCGAGACTCTGACTGGTGGGGACTGGCCTAGGCCTACCCCTGTGCCACCACATGGGTGTGCGGCTGCCCACAAAGCCCAGCCGGGCAGAGCAGTGATCTCTTGAGCCAGCTCACCCCAGCCCAGACTTCCCCCCGCGGGCTCAGGGGCAGATGCACAGGAGCCCAGCAGTGAGAGATGGAAAAGCCCTGGCAGAGCTCTGGGTCCGGGCCCCGCAGCACTCCCCAGAGGGAGTGCCCAGGAGGGCTACGTGCCAGCTCTCTCTGGGCTGTGACTCACACTGGTGGGGAGCCTGCAGCAGGCCTGTGGGAACTGGCTGGCACCCCTTCCCCTCGAGCACCACGTTTGCTCCTCTCAGCTGGCGCCCGTCTCGGGAGCCTCAGAGACCAGAGTTGCCCAGAAGAGGAAGCATGCTTCCTCCAGCCTCCCACGTGCTGATGGCAGGGAGGAGACCCACCTGGGGGCCTGACCTATAAAACCCAGACAGAAAAGGTGTCTTGTAACTTGCCCTATACAGGGCAAGATTCAGGCTCCGCAGATAGCCGGTGCTGGGGGTGGGGTACACGACTGGCCTGGAGGCCGACAGCTGCAATCTCCTCGGGGGAGAGGAGACGGGGGGGGGGGGGCAGCTCTGGGATCAAGAGCATATAGGGCTCAGTCAGGAGCACAGCCTTGTGCAATGCGCCAGCCCATCTGCCCTGCAGGCCCCATGGTGCAGAGCGTACAGGCATAGGGAGGAGTGCAGGCCATTCCTTGGCATTCCTTTGGCCTCCAAAGCTGGGCCTCCACATCGCCCTCTGCCACCCCCATATTCCTCTCTGACCTAGCATGGGGCTACACCTAGAAAGTCCCGCTTCAAACAGCCTTCATTCCGCCAGGCACCTCTGCCAAGCCCTGCCCCTTTACCAGGTTCACTTGGCAAGCTCTGGGAAGTCAACTCTGAATATGCCGGGGCACAGGGGGTGGTGCTGAACATGGAGGGAGCAGATAACAGGTGTGGGATGTCAGTGGTGCTGAGGAGACGCACTGCAACTGGTCAGTATAAAACTGGTGTAAGAGGAGAAAATCAGGACCCACTCACTTCAGTGGAGTTACTCCTCATTTGTACTGAAGGGTGTGAGACCAGCATCCAGCCCGGATGCCCAGAATCCGTTTACTTCCGTGAAATACGGGCTGCAGCTGTTTTCTGGAAAATATGCTGTAACTGTGGAAGACGCAGAGCTGGCTTCTCACAGCATCTGCCATCTGGACAGCGTCTGCCCCAAGAGAAAGGGCAGAATGTCAACCCACATGCTGGCGTCACAGAGACCAAGCCTGACTGCTTTTTGCCACAAGAACCTCATTGCTTCCCAGGCGGCAAATGAAAACCTCGCCTGGCATTTCACTGCTGGAGTGCAGAGTCTAGATGCTGAGCAGGACAGACAGCTTCAGTTCTGTGCTTACCTGAGCCCAGCAAAGTGTTTAATGGGCTCTCAAACAATGAGCCAGAGCCACAAACACCATCTGATCTCGCCAGCTTTTGGGAACACCTGGGTCTGGAGAGAAATGCAGGCAAATTTTGGCACTGATCCTCACCTCTGTTAAACTGCAACCATCTTCTCTAGAGTCCACCTGGGCAGGGCTCACTTTCAGCCACATCAGTCAGAAGTTGGATTTCCTGCAGCGCCCCTGCCATGCATGCCAGGCCTATGTGATGTGAGTGGTAATAGCACCCCGTTAGGGGCACTTGTCCCATCTTCACTGCGCCCACCACCTCTGTGCGCATGCCATTGCCCAGCTCGGGGGAAGAGCATTCGTGCTCAAGCAGTTGGCATCACAGGCAGACACCTCATATTTGGAGGCTCTCTGCCACAGTCGCCCCACTCTAGCGCAGCCAACTCCCGTGCGGCCCTGGGTGTGTCTCCACCAGCTGGTGGGAGCAGAGCACACAGGCCACGGGCTCAGTCTGCTCTTGCTTGCCGTAACTGAGCCCTTGTCTGTCTGTCATGACTCCAGTCGACGCAATGTCAGGGTTGTATCATACATCCGCTCTCTTGGATCTGTACATTGCCGCATGCTGGCTGCTCCGTGAGCAACTGCCTGCGTACATCAGGAGGAGCAATGCCTGCGAGGCTGCAGGCTGCTGGGTGTAAGGTGCCCTGCTCAGAGCAGCAGGCGCTATTCGGTACCACAGCGAGAGCCTCCAGGTGGTGGGTCCCATCAGCCACCACGCTGCTCAAGACCACTCTGTAGACAGGTGATTCCAATGGCGGGGGAGAGAGGGCCTCATGTTCTGCTGAAGTCAATGGAGCTGAAGCCATTTGCCACAGTGCAGAATTTGACCCTAGACTCTATTGCTACTTTCTCTGGGTAACTCCCGCCAATGCTCCCTGGTGGTGGCCCTGCCCGTGAACAGAGTGGCAGGGAGCTCAGAGAGTGAACTGGTCAGGTGTGCACATTGGTGACATCAGCATCGGCGAACAATCCTGGGCAGGGAGTAGGAGAAACCCAGGGGATTCCAACTGAAAACAGCTGCAGCTGCATTCCTGTGGCACACCGTCTCCTGGAAAGGCTGCCCATGCTGTGACTCACGCTGGCTGCTTAGGTCCGCCGATGGCCCGACTCTCTTCTCTCGCACAGCCGTGGAACCCCGCTGCCGTACATCTCCAAGAGAGGTGCAAGTCAGGCCCCCATTGCCTTGTGCCAAGCAGCCTCCTCCCAGTATTTACTGTCTCCGGAAATCGGGGCTGGCAATTAAACAGCCTGGGCTGATGTTTCTCATCAGGCTCCAAGCAGCTCTTTATACTTGTGGACAGCCCTGGAGTTTGTCTGTTCCCCGCTGCACTCAGCTGCCAATGGGCCCAGGCTGAAGCCAGGCGCCGCAGGGAGCTCTGCGTCCATGCAGCAGCGGGGGCTGAAAGGAGCAGGGCTCTGGGCAGCCTGAGCCTGGTGCGGGCCCTGCCGGCTGTGTTTGGCTCTGCAGCATCCAGAGCTGTCCGTGTCACCGCAGGGCATGCATGGCACCCCGGGACTGCCGGCCAGCCTCACTTCTCACAATCGCTCGGCCTTGCTGCCTCACCAAATCCCACAGTGGGCTTGGCCCAGGGAAACGCTGTGGGGCACTCTCACCATGGCAGCTCCTAAACAGAGGTAGCTCCTGCGTGCAGGGGAGCAGCGGTGGCCATGCACCCAGCGTAGGTCAGGGCAGCCCAGGATGTGCCAGGAGAGGAGATTTGCTACTGAGTTCACTGCGAGTAGCTTGGAGCTGAGCCCAGCAGGAGCAGCCAGTGCATTCTGCCTACCCCAGATGGGCCCCAGCATCCCCATTTAGCCAGAGCTGCATGCCTTCCTTGGAGCAGGAGGCCTTCCTCCCTGGGGGTCCCTGTACCCTCCCCTGCACCCACCCAAAGGAGAGCAGCAGTTTTCCTGCTAAGAGCGTCATTTCCAAAGAGGTGTGAACGGCTCCTGAGGGCCAGGAGGGGACAGAGCCCGCCTTCCTAGGGCTTTGAGTGCCATCAAACCTGGCCCCTGGAGCAGCACCTGGGCCCCACATGCTGGATATGGAGACACAGAAGGGGCAACAGCGAGAGAGGAGCAATCAAAATAACCAGTGGGTGGCACGACCCATGCAGGAGAAAGAGGCAGGAGCCAGCTGGGTGCGCGGCTTGGCAGGCAAAGACAGCCATCGCACAGGTCCGGAGGTGTCCGTGCAGAGGAAGGAGATGGGTCTCTGCAACTCTCCAACTGCAGTTGGTCCTTGTTACAGGCCCCCAGCCTGGGTTGAAAACATGAGATGATTTTTTTTACGGCGTCAGGAACAACTTGCTGTAAGCAACAG
The DNA here is from genome assembly GCA_007922175.1 of Pelusios castaneus. NCBI lineage: Eukaryota > Metazoa > Chordata > Testudines > Pelomedusidae > Pelusios > Pelusios castaneus. Next base: position 385,012 of record ML685984.1, read on the forward strand.
CTGCAGGGTCTTCTTCAGAGGCAAACAGGGGAGGCCCCAGGAAAAGTGGTGCTCGGAGCAAGCCTGCACTGGCCCGGGCTGGTGTCTCGGGTTCCGCAAGGGTGGTGTCCGGAGGGGCACCACTAATATTTCACCAGGCCATTCCACGGGGAGGTGGGGATGGTACGTGCCAATGGGCAGCTGACAGGTTTCCGGCAGTATAATGAATTGACGCTGAGCTGCTGGCTCTGCTCCCCCGCACACTGACCTCCATTGTGTTTGCTCAGCCAGCTCCGAAGCAGTAATAAGGCTGCAAGAATCATAAACAAAACGCCCTGTGAAGTTTCCGAGGAATCTAGCAAGCAGGGAGTTCAAAGGCGATTTCTCCCACCAAGCCGCTGGCTCTGAGAAGGTCAGGCCCCTCAGTAAGCACTTTGCGAGTTACGCTGCCATCAGTGCCCTGCTCCACTTACGTGAGATTAAACACACCTGTTTGGACGGCTGGGTGCACCAAGCCAACCCCTCACAGCATCTGCGCTCCAGACTCAGGCGGCTGGAGCCTGCGGCTGCCTTGGCCTTTCAAGGTGGCTAACCGTGAGTCTCCTCTGTGGCTGGAGTGGATTCTGTCTCGGCTCTGTTGGCCAATGCACAAAAGAGTTTAAATTATCCAGGACCAAGTTCCTAATTTTGGTTCCAGGCAGAGATGTGAATCCAAACTTCCCTACATTTCAGGGGTGTTCAGGTTTGAGGCCTCTCTCTGGTTCTTCTCTGGAGCCCATCACCACACTGGTTAGTCTCAGGCCCTGTCCTCCACACAGGGCTTATGGGGACAGAGGACTGGTGCAGGCTTTCTGCACAGAAGGAATTTCACCCATCTATGAATTAAGCCTCAGACCCTCTTTGCAAGGGGGAGCAGTCCACAGCTTATCATCATAAATAGCCTGGAAAAACAACCAACCATCCCACCACTGAGCCATATCCGAGGGCACAGTATGTATGGCCCAGAGGGCTGGTACCAGTCAATGGGAGGTCGTCTCACCTCTCGAAGATGCCGTCGAGTGTAACACACTTTGATCCAGACAGGAGGCAATAGATGTACTCTAGAAATACTATGTATCATTTTAAAATCAATTTGCTCTCCAACAGTTTCAGCTGGTACGTGTCCCTTGCCCCAAACATCCCAGCACTCTAGGTGCGTCTACACTTGTAAATTAAGTCGACTTCAGCCTGCTTAAGTCGACTTAATTTACTCTGCGTCCACACTGGAGTTTCCTTAAGTCGACTTAAGCTGTTGCTTAAGTCGACTTAAGGAAAAGTAAAGTCGACTTTGTAAAACCTAGTTTTACATCGACTTTACTGCTTAAGTTGACTTCTTCGAGGAGCCAGCAGCTGGAGCTCAGGTCTCCCACTCTCCCTCCTGTTTGGGACTGCAGGGTCCCGGCTAGGAGGGAGCGTGGGGCTCCCTTCTCCCCGGGACCCAAGCGGTCCCAGCTAGGAGGGTTCCCTTCTGGCTGGGACCTGAGAAGTCCCAAGCAGAAGGGAACTGAGTGGTCCGGGGCAGAGGGGGGCGCCATGCTCCCTTCTCCCCCGGACCACTCCAGAGCTTGCTGCCTGGGGAGAGTCAGCACCGTTCGGGGCTGGCTCTCCCCAGGACAAGCCCTCCTAGCCTGGGAAGCCGAGGGTCCGAAGGAGTCTTGCCTCCCCCTGGTCCTAACTAGTCAACTTAGAGTCTAGTGTGGACTCTCTAAGTCAACTTACTAAGGTCGACTTAAAGTCGACTTATTAAAGTCGACTTAGTAAAGTCGACCTAAATTCCCCAGTGTAGACATAGCCTCTGAGACAGCACAGAATAGTCTTTTAAGCCTCCCCCCCAAAAAGTGTAATTAAAGTAGGTCATTTGCACAGATCAGAAATCTATTTCTTCTTTGCCAGAATTAATTCATCATTCATTTCTTTAGTTCTTTCTGGGATTGCATCATTGGGAAACTATTTACAAATCCCTCAAGCTTTGGCTGTCCATTTACAGCGATGGCTTTTCTACCGCCAGGAGAAGCTGTGGTTGCGGTGATTTCCGTCTGCCCTGCGGGCACCGTGTTACAAGGAAGTGACTGGATCTAGAGCTGTGGGCGGCTGGCTGCCAAGTAGGATGTTTCCAGACAAATTAATATTTTGTCCTTGTTTCCCTTGACTCACAAGCTGTAGTCTGCTCCAAAGAGCACCGTATCAGGTGCTAACCTACTTTTCCTGCGCGGCTGGGATAGAATATTCGAAAGTGATAAATACAGGGTTACGAAGATGAGACTCACCCTCTGGAACCCAGACCACAATATGACCAATAGCTTGGTTTTCAGGCTCCATTTCCCAGCTCCCTGCATTTTCTTGATTCATTCTAAATGTCACCATGGTGTTATCTCCTGTGGGGAAATCCCCCTCATGGAGTAAGGGGCAGCCAGTCTGTTGCTTGCTATAGAAAGTCATTTACAGAGGAGGGCAGGAAGGCCCTTCTCTGGGCCTGTTACCACCTGCCAAGCTCTCCTAAGCCAAAATCTTCTCAGGATTGAGCACCAGGAAGGCAGGAGCATATTTAGCACTGGTGGTGGCTGAAGCCTAGTCTAAATCTTGGGACAAAGTCTTGTTTTCTTCCCTTTCTATTCAGGCTGCCCATGCTCAGGGCTCTCCCTGCCCCACTGCCTGCTCACTGTTTGTTTAAGGGAGTGACGCAGAAGATTGTGATGTCTGTAATTGTTTCTGCTTTGCTGAGTGCGAGACCGCCTGGCTGTGGGGCTAGAGACAAAAGCCCTAAATCCTGGAGCAGGGCTTGAACCTGTCACTTGGGAGGGTGAAGGGTGATTTATTTTAAGTGTGATATGTCTGTGAAATTATTTGGATCCTAACTGAATGAATAATCTGGGCATTTGCTCCAGGTGACCCTGCTCCTTCACAACACCTGCCTTGAGGACGGTCCATCCTTATCACTTTCCAGACCTTTTCTAGAGACACTGACCCTAAAGCGCATTTGCGGTTACAAAGCTGGGCTGTGTGCAGCTGGAATGCAATATGCAAGTCTTCCTTTCACAGGGGAACTTTGCTTTTCCTTTCTCAGCTTTCGAAAAACTCAGTGTCATCTTTTTTCCTCCTAACACAACAAACTAATACAAAGAAGTCACACAGGCAGAGCAGGGTCGCAGGTAATTATACACAAACAGGCAGGTCCTAGCTACATCCGCACTGCTGCTCTGCCTGGGCGGGACGTCTAAAACACAGCGAGTGCTACTAGACGGTTCACCAGTTATTTCAAGGGATATTACCCTAGACCTGTGCAGTACAATTACCACCTTACTAATAATCCAGCCTTACAACGCTGAAACCTGAGGGTCAGACCTCCTCCCCCATGTCCCTGAGCGGAGGGGAATCAGACCTAGTTAGAGAGAGCATTGATCATCTCTCATTCTCCCCAAAGCTCTCTCTGCAGTCACCCAGTGGAGACTGGATGGTGCATCTTGTGGCAGCATTAACTCCGGCACTGCCCTGTACCAGTTGGCGAGGGACTGGTCCTGGCACACTTCTCACACCATGTAACTAACTCACAAACACAGCATTAACTCCAGCACTGCCCTGTACCAGTTGGCGAGGGGCTGGTCCCGGCACATGGCTGACACCATGTAACTAACTCACAAACACAGCATTAACTCCAGCACTGCCCTGTACCCGTCGGCGAGGGGCTGGTCCTGGCACACTGCTGATACCATGTAACTAACTCACAAACACAGCATTAACTCCGGCACTGCCCTGTACCGGTCGGCAAGGGGCTGGTCCCGGCACACGGCTGACACCACGTAACTAACTCACAAACACAGCATTAACTCCAGCACTGCCCTGTACCCGTCGGTGAGGGGCTGGGGATGCCGGCAAACAGCAGCTGTGGCATGAACGGAAGGCTGGGAGTGGCCAGGATTACTGCAAACACACTGTCTGGTTGGCGCAATTTTACTTGGGTGATTAGAAATCTCCTGGCATGGAAAAGGAGAGGAAGCCCCAGCCATGCCCTCACACAGATGGCATGCCACTACCCGCCTACCACAGGACTCTGCCTGGTGATAGGGCCGAGGTGTGTGACTGCGGGCACAGCTCCGGTTGGTACCTGGCAACACCTCTCATTTGATCCAGGCAGTGCTGTCCTGGGAGACGGGACCATTCAGTCACTCTTTACCTGAACAACATTGCAGGTGGACTAGGAAAAGAATTCTACTGTTATTTCTCGCTGCTTCAGCTAGTCCCTCAGACCAGCTCCTGGCCTGGGCGTTACTATGAAGAAATTGGATCTTAAGGCCAGCTGGCTTCTCTATCCCAGTGAACATCTGGAGCCAGGCAAACGGCTCACATGGCAATCCAAGCAGGACTTGTCAGCGTTGTGGTCCATATGCCTCAATGAGCAATTCCCCGTTAGCCACCCCGCCAATGAATGTAACAAACTGCTCGTTCATGGGCTGTCCCTACTGCAGAGTCTACAGCGTGGTTAAAAGATCCCAGCTGAAGAATATCAACTCGACTGCATTCTACAGCCCTTCCAAGTAACTTCACCAGACCTCTCAGCGTTTCACCTCCATTGAACCCTCCTGGCTTTTCGGTCAGGATTACCGGCTCGTGCCTTCCTTGCACTGGCCACTCAGCGCCAGCAGCCACCTCACTCCAATACGCCCTGGACAGGAGCAGAAGTCCCTGCACGGGCAGTTCTCCAGCAGCATTCTTCTGTCCCTGTCCTGCCGACCAGGGAGGAAAGCTGCTCCATGCCCCTGCGCAATCTGCAGGGAGAGAAGAGGATTTAAAGGCAGGTGACCTAATCTCAGCAAGAGAGCGCACGGGCACCTGATTCTTCCCCAGCCCAGCCCCACTGGAGCTGCAGTCAGACCCACTGATGCTAAATGTGCCAGCTCTGGCCATGACCTGCACAAGGGGAGCTGCTCCTGGCCGCTGAGGTCAGTGCTCTCAGATGGGAGTCCCCGCAGGGCCTGCCACCTGGCACTTTTCTCTCAGTTATCACAATGGGGTTTTGCTCCCTCAACACCTGGTTCTCACAGGGCTCAGCGCATTCCCCTCCACACAGCGCTGTTGCCCTCCACATCCTGCAGCAAACATCTCGGGCGGCCCTCCTTAGGTGTATTGCCCAGATCCTTCCAGCTGCCCAGTCAGACGGCAGGGCTGCTTGGCCAGTTGACTGTGAGGGTTATTCCCCCCCTGCGCTGGCCAGGCCTGCAGGGTCTGCATTCTGCCCACCCCACCCGCTGGGGACCCGCCCTGCTCAGCTGGGAGATGCACAGCAGAGTCAGACCTGAAGCCTGTGGGGAGTGCTTTGAGTGTTTCCCAGACACATTTTTACTCCATGGGTGTCTCCCTACAGTGCCCTGGAGTCACCAGCGGCGTGAATTCAGGGGCTCTGACAGGGAAGGCCTCTGCTCTTCCAAGTTAGAGAGCCAGCATGGACCTGAGACAGGATGTGGCTCACGTGGCTCCTGGAGAAGCCAGGGAGGGCGAGTTTTTATTCCCAGTAGCACCCTGGCTGCACACGGAGGCATCCCAGCGAGGGAGAAACTCCACGAGCTGCATCTGCAGCCTAGTGCGATCCCAGGGCTGGGAGCCAAGGGACTCCACATCTCTCGCTAACCCTGACTCACTGTGCGATGCTTGGAGAGTCACTGAAGCCAAACATCTCCAACGTGGCCATTCAGTCTGGGAGCTGTGTTCGCTGGCGCCCAGCTCGACACCTTTGGTGCCTGTTTCCCTTGGCTCCAGCTCTTGCCAGAGGCCTGGGTGCTGCACAGGCGCCTTCCAGGAAAAAGCTCCCATGGCATGCATGGCAGCCGCAGCAGAAGGCTTGACAAAGCCATACAAGATGTCTCTGGACTTCAGGCCACCTGCAGTAGCCCTGGCTCGGCTGGCCCCCAGCACAGAGGCGGCTGGTGTGCACAATTCCTGCTGGGCAGCCAGAGCCTGTCTGGTCAGTAGCCTGGTCTGTATCTTGCCCAGAGAAGCGATCGGGGTGCTGAGCCCTCCAGCCCGTTGCCTGGAGCCATAGCAGGATTGTGGCCCAGGCCTCATTGCTGGCACCTGGCCCAGCCTAGTTTTCACTAGCCCAGGAGGTGGGGCTGTCCAGTGGTCAGCTCGGCGTTCTCCTTCCATGTCCTGGGGCCAGAGCCCAGGACACTCAGAGCTGGCCTGCTAGAGACACACCGGCCAATCCTGCTTTGCAGGTGAGCACATGGACCACCCTGGGGCTCAGCCCCTGTGGAGACAGGCACGCGCAGAAGAGATCTCTCCGGCTCATTCGGGGCCAGGCACAATGTGGCTCATAGCTGGCCAGGTCCTGACACAGAGGGTGGTGGTAGATATGTGCCACGGGAGGCCACATGGGCTGAGCAGCGCTGTGGAGAGCAGGGGTTCTGAACCTTTGGGGCTGGAGGGCCACAGATATTATTTTTACAGCCCTGAAGGGCCAGCAGTCTCCCCCTGCAGCCAGCCGAAGGAGTTCAGCGAGGAGGCTGCCTCCTCGCTGATCTCCCATCTCCCTGGCTGCAGCAAGGAAGCTGTATGCATCCTGTTGCCCTGTGCACTCTACCTGTGTCCTTAGGGAGTGACTCCCTTCTGCAGGCAGGGGGATGGAGATCAGTGGTCCCCTCTCTCTGCTCTAGCAGGGACCCCAGCACCTCTGGCCCCAGGCAGACAGCTTTGCCGGGCTCCCTGCTACAGACAGAGTGAGGGGAGTGCTGATCTCCCATCCCCTTCGCTGCAGCAGAGGCCTGAACCGGGACATTTTATGACTCACCATTCCCAGACACTCGCATGGGGATTGAGGCTTCTCCTGTTCTGGCTTTAGGGACCAGTGGCCAGAACATCTGCATGGGAGTTGGCTACAGTCTAGAAGAGCAACCCCAGGATGACTGAATCCCCACAGTCTGCCCCATGGAGGTGGACTGCACGCCCAGCCCCCACTGAGTTCCCTGAACTCACCATTGTGAGTTTCACACTTCCTGATCTGCTTTATTCAGGAAAGCATCAATAATCTGTCACTACTCCTCAGAACCACCGAGATTCTAGCTGGTTTCTTGCTCTCATCCCAGACTCGGTCTCTGACGGGTTCTGGGGGAAGGTTCCAATGGAAGCTGTTTCACAGCTGCATCTGACAGCACCTACAATTGCATTTGTATACACAGGAGACAGCTGCAATTTCAACCCCGGCAGGCCTACAATAGAGGGTCGCCCTTCCTGAGACCTGCCAGCGTCCCCAGAATGAATATAGCAACCTCAGCACTTCAGGGCTAGCAAAGAGGCAACTTTCTGCCTCTGAGCTTCAGATGAATAGGAGAAGAATTCATTATACCCTTGTTCCATTTGTGCCCCCAATTATCTCCTTAGGACAATAGAAGGGAATGTAGCTGAAGTTTCCATTCACAGCAGCAGAGGCGGAGGAGGAAATTCTGTTCATAACTTTGCAGTGAGCCTGTTTGCTAAAGTGCTGTGACCTGAGTCCAGAAAAAGCCACTTTTCCACCCGTGTGAGAAGAATGAACAAGGAAAAAGAAGGAGGGCAAGAAGCAGAAAAGTCCCCATAAAACACACGAAGAGCAGGGTAAAAAATGAGTAGGATAGAGTAGAGGCAGCGGCAAGTCTAGTGCCTTTTCACCCGGATGGGACAGACCTGCAGCCCCGCCCCACTGTATTTTGGGAGTGTTTGGTGCTGGGATTTTTGCTCAGACTACCACCGAGATGGGGCCCACACCCAAGATTTGCTAATGAGGTGCAGCGTTCACGTGTACGTCTCTGGCTGCCTGCATACGTCCCCACAGTGCTTAGAGAAAGAAAAGAGCAGCACAAAATGTTCCATGGCCAGAGTGAAATTCACATTTCATCACAAACTCAGAGTTCTGCCCCAGTCCCTGATAAACCTTCCAGTGAATCTGGGCAGGGAACGCCCAGCCGCCAGACCCAAAGCACCCAGACAGATCTGCTCTCTGGTCCAGAGCTACTCTTCCCCCACTCCCACCGCTGCTGGCAGCTACCCCAAATGCCAGTTGTGGGGACAGAGGTGAATCTTTCACAGTGCTGTGACCGCCAGTAACCCAGTCTCCGCTTGTTTCTGGCCCCAGCATGGGGAGAGTGGAAGATGCACTTTAAGGATTTGCCACCACCATAGTTTCAAGCTGCAGGCGGGGAGGGGCCGGGGGGAGAAGGACCTGCACTAGGGCAGATCAGCTGTGTCTTCACTAGGCGTCTGCACCTGTGTCAAGAAACCCAGAACAGACAGGCCTTAAGGAGACCAGGAGAAAGCCACAGAGCAGACGGGATTCTTTCAGATCTCAGACACCCTGCACCAGGCCACCCCACGCCCAGAGCCGCCTCGTGCTTTGACACATATCCACCCCACATGGCCATATTGCCCTGGGGTTCGGGGATTGTCTGTGTTTGAAGCTCAAAGCAAAACTCCAGAAGCTGACAGAGGGCACAGGAGGTGTTTGTGCGGCCCCAGGAAGGCAGGACGTGCGAGGTTTGCTTGGCTCTAGTGGAGGCACTGGACATTGGAGTAGGACAGTCACATTGCCCACGGGGGCTGGTTCTCCCGACACTGGCCCTGTGGGGTGTCACTCCCCATCCCCTGGTGGTATGAATGGGGGTGGGGAGCAGGAGGAGACTGCGGTACGGCTCTGCAACAGCACCACTGAGACATGAAGCATCCGTGCTGGAGATGCAGGGAGCCGAGTGCTGGGAGCCAGAGCTGGCTGTAGACTTTGGCTGGAGGTCAGGGTGACCAGGAAGGGATATGGGGAGCCGGCTCGTCTCAGTCACTCTGGAGCAATGAAAATGAGCCTGGCACGGGCCGATTTCAGCTTGAGAATGGCGCTGGGTGACCAGGAGTGCCAAGTCCCAGCTCGAATGAAAAGCATCAGTCAGGGAACCCAGGTAGAGACACCCTTGGGAACAGAACAGACGGCCTTTCTTGTGGCAAACAGGTTGATTGTTTGGATGCTCCAAACTGCAAAGATGGGCCTCAGGGTTCTGGGTTTCAGAGACCACCTGGGATTCTGGGAGAAAACCCTGCTGAGGTGATCTGCCGGGTGATGGTGGATCTCAGGCCAGTGACGGGCCATGTGGGTAATATTTTCTCTGATGCAAAACTGCCCGAACCAGACAGAGCGCATTAGCTGTGTATTAGTGTGCGCTCTGCTGCCTGTTCGTGTAATACACAGTGTTGGTGTTGTTTGTGAGCGTGAGAACTGCTGAGCCCCTGATGTGATCTTGAAAGATCCAACAAGTATAACACGTGGCAAGAGGCTCCAGGACACGGATGTGCAGACTCTCTATTCCCACCCAGGTCGGGAGCCTTCAGTGAGTCCAGGCATGCTCCCGACCCAGTAGTTCAGGTCAGTCGAGCTGGAGCAATGGGAACACCCTGGCACACACTCACTAGGAACCTGCCGTCAGAACTGGTCTGTCCAAAGGAAGACAGTGCATGCGATAGTCTGTCCCCATCCGACTTTGAAGAGGATGAAGGCGCAGCCAGCACACAGGCAGCCATGTGGCCTCACAACCTCTGGTGCACTCAGGCTGCAGCTTCAGACGTACACCGTGGGTCTCCGGGAACCAGCCGGTTGGCAGAAACGCTCTCAAACTCCTCCAGTCTGTCCTGGCCCCTGTGAACTCAGTTCTTTGAGCTGGAACACGTGGCAACGCACCACTGCTCAGGGTGGGACCCAGAGGGTCGAGGAGCCATAGTGTGAACATCTCCCTTAGAAACGAGCCATCCAGTTACAGGAAGGGATGGATTCCCGCTCACCCCCTTCCTGAGTTACACTGCCCCCCGACCTCGTGGCGGAAGACAGGCCAAAGGACAGCACAGCGTACGGGTAGTGCTGGTCTACCACCACCAACCAGAGGAACCTCTGGGGGCAGGAGAATTGCTGCGTGGAAATAAGCGGCCGACGGTGCAGGGCAGCAAACCAGTTGTTGTGTGTTAGTGCCGGGAGGATGATGTCTTTGCTGAGATTACAGAGGTTGAGACTAACTGTGTTGCAGGCGACCTGCTCTACAGCCCAGAGCCCGTGGAGACTGAGCCGGCTCCAGGCACAGTGTCTGTCAGTGGGGTCCCTGAGAGAGAAACCGGCTGGCACAAGCCAACCCAATGGTCCTCAGAACTCGTTATCTGTTGAAATCAAGGCCCCGATATGGTCACAGTGGGCCAGCCAGTCTCCAAACAGAGGGGCCAGGAAGGAGCGGTTGCCACGCCTGTCCTGGACACAAATCAAAGTGGAGGCTTGCCGGATGCTGGGGATAGGGTGCAGCTGGCCACCCCTGGACTGATGGCTCCTCCTGTAGCAGTCCTGCAGCCCCCCAGGAAGGGAACCCTCCAAAATAACACTGCGCGCGGTGTGCTTGTGGCCGCTGCAAGCTTCCGTTTGAGCAACTTGGTCTTCCCCAGTGGCTGAGTACCGGGGAGACGCTCATAGGAGCGGGCTGTGGAATCGCCCCGCAGCAAGCAGTTTGATGAGGTGGGCCAAGCAGACGCCTGTTACTCTTCTCCCCACCTGGTACCCAGCGCGGCCGAGCATCGTGTCCTCCTTCCTTCTCAAGGTCCCTGTTGAGGAGCCCTCAGATTTGGCATCTCTGTTCCCAGGGCAGGTTATTAGCTGTGCCGTGGGGGCACTCAGTTCCCGTCAGAGTGGCTCAAATTGGTTAGTTCTGCTCCGATGGTGTCACCCTGAAGAGGGGAAGCAATCAGTCAAAAGCAGTTCCAAAATGTTTAGGCTTTTGGGGGCACATCTCTTGCTCCTGGCAGATGAAATGGCCACTCTAAGCTCCATGGAACAAGGCCTGTCTTGTTATTATCTGAGGCCTTTTTCATCCTTGGGGAAGGCAGGCCCGGGACTCAGGCTCCATTGTAGTGGAGCAGCAGGTAGCTGCGGCAGGCAGAGTCATTGGCCGGCCGGCTCCGGGGCCCCTTTGTGCTGACAGCTCCTTGCGCGTTTGCTTGCAGCTCCGAAAGGTCATCCCCCGCTGAGGCTCCATACCTGAGCTTTTGTTGCCTGGTGCCAAGGAATCCGCAAAATTAAATTTATTTTCAGATTACAGCTGAAAGCTCTTTGTGCCACGGGATCTTTAACTGTTGAGATTCCAGCACACAATGCGGTGGATGCCTTTATTACACAAACAAAAAGCTGCCGTCTCTGCCCCCTCCAGCCCCTCCTCACAGCCTTTAAAGGCTTTGTGGGAACTCGCATGGAGAGCCCTTCTCTCAATCAAAAGCTAACAAGCAGGGAGACAATTTGTTCCCCTCTTTGGCATCCAGCTTCAGATCCCATTCCCCGACTCACAGGAGTAACCTCTGCTTGGGATACTACTTCTCTTCCAGCCCTGGTGATCATTCATTACATTTACAAAGCTGACCCCAGAGCCATCCATTTCAAACCCATCTATGTCCAACGGGCAGCATTTCTTACCTGGATTTCTTTTTATTAATGATTAAATATAAGAAATTCTAGAAGATGAATTACAAATGACTGGCCAAATCTGGAAGATTTGACTCACTCATGAATCCCACAGGTGTTGGCTTGAAATACAGCTGGTGGAAAAGAGTTCAGAACGTACCTCTTGCCTTAAAGAGTAAAGGCCAGACCTAAAACCCTTTGCAAAACAACGGAAAGACTCTGTCGACTTTTGTAGCACAGAGTTAGGCCCCGGGATCTCAGTAGGACTTGGGAGTGCTCTGCATCTACCTGCCTGGGCCCTGTGGGAGAAAAGGCTCTGGGTCAATGTTCAGTCACTTCTTTGAAAGTGAGTGACGAGCCGATAAAGAAAATTTACTGTCAAAAATCCCCAGATGCAGCAGATGTATTCATGCAGAATTGTCAGGCCAAGCATTTGTCAAGTGGGAAGGGAGAACGTGCCCACACACTGTATACTGGCCAGGCATGGCTAGATTGTAATAATAAATGGCTGTGAATATTTCTGTGAATATTACCCCAACCTGCAAAGAAACCCAACTGCATAAGAGTACAAGAGTAATGGCATGATCAAACGTAATAAACAGCAAGTTAAATAGTTCAGTCTTTTTTCCTGCCATTCTCATTTTGCCATTGAATTTTAGGACGTTCTGGTTAAAAATCAATAGCCTGAGCGGCCCGTGTTACAAACGTAAGGAAGAGATGCTAAAGCAGTGGGAGCAATTCAGCTACCAAGCCCCTTCACTAATCCGAGTACGTATCATAGATCTGGGATGTCCCACTTGCCATCAGCAGCGTGGAACAAAAGGCTAACTGAGAGTTAGTGCTTAGCAGGAAGCCACTGGGAGGGTTAGTGAATGGACATGCCTAGACAGATGAAGGCATGAGAGGCGTAATCAAATAAGGGAAGCAGCATGTGGCTAACTTGAAGCAATCTCTCAGCATGAGAGAGGGAGGAGGCCGGGCAGAGGTTACAGGTACTTTTCATCCAGCCACGCAGGAGAACTCCAACTTCCTGCTGCTAGAAATTTGTCTGCAGATTTTTCTCATTGAAAAGAGTGACGGGGCCCGTCGGCGCAGACATTGGCTGATATGATAACTTGATTAAGGCCAGGGACAGATGACATGCAGTCGCAGAGCCAGCTGAAAGGAAGCCGTGCTCCCAGCCCTTAACCTCTCCTCAGGAGCCTACAAATTATATCTACTAATGTACAGCCCAAACAAGTTGTCTGGTTAAGTGAGTGTCAGTCGTTCACAGAAGAGCTTGTTCCAGTCCTTCCACATTTAATTTCTCCTTGCAATAAAACTTTAACCCGGTGAACCCTAGGGAATGAAAGCAAAGAGCAGGATTTCCCTGTTCTAGCCCACGGGTTTGTCTGAGCGTGGACAGCATATATGTATGTCCGCAAAGGACTGAGAGCAGGGAGAACAACGGTTTTCCACCCAGCACCATGGAACCGAAGGCCCTTATGCCGTAATGCCCCATACAGCAGCTCTATCGAGCGAGATGAACTCAAAGGGGATGGTCGGAAAGAGCCTCCTGGGCTGGGTTTTGTTGTATCAAACTGAAAGCAGGGGTGGCTCTGGATCGCACCCCTCTGCAGTGGGGGTTGAGGGTTGGGGAAATGGTTCCAGTGTTGACCCATCTCCATCTGAGCTAAATGTAAAGTGACCTGCTCAAAGCTCAGACAGCAGGAGAAGCAGCTCCGACCTCAGAACGCCGCTTTCAGTGTGCAAGCCACCAAGTGTGAATGTCGCCGGGGAAATAAACCCGTGTGCTGCACATGCAGCCCGGCTCGTTTTCGCCCACGTCCTCCCTGCAGCCAGCCCCGGCGTTCAGCCACTCAGAGACCAGGCGGCTTTGTCTTTGGCAGTGATGACAGCCATCACGCACGGGGGGACGGTGCAGGGAAGGGGCCAGGGCAGGAATGTAGGGGAGGGAGCCCCAAACTTCTTAACGCCTGTGCTAGCAGGTCCCAGCCCCTGAACACCTCTCATGGCCTGAGATTGCTCTGCTGGCACCTGCCCTGACTCCTTCTCCTCCGACTCTTCAACAAACCTCCGCAGCCTTCTCCTTTGGCCGAGTCCACATGTTCCCTGCTTGCCAGCCAGATCCTCCAGCCTGGAGCCTTGCCCGGCTGTGGCCAGCTGCTCTCAGCCCTATGTGGCTGATGCGTCACTCCCCTGGGGCCTAGAGTCACCTCAAAGGGCAGGAGCAGCACCGCGTAGCAAGTGAGATCGCATGTGAATCTGACGGCACATTCCCCAGTAGAGCATGCTCATCCTCGCACGGACACGCACGCACCACACACATGCACACGCATCCCCTTTGCTGTAAACCTGGCTCCTGTCTTTCTCTGCTCAGTTTGTTCACCACCTACCCTGCTTCAGCCCTGCCTGTCACCTGAAACACCCTCCAGGTATCTCTTTGCTTCACCTCAAAGCAAAGCAGGAAACACATCCTCCCCTCTACTTTCCAGTTTCTCTCTCCCTCTGCCACTCGCGTCTGGGAAGAAGGCCGGTCTAGTTGTTAACGTACAGGGCAGGTCCAGGAGAAAAGAGCCCCCTTCCCAGCTCTGCACCACTCTTATCATGTGACCTCAAGCAAGCCACCTGACTCAGTTTCCCCCGCTGTGCACTGGGAATCACATGTTGTAGCTCTTTCACAGGGATTTACTTCTCCAGTGTTTGTAACGGCATTGAGAGCCTGGGCAAGTGGTGATGTGGAGGGGTAGGTGATTACGGAGTATTGTCCTTTGTGGGGGTTTTCTGAAATAAAAGCTATATGACAGACCCTGTGGTTAGTAAAAGTCCTATCACTTCCTGCTGCCTTTCTTTCTCAGCTACTTGGAAGGGACCTTCCAAAGAACCATAGAGAAATTGACCTGGATTTACCAAAGCCAAGTTTTATTTCTCCAAAGTTCACTCTGGGCCAGGAATGATTTACAAAGTTCACTCAGGAGTAGAGTCCATTAAGGTCACATTTCTGTGTTGAGGCAATTCTGGGCTCAGGACTGCTGAAAAGCCCACAAAGGACACCCCTTGAAATAGGCTCTTTGAGAAGGTTCAAAGGAACACAAAACAAAAGTCAGTCTTTGTGGTGTTTTCACTCTTCCCCCATTGTTCTCTTTCAAGGTCCAAGTGCCTTCATGGAAAGACAGAGCGCGCTAATGTGGCAAGTGGGAGTTTTTAATTGTCCTGGACACACAATGCCGGCACATTTAGGCCAGTCTCATTACACAATCATCTGCAATGCTTGAGAAGCGTTCCCACTGATTAGCATAAATAGCAGAAAAACTCTTTCACAAACAGAGCAGGTTCCATCTGCCCTCAGCGTGTCCTCACCTTGACTTCAAATGGAGAGTCACTCCCCTCGCACAATGCGGGTGATGCTGGCATCTCAACACCGCCTGCACGGCATTCACGCAAATACCAACACAGGAACCTGCATGTTTATTCATGGCACAGCCTATTCCTTTGGACCGAGTTCCTTTTCCATTGTGCGCACTTCATTCTTCTACACGCTTCCAAACGCAAGGGCCGACCATCAGTCGGAGCAGCCGCAGGCCACACCTTTGCAAGTGGGCAGCTCGGACTAATGAGGTTTGTTCTGCCAGCCGGCTCCAGCGTGTTGTGTCAGGTACTCTGCGTGGGACGAGAGGATCATTAATCACTGCCTCCTGACACTGACAAGGCGCTTTCACACTCGCCATTCGGGTGTGCATGAGTCTGAAGGCTGGCGATTGTGGGTCCTTTCCCGTTCGAGCTGTGCGGCGCAGCGCCAGGAGAGCGTCAGATGTTTGACGGGTGTGAATCTGGGTTCTCAGTGGATTCTGCAGGTGCTGCGGATTGACACTGGCACCGTCCCATTTGGACTCGGCACTGTGAGCCATGGTGCAGTCTGGGTCCATCTCTGCTGCCTTCCGGGACTGAACCCCACCAGCAGGCAGAAACCCTTGGCCCCAGTTCTCCTTTGTGCAGGTTTTACCCCAGTGCAACTTTGCTGACCTCCCTGCAGCTGCTCCTGCTGCACAGAGGGGACTGGGAGATCAGTATCAGACCCACGGCTTCCACCCCCGTGAGCCCTGCGCAGCCTCCCAATCTCGGGGTGCCGCCTGGCCCATTTCCACAGGTAAATATGTCAGGAATGTTTTCATTCAAGCTGAGCTCAGCACACACCTCCTTCTCCCTATCACGGCCTGTCTCCCCAGCTCTCCCCACCGGCTGGAGGGCTGCCAGTTAGTGCTCAAAGCCGGGACCTCCCTACCCCAGCCATTCTCCCAACATGGGCCAGACGCCATCCTCTAGCCCTAGACTAGGGTGTGGGTCAGAGATGCACCGCACGCACCCCCTCCGGGCACGGGAAGGAGCCCGTTTGACTCGTATCTCTGGCCCGTCTCTGGGCTAGGTCAGCGGTGCCACCACGAACTGCAGCAGGCAGGGGAGCACATGGCTGGGAACACACTTCCCAGAGGAACGTCGCAGCAGCCCCGACAGAGCCTCCCTAGGGTATGGCGAATCGGGGAGACCACCCGGGGCCCCACACTTTGTACCGGCACCTGCTGCCGCCCGCCTCCTGGGACTGGGCTGGGGCGGGCAGCTGCTGCCAGGATCCTGGCTTCGCCCCACACCCTGCACTCCCCCTGGGACGGTCCTGCCTGAGGGGAATGGGAGCCCCGGCCGTGGGGCTGCTGAGGTGAGCCTGGTACTCCACAGCCAAAGAGTGCTGGGGCTCCTGTAGGGCTGGCAGGATGGGGCCTCAGGCAGGGCCTGTGGTGGGTGGGCAGTGCTGAGCTCTCAGGCTGCAGGGCGCCCCACCCATTTCCCAGGCTCTTTGTGCCAAGCCAGACGTAACCCTGAGCTAAGCTCAGTGGGGCTGGCAGTGGGGGGAGCTCGCAGACTGCCCCTGTGGCTCAGGACAGACCCACGCCGGGGGCTTGCATGGCAAAGAGCCTGCAGCTGCCTGTGCTGGGATTGACCCGGGTTCGGTGGGGGTGTCAGGCCCAGCGCACTGTCCTGGCCCATGGCTCTAGGTCCCTGAGACGGGCCTGTAGGTACTGGGTACCCACCTGAGCCGCACTCAACCACCACCTGGGCGCTGAAAGCATCCCCGTCACAGGAGCTCCCCTGCCCAGCTGCAGATCCAACTCCACTGGGATTTTAGCCCCTGATTCCCCCCTTTCCCCTGTTGGAGGCTACAAGTCACTATCAGTTCATCAAAATCCGGGGAACCTTAAAAGAAACAAAGCAACTGTGTACGTCTTACAGGTGCCTTATGTTCATGGATGATTCCTTCTGATTTCAGAGTGGAGATTTTGGCAGAAAACCGTCATCAAAAAGGGAAAACTGTTGTAAAACTAAGTGAAAAAAGGGGCCCTTGGCTTTGATCAGAAGGGTTGGAAGAATTATGACGTCCACGCACCTTTGCTAAAGGCTAAGAGCATTTGTAAAGAAGGGAAGGGGGGTGGAGGTGGCAGAACTAAGAACCAACATGTTTTCTAATGGAACAGAGCCGTCATACTGAGAGGGTCAAAGACTTCTGAGATGAGGAGCGGCACTGAAGGATTATTCACCTTCTATATTTTCACTCCTGCAGCACACATGGGAATCTAATTGGTCAGGATGAGAAATACAGCCAGACGGCTTACAAGTGGGCCAGAGAAGACAGAAAAATATTTGCAGCTGCAAGCCATTAAAGGCAAAGCCAGCTTTGCTCTTACACTTTAATTACCCTTATGTATGTTTTCCTTAGTGTACCAGTGCAAAAGTCAATTCAAAAGCCCTTCTGATCTTACAAGGACAAAGCCCCGTGTTTCCTTGTACCCAGGGTCTCGTTCTCTCTCTTGGACAATTCTGCCAAAGCAGCACCAGATCACTGGTTTATTTAAAGAAAGGGTGGTTTTCAGTCTGTTGTAATTGTATTTCTCCCTTTCTTGTCCCATCAAAGCGATGTTAATGCATACAATTATCTTATATGAACGCAAGGCAGGTATTGCGTGTCGAGTTTGGATGCAGATCCAGACTGTCCCAAAGCTGGTGTGCACATCTGGCTGTTTCGTTTGGCCTCATACAGAGAGCGGGGGACATCTAGCTAGTTGACAGGCACTCACCTGTCTTTGTGTCACCTGCTGCAGCTCCTGTCTATAAGACCGTGAGGGTCTCATTGTTAGTCTTGCCTACGAACACACCTGAGAGGCTCACACCGTGACCCCCTCTCTCTCAGCGGAAGACGACTCTGCCAGTAGATTAAGTTCTCTCTAGGCTCCAGTCCAGATCCAATTTGCCTTCCAAAAGTGGACAGATGAACCAACTTGCTCTCTGCATCTCTGGCTGCAGTGTGGATTTCTTTCTCCAGTTTTCCCCACATACAGCCACAGCGACAATGAACTCTGCATTTCGGTGCAGCTGTTTGGATCTCAGTGCGCTCTGATGGTGAAATGGTCCAAGTTGCTGACGTCGACATATGGTTCAGATTTAGGCTAAGATGCACATTGTGCCTGCAGTGTGACTGGCGCTGAAATGTTACAAGTTGGTTGGAGATCTCCTTCCCAAATGAGAGACATTTTAGTGCATCAATCAGCTGTCCCTGAGAGATTATGGCAGTGGAAAGTAGAAAATGACCCTCTCTTCAGCCGCTGGATCCAAACAATGTGTCAGAGGCCAGCTGGAGGGGCTAGTAGGTTACAAAGCAATCCAAATCTCCCGGCAATTACATGGGCTGTGGTAGCAAGCTTGCAGTTTGGGCCCAATAATCTGGAAGTAGGATTCCACCCCCACTATTGAGATGCAGCCACCTGGGGAGCAAAGCATGGGGCTTGCCAGCAGTACACAACAATAATAGGCAATAATGTAGGACAGGAGGGAATGAAAGAAGATTCCTGTAGCCCATTGAAACTGCCTGGGGAGTTTGAGGCGGGTAGAAGGTAATCACCAGATTCTGGATCTGCCCAGGACAAAAGGATCTTTAATGGCATAAAGCCCAGCACCTTAGCACCACAGAGAGCAGAAAGCCCTCCCATACACAGGATACATTGCAAGGGGATTTCTTCTTGGCAAAATAATCATTAAAAAAAATTCTTCTAGCCAAGGCAGTGCGAGGGAAATCACACTACTCTTGCTGAGTTTTCCCTTCCACTTTGCTACTCCCAGCTCCTTTATTACTCATTTCCTTTTCCGTTCCTGCACTATCTGCCATCAGCACAATGACATGAAAGATGTTATTGCAGGTGCTGGCTCCCGCAAGCTGCTCTCGCTCTCGGAGACTCTTGGCCAATTGAGCCTGACCCTCCCGAAACCTGAGAAGAATTGTATTCGTCTGAGGCAATTTTATTTCAATACCATGAAAGTTAACATGGTGTCAGGGTTTCCATTCAAACCTGAAATATTCAGCCCGTTCTAATCCAGCCATAAAAAATGTGAGAGCTGCTGAAACTTGCACTGGAGTGGAGGGTTTAATTTTTTAACATTAAAAACAAACGATAGGCACAGCCACGTTCGAGTTGAAGGGGAAAACATTTAGCAATGTGGAAAGCTTAGCAGGAAGGAGCAGTGCCTGGGGGCAGAAACGGGCTGAGAGTCAGTCAGGACTCCGGCGCTCTCTCCCTCCGCTCTGGCCCACGTTTGCTGTGTGGCCCCGAGTCTGTCGTGGCCGTGCTCTGTACCACAGGCCATAATGGTGCAGGTCTACGTTACGGGGGGGTGCCATTAATGGCTCCAAAGAGCACAGAGATCTTCAGAGAGATCGCATGTGATTATAACCCGCTCAGGTCACTATTTAACGGGACACACTGACTGGATCAGAGAAATCCCACGGTTCCCTGGGCCCCTCGGGAAATACATTAACGGAACTGTCGGTGACGCTGAGCAGCTGCTCCTGCCTTCTCCTCCTGCATGTGCGGAGAGGAAGGAGTGCGCTGAGCCATGTACCACCACAGTGGGCCCTGCTCCCCGCACCATTGAGTGCCAAATGCTCCGGATCAGGCCACAGAGTGGGCCAGCCTCCAACCCATGGCACAACCCTCCCTTAGCGAACCCGGCCTTTCGGCCAAGAAGTTAAACAAAAGCATGTAATCCTGTCACATGAGGAGCAGCACGCCACGTGAATGCACTGCTGAGGGTGCGGATTCCCTGCTCCTGGGGTCCCCCGCCGTGAGTCTCTGTGACAGTGCAGGGAGGAGAAATGGTGGGGGGGGCCACACAGCCCTTTAACTGACGGCTGGGGGTGCCTGGGGAGGTTAACAGGCACACAGAGCCTGACACACAAGCTTTGATCGCCACAATGGACCCTGCAGCACAGGGAAGATCATCCCCTTCCCAGCGCGGCACTGGGGGAGACCCGGGGGGGGGGGGCTGTAGCCTCCCCAAAATTTGCCTTAGCCACTCCTCCCTGTGCAAAGGTCAAAGGTTACTTCTCCACTCTCCACTGCCCACCCCTGCACCAGTAAGCCCAGGCGGAGAGCCAGGGACACCCGCAGCAGGAGTCGGAGGAGCACCACGGCCACACGCACCACGGCACCAGCCGCCCTGCCCTGTCCTGCCAACCTGGGCCGCGTGGTAAGGGGGGCACATGGCAAGAAAGAGCTCAGCCCATTCAAACCACCCGACCTGGACAAAAACCCGGGACATCAGCACCTCAGGGCAACAGTGCAAGACAATCCCGGAGACAAAGGCCCTCCCTGGTGCTATTCTACCTCTGTCCCGGCACCCGGGGCCCAGCTGGCCAGATCTGACTGAGGGCTACGAGCAGGAGTGTTCTAGTTGATTTCAGCCGTCAGAAGAGGCTTCTGGAGCAGCGGGGTCCCTGACCACTGGGGAAAACACTCTCCAGCTCCCTAAATAGGCTTCATTCACGATTGTGGGAAGGAATTGCTCTGCAAGGAGGAGGCCCTGCTCTGTCTGACCTACTGTTGCTGAAGATTGCAGAAACCAGCAAAATGCAACAGCTTGTGCATTTGGCTGTGTGAGTTCAGGATTCAGGTTGGATTTCACCTCTTATTGTGACACTGCATTGCTTCGTAGCACCTCGGATGCTACACTGTAGACAGACAGACAGACCAAGGGACCAGTGGAAATGATTTTTCACTGCTTTATACGAGCTGAATGCAAATGCAGAACTAAAGCACTGCACCAGCCAGGATTGTGTATGCAAAACAAGAAAGTCTTCTGCCAAGTCAGGGCCACTCTTCTTTTACGTAGCTGCCTAGGCGCTGTATAGAGTTGGCCTCTATGGCACACACGAGTGAGGTGCGAGCACGGGGGATCCTGGACGCTGCCATCTCCCCCCTTACAGAATCATCTCCTGCCAAATGCCTTTCAGTCACCTAGGAAACATGCCGTGTTGAAAAGACCACTGCACTGTTTAGCTTGTCCCTGACAGTCCC
>ML685984.1:405958-449237 GCA_007922175.1 Pelusios castaneus
GGGGGGGGGGGCGACAAAGGCAGCAACTTCCTTGCTGTCCCCCAGCCAGCTGGTGGCAGATTTGAGCCAGGAAGAGGAGCCCAGCCTCTGATCTGTGACACTGACTTGCTTGGGCACATCCTGCCCTTCTGTGCACCTTGGTTTTCCCATCTCTAAAATGGGGGTGACAATAAGTCGCTGCCTGGTGTAGGTGCTGTGAGTTTTAGTCCACTCAGGGCACATCCTGCCAGTCAGTGTAGAAAAGGATTGGGAACCCTGCTCCCACCTTGTGCACCATACATTAGCATCAGGCCAAATTGCAGTTCCTGGGCTGTGGGAACGCAGGGGCTGCCCCATCTCAGCTCTCCACGCGCACGTATGTGCCCCAAAGGGAGCAGAAGGGGGGCAAGGAGAGGGTGAACTGGCCAGCAGTGGGGGAAGGAGAACGAGCTGCACCCAGGAATGTGCAGCACCTGCCCACCACCCTGCCTGGGAGCTATGGGAGGTAGGAAAGGCTGCGTCCGAATGGCATCATGCAGCCCTCAATAGTCAGCTGGTGGTGCCACTGAGAACTGCAGAGCGAACAGTCCCCACAGCAGGGTGCACTGTATTTAAGAACCTACCTCCCACTGATTTCATGGGAGTTAGGCACCTTGGGGATCTGGGCCACCGTGTCCCACGCAATCGTTGGGAGCACAGGGAAGCTCTGTAAAGATCACAGACCTGCCAACCTCTCTCCCTCACGCTGACTTGGGTGGGACTTTGCCCCAAGAAAGTCTGTAGGCAGGCTGGATCCAGCCTTGCTCTCCATTCCCCACTGCAGGTGCAGCAACCTCTTCCGCAACTCTGGCACTGCTGGAGGTTTCCTGTCCAGGGCAGTTCATGGCTTTGCAATCACCGGGGAGCAGAGCAGGGGTTCCCCATGGCCAGGGGTCACTCCTGCCAGCAGCACAGGTCTCTCTCTGGCTGTGTTCATCTCCTACGCTGGCCTGCTATAGAACACTCCCGTATGGAAGGACTAACAGGCATCCGATCCTCGTGCTCGGCTGTACACACGCATATAGGAAGAAAGTTAGAAATCTCTCAGGGAACAAGGAGCCAGGGCTAGTTTGGACGGTGGGTGACTCCCAAGGAAATCACCACCGGACGCCAGATATGCAATGCTACACAAGCTTCTGCAAAGGGCGGGGTGGGGACAGCTCCCACTTTACTATGCATTGGCCCCTAGCAAGCGACCGTCTCAGTCATGAGCAGGTAGAGAAGATTATAAGTGAAGGAGACAGTGGAGACTGATCCCGTGGCAAGCGGCGCGGCACACGCAGGGACCAGTGGCGAAAGTGGCTTCACAACATTCTTGCACTCCTTCGTCTTGTTCCCACCTCTACTCCGCACAGCTTACACTTCAGCGATACGCTGAGCCCAGGCAGCAGGCAGGAGGCTGGGCGGGGAAGGACTATACCAGTGTCATGACCCCAGCTCATATGACTCACTCATCCATCCTCACAATGAGGTGGGTCGGTGTCTTCAACCGCATTTTACAGGAAGGGAAACTGAGGCAATTCAGCGGAATAAGGACTCGACAGCTCCTGGCTCCCAGTCCTGTGTTCACCCCGCTAGTTTTGCAAATAAAAGACAAACCATGGGACAATGTGCCCCATGTGTGAGTCCAGGCATGTAGAACTCGGGTTGGCCTTTATTTGTACAGCCCTGGCAGTCCTCAGGGTCCAGCCACAAAGAGTTACCATGAAAGGGCCTGATCTGCTGAGGGGGCGACCTCTCCGTGGAGCCCCTGAGAGTTGGGTGGTGTGAGTCTCCAGGATTGGGCCCTTGAATGTGCCAATCAGGACACGTGCTGAGAGGTGCCCCGTCCTCCTGCTAGGAAGCAGCAGGCCAAAGGAGCCGTCGTTTCCCATCTGGAGATGGCCCACAGGCCACCAGTTTGAGTTGTGTGCGAGCACTGGGGATTTATTGGTCTTGGCCCAGGCACCATCCCCGTGTCAGCTGAAATGGGAGGTCGTCCCGCAGTCTGACAGCATGCTGGCGGCTGCTCGAGCCAGGGGAGGGGAGGGGATACAAATTGGAAGCACATTTGAAGAACATTTGCAGTGAATTAGGCTGTGAGCCAGCCGTGTGTGCAGCCAATCTCTAGGCATTGTCAGCTCCTCCTCAATTTCCACAGCGGATGCTCCCTGGCCAGAACGCAGCTGGGCCTCGCTCACGGAGCCTGGAGCCAAGACATCCGAGAAGGAGGCGTGCGCACGTACCCCCGCCCACACGCACGCACACCATGCAGGCAGCCAGCCCCACAACTAGCGCAATGTCCAGTGTCCTGCTGAGCTGCCCCAGATCTTTGCTCTCCCTCGCCGTGGGTCTCTGTCCGGTACGGGCCTCAGCTGCCCGACCAGTGACACAAACCACTTCATAAGCCCCAGCAATGGGCTCTGCTGGCCACCCGTGAAACCCGGTGGGTTTCTGTCAAGGGAGCGCCTCTGCCACAGCATCAGAGCCGCCTTCCCCAGGCCAGGCAGAGGCCCCGAGAACAAGAGGGAGCATCATGGCGAGGGCGAGATGCTGGCTGCCGTGGGTCCGGGGAGGGGCCGCTGTACGGTGGGTCTCGCTCTCCACGGGGCTCGGATGATCCCCATGTTTATGGGTGAGATATCCCACCCTGTTCCCTACAAGGCACCGAGCAATCGCTGGGAGGTTTCCAGCTCTCTGTCCCCCATGTAGAGGACAGCAGGGCATGTAGATTTGTTGGCTCTCAGCCTGAAGCTGTCCGCCCCTCCCAGTTCCTTTTGAATCCTCGTGATCCCTTGGGTCTCATCAGGACCCGAGCCCCCCTGAGCCAGTTTGGTGTTTGGGAACTGCCTGGCAGTACGCAGGCACCCTGCTAGCAGCCTGCGGCGAGAGCAACTTTCCCAACGCTCTGGTTTTAGAACACAAAACTGTCCAAGTCACTGCCTGAAAACTGTCCCAGGGCATCTCCCCCTACATTGCTGGCAACTGGGAAATCCCAGCTCAGCCACCTGACGTGCACGGTGCGAAATAACGTCTCAGACATCCACGAGAAAAACTGCTGACGGGAGACACAGGGATGAAATAATGTAACAGTAACATTGTACCAGGGGACAAGCCTCAGAAGTTAGTCCATTGTGTAGAAAAGTTTCCAATTTTAATGTCAAAGAAAGACAGGAATAGTTAATGGAACAACTTGCCAGGAAAGCTTATCGGCTCATAATTCGTATAGCATTTGTATCGTATTCCTTTCCTGCTTAAAAATGGGATGCGGAAACCTTACAAGGGGTTATTTGTTGGTCAAATTCTTATGTGCTCTGTTATATACATGTCTGTAAAAAATGATGATACAAAACCATAATCCATTACAATCCCCATCTTTCTAACAATAAAACCGTCCCATAGACTAACCTGTGCATTCTCCAGGAAAGCTTGTTCTGGAAATACTCGGTTAATAGTAGAACACTACAAATAGGAACAGCGAATTAACCCTCAGCCCCTAAATGCCAGGCCGGCCTCGTATCTCCAGGCTACACCATTCTTTTTGCTCCAGCTTTTAAAACCAGACAGTATTTAAATATGGTTGCTTGGCCCCTGGCCATAGGGCCTGACATCCTGTAAACCTGTTCTTCTTACAAAGTTACTCTTTATTTAGCGCTTCCAGTCATTAAAGAATGACAGAGTCCCCAGGCCCTGTGGGAACTCTTCTCTCCGTGTTCTCTGGGGAATTACCTTAAGGCAGCACAGAAGCTTAGCACAGGCCATTCAAGTTTTAATTACATCCACCATTGGTCTATAGTGCTGACACTTAGAAGAGATCGTGGAAGCCTAGATTTCATTCACTGGTTATTGAAATAATGGATTTTTTATTTCAAATGTGAAACTTGTGACTGTTGATAGAAGTTTGGCAGGAAAATAGCGACTCACCTTCCATGCAGTCCACCGTACTGCTGGGTCAGCCAAGTGCCTGTGTCTCGGAAGGACTCTGGGGGCGTTCCAGGGCAGTGGGGTCCAATCTCTAAAAGATCTGAAAAGAAACTTAGAGTCACCAACCCAACCCCTGTTGTGCAGCATGACAAGAGACAGTATGGTCTATAAGTCAGAGCAGAGAAATCTCGGGTGCTATTCCAGGCTCTGCCACTGGGCTCCCAGGTGGCCATGGTCAAACCACCTTCTGTGTCTCCGGTTAACTAACCTTAGAAATGGGTCTAGTGCTGATCTGCTCCACAGAGGCATTGTATGAGGGTTAAAGTGTGAATTGGTTAATGTTTTAAAGTGCTCTGAGTTTCCCCAGGAGAAATAGAAAGAATTATCCTTATAGAACGTACCTAAATCTCCTGGGCTGTAATGGTCTTCCGTGATGTGGCTACATACGGGCAGTGCTTTGAACGGCAACCGTTTCCATGTAGCTGTGCTGATGGATGTGACGGCCTGAGCCAGACAGAGTGAGTGCAGTGTGTTCATGCACCTTCCTAGAGAGAGAGAAATGCCTCCCTGAACTCCTTTGCTGGTGCCACACATTGCAAGGTCAGATGCGGGTGACCATGAGGCTGAGCATTTGAGAGAGGATTTGAGCCTGCCTACGGAGAGGAAAGTAAAGTGCGTAGCAATGCAAACATTTAAAAAGGCATTTCCTCTCCCATTTTTCTCACACAGAACAGTCTTCATGAACGATGGGAGGCCACCAAATGGGAACATCTGGGTTCCATTGCTTATTGTCTGGCAATTAATAAGTCAGCACTGCAGACAGAAGGGACACAAACACACACACAAGTAAATTGAGCCAAAAAAACAGGAAATGGTCATTTCAACGGTGTGGGTTCAGAATTGCTTGGATTTGGAACTTTGATTCATTACAGACACGCAGAAGCAGGTTTTTGAAGGACAGTTTCCCTTCTTCTGAGTGCAAACTGCGCCTGCAAAAAAACTGGATCCAAGTGCAAGGATTTGGGGGGTGATTCACACCCATATAAAAAGAGAGTGAGCAGAGGCTCCTATAAAAACCCACTCCATGCAGTTCACTCGATATAAAGAGTTCAGACACGGGAGTCAGATTTGGGGTTTAGGGTACCAGGCTAGAGTAGGTAGACACTGTTATCAAACCATAGACTGTACTGTTTGCGGGTGCAATTTTAAAGACGTCATTAAACAATTCCCAAAGACCAGGCTGGCTTTGGAGATGTTCTTTAGTCACTGACGGTGCGTCTACACTTGTAAATTAAGTCGATTTAAGCTTGCTTAAGTTGTCTGAATTTACTCTGCATCTACACTACACTTTCCTTAAGTCGACTTAAGGAAAAGTTAAGTCAACTTTATAAAACCTAGTTTTAAGTTGACTTTAGAAAGTCGACTTCAGCCAGTGTAGACGTGGAGTAGCTCTAAGTTGACTTAGGGCTCCAGGACTTCCCCACTGCCCTCCCTGCCAGGGTGGCTGGCACAGGGAGAGGCTGGCATGCCCCCCCACAGGGTACAATGGTACAATGGGGCAAAGGCTGAGCCCCCTGGCACTTGGCAAGGGGTGCTACCCTGCAATCGTGGACCTGTCCCAGGTCCACCTAACCCCTACAAGTCGACCTAGGCGTCCAGTGTGGACGCTCTAGGTCAACTTTGTAGGGTCCCCTCAAAGTCAACTTAAAATTTAAGTGTGGACATGCTAAGTCGACTCAAATTAACAAGTGTAGACATCGCCTGAGAGCTGTGTAAAGACATATGCACAAATAACTCCTCCTCCAGCAACGGTCCCTGCCCAGCGTACAGCTCCCTCCACAAGAACCAACCTGAGAAAGTGCTGCACATCCTCTGCTCCCACTGATTTGGGCCCGATCCCATTCCCACTGACAGCAACGGGAGCTGTGTCATGGGCGGCCGTGGGAGCAAGCCCCAGAATGGGAGTCGGTGGTGTGAGAACCTCACAGAATCAGGGCCTTAATGCACTGCTGGGTAGTTATTTGGCAGAAGTTGGTGAGATGGCAGACTACACTCAGAGACATTGAAAACCTGAGTGTCAGGTAGACCGCGAGCTGCTTTACACTCACCAGGGTCCCACCTGTCTGCCCCCTGCGTGCTTTAAACCTCCACAGGGGGATTCTGGGCTCCCCATAGCTTGAATCTCCCAGAACTCCAGCCATGCGGGCGCTCTGGTGCCAAAGTTTAACCCTTCCGAAGCATGAGACAGTGAAGCACCGACAGACAGACAGACGGCACAGGAGTCTAACCCTGCAGCTCATTACTGACCGGAGGAGATGCCTGGATCTAGACACAATAATGCACACACATCTCCGCCCCAGGCACCTCACCTGGCTGGAGCATTCTCTGGCCATGGGCCAAGACCCCAGCCCCGAGGCACCCGGGACCCCCTCTTCTCCTGCACACAGCGTCTCTTCCAGCACAAGCGGACTCTGCTCTCCTCTTCCTCTTGCTCCAAAATGGCAGTTGAGAGACCCTGTTATAAACCCGCCAGCCCCCTGGGCTGATGACCCCGACCATCCTCAGCAGGAGATGTGTTTCCTAGTTACCAGACAGGCAGCCCAGACCTCCAGGTGTAACGAACTGCTCTCGTTAGCCTCGGGCCCCCACCCTGGAAATTGCAGCCCAATAGGGAGGCCACAGGACAGCTGCAAAGACAGCCGGGCTCAGATCCCAGGGGCGTCTGCAATCTGCCGCAGGCACACGGGATGGAGCAGAGTTCATTAGCCGTCCACAGGCAGAGGGCCCAACGGCCACCCGCGGCACTGAGGGATGAAAATGGCCAGGATGGAAAGAGACCCGTAGGTCCTTCTTGTCCATGTCCCAAGGTCGCTCAGAGCCCTACAGAGCAGTTGGCCAGCCCCGTGTAAATGAGTCAAGCAATACTGCTTCCTATTGACGTGGGGGGTCTGTTCAGCCTGGCCTGACCCACCCCGACAAACCCCACAGATGCTCTGAAGCACCGTAGCCTGCCCTCCTCAGAAAGCCCATCCCCTCGGCTCTAGCTGGCACTGTGGTCCTGTCCGCACTCTCTGGCGCCTGAGCCTGGGGAGCTCTGGCCCAGGAAAGCACCATGCAGTGAAACACCTGGCCTGTTCTCTCTCTCACTTCTCCTGTCAGGAAATGCAGCTGGTAGAAGCCATCCCGGAAACCCCTTCCTGGGGCTCTGCTGCCCAGCCACTGCCTGCCTGCTGAGTGCTGATCTCTGTAGCACACAGAGCTCTCAGCCACAAACACTGTCCCCAGCAGGCTCTGCTTCCGCATGGCACACCCACACCTGCTTCCCCCATCAGCCAGGCTTCCCACCCCATGAGGGTGGAGAACTGCACCCTGGTCGGCACCCTGCTTCTGTCTCCACTTTTCCCCATGCCAATCCCTCCTGCCGCTTGCACGTCCCTGCCCTCCCAGTCAGCTCCAGATTCCTCCTCCCGTCCAGAGCTAACCCCTCTCTCACCCCCGTGCTCTGCCCACCCCAATCACTTTGCTGTTCACACCTCTGTCTCCTCCGCACCCTAACACCTTCCTTTATGCTGCCCCCTTCCCCAGGAGCCTGTGCGCCCAGCTGCCACACTTTTCCTCCTTCAAATCCTTCTGTAAATCTCACCCCTTTCCCTGGCCCCCGCCATCACCTGCCCTTCTCCTCCTCCCCTTCCATGGCTGGACTCTAAGGGTCCGTCTGCACAGGCGCAGGGGCGTAATTTCCAGTACAACAGGCGTCGCTGCGCTACTGTGGTCCAGCTAGTGTGCTAAAAGAGTTATGGTGCCCCAGCTGCTGGGTACATACCGAGGCTTTCAGAGAGGACTCTACGCGTCCGGTGCGTGTGCCTCACGGCTTCGCTCGCTGGGTCAGAGTTAGCGTGGGCATGTCTGTTCACACTGGAAACTGGCCCTCCCGCTCCACTGCAGACATCCCCTGACACACTCACTGCTTACCTGCTGCAACTGGAACAGAATGATCTCTTGAGCTTGCTGTGAGCGCCATTCCCCCGTGGCCTGATAGAAGATGAGGGTTGGAAGGAACGTCAGGAGGTATCTAGTCTAATCCCCTGCTCAAAGCAGGACCAGCCCCAACTAAATCAGCCCAGCCAGGGCTTCGTCACACATTGCACTTTCAAAACCTCTAAGGATGGAGATTCCACCACCTCCAGTGCTTCCCCACCCTCCTCGTGAAAAAGCTTTTCCTAATATCCAACCGCGACTTCCACACTGCAATGTGAGACCCTTGCTCCTTGTTCTGTCATCTGCCACCACGGGGAGCAGCCAAGCGCCATCCTCCCTGGGACCCCCTTCAGGTAGTTAAACGCTGCGATAAACCCCCCTTCAGTCTTCTCTTCTGAAGACTAAACAAGCCTAGTTCCTTCAGTTTCTCCTCAGAAATCATGTGCTCCAGTCCTGTAATAATTGTTGTGGCTCTCCGCTGGACTCTCTCCAATTTGTCCCCATCCTTTCTGTAGTGTAGTCTCATCCTCAAATGAGACTTCATGGAGGGGAATAATCACATCCCTCAATCTGCTGGCAATGCCCCTGCTAATGCAGCGCAATGTGCTGTTAGCCTTCCTGGCAATAAAGGCTACATAGCGCTGATGCATAGCCAGCTTCTGGGGTCCTTTTCTCCAGCACTGCTGCCTGGCCAGTCGGTCCCCAGCCTGCAGCCGTGGCTGGGATTCTTCCATCCTAAATTCAGGACTCTGCACTTGAACCTCATCAGAGTTCTTTTGGCCCAGTCCTCCAATGTGTCTAGGTCACTCAGTATCCAATCCCTGCTGTCCAGCATATTTACACTCCCCCAGCTTAGTGTCATCTGCAAACTTGCTGAGCGTGCAATCCACCCCATCCTCCAGATCATTAATGAAGATTTTGAACAAAATCGGCCCCAGGACCGACCCCTGGGGCACTCCAATCATTACTGGCTGCCAACTAGACATCGAGCTTCTGATCACTACCTGTTGAGCCAATGGTCTAGACAAGTTTCTATCCATTTTATAATCCGTTCATCCAATCCATACATCTTTAACTTGCTAATAAGAATACTGTGGGAGACCGTATCAGAAACTTTGCTAACGTCAAGGTCTATCATGTCCACCACTTTCCCCACATCCACCGAGTCAATCATCTCATCATAAGAGGCATCAGATTGGTCAGACATAACTTGCCCTTGGTGCATCCAGGCTGACTGTTCCTGATCACCTTCCCCTCTTCCGAGTGCCTCAAAATGGATTCCTTGAGGACCTGGTCCATGACTTTTCCAGGGACTGAGATGAAGCTGACTGGTCTGTAGTTCCTTGGAGCCTTCTTCCCTTTTTTAAAGATAGGCCCTATATTTGCCTTTTTCCAGTCATCTGGGACCTCCCCAATTGCCACAAATTTTCAAAAATAATGGCCAGTGGCTCTTGAGTCACTTTAGCCAACTCTCTCAGGGTGCATCTACACTTACAAGGTAGGTCGATTTAAGGAGGCTTAGGTCGACCTAAACAAAGCCACGTCCACACTGGGCTTTTATTAAGTTGACTTAAGGAAAGGTTAAGTCAACTTAATAACACCTCGTATTAGGTCGACTTAATGCTTAAGTCAACCTTATTAGGTCGATTTAAGCAAGTGTGGACAGGGATTAGCGCCTAAATCGACTTAAAGCGTTAAGTCAACTTAATAAGGTCGACAAGGGGCTACGTCTACACTAGAAAAGTTAAGTTGACTTAACAAAGTTGACAACTTTTCTAGTGTAGACATAAGCCTCAGTGCCCTTGGGCGCGTTGCTTCAGGTCCCTAGACTTGTGCATATTCAGCCTTCAGAGTGAGGCCTGGATCTTTTTAATCACTGCAAAATGCCCCCCCATAAATAACAGGATATTTCTCTGCCTATTGACTCCCCATCTTGCCGCCTGTGCCTGCTCTTCTCCCTTTGCTAGGATGGGTTATATAATCCAGCAGGTACATTCTCTAACTCTGTCGAGCACTTTCAGCTACAGCTACTGGAAGCTTGGATGGCAACAAACCACCGGTACAAAGCAGTAAGGCAAATGGTGGGTTTGCCATCTGCTGATGCCTTCAGCTCAAGACTGGGGGCTTTTCTGGAAGGTTCCCGTTAGCCAAACACACGTTACTGGGCTCCATACAGGGGCAGCTGGGCAAAATAGGATGGCCTGTCACATACAGGAGGTCACACGATGATCTAATGATCTCTTCTAGTTTTAAACTCTATGACTACTGCAAAGCATCCTGGTAGGCAGAGAGCACAGTGAGAAAGGCCATAGAAAGAGGGAGACTGACTTCTTGGTGGACAGTCTAGACAAGGAGCTACAGCGAGTGCATTTTAACATCCATGTGATCTTCTTCAGCAGGGAGATTCCAAGTCAGAGAGTAGTATATTATTTCCTGGTTTTAAACATACAGAGAAATCGTTTTATTTTCATCAGTTCAAAGCTGTTCTCACTGTTTTGCAAACTGGAATCTTTTAGGAAATTCTCTCTCTCTCTTCCTCTTTTAATTTTAAGTTCAATAGGATGTTGATTAAGCAGGAAAGGAGCATGAAGACTCAGTCAAATTAAATCTTGTGTGCAAACAGGTGGGCATGAAATTTCAATCAATGGCTGGTGTTAGCATAAACTCCCAAGACTATCATTCCCAAGGGAAATCTTGGTAGCCTGAGGGGATTTAGGTATAAACCTCCAGACACAGTTAAAAAAAAGTCTTTAAAAACCAATATTGACAAGCTCCCTGTGTTTGCACTGCAGCTTTCCCTCCAGGCACAATGAGAAATATAATAATCCCGGAACTGTCGGTGAAGAGAAGGAACAATGGAAGCTCCAGGGTGACCTGTGCCACTCGTGGTTTCTTCTGATGGAGCCTCTCTGCTTAATTCTCAGCTCACTGAGGATTTCCGAGGACTTTGAAGTTGCCAGAGTCACATACAAGATGTGAATCTTGGCAAACTCACGGCAGGATCACAATGCCGTGAGGCAATGCCATGTCTTACCCCAGCCACCCGCTCCTCCTGGAAAGCAGGGAAAAGAAAGGGCTGTGAGCCGAGCACGCTACATAATGAAACACAGAGCACATTATCCAAGGGGGACTGCCAGCTGAGCCTGCCCGCCCACTAGCCTGCACCTCGTCCACCAGCACAAGGTTACCCATGCATTTCCAGCCTGCCAGACGCTAACACCGAGACACCACTGGACCAGAAATACCCGCTAGGTTGCAGCCATATTCCTCTGCTAAGCATCTCTTGAGCCTAGAAGACAGGGAGAGCAGAACTCCAGGAGAAGGCCTCTCTACTGAGAACTGCCAGTAGCTCAGGTATGTGGTTAAGCCAGTAAATCTGTGATGAGGGCAACGGATGGGAAAGAAAGCAGAGCTCAGTGACAGAGGGGGATTGAGCTGCCATGGAACCCAACACCCAAAGGGCAACCGTGGAATATGGGACCTGGCCAGCAGAATGGAGACTCACCCTGGCATGGGTTCCTGCTCTGTGTGTTTAACCTTCAGGTGGGCTGGAATTCACTCAATTGCCCCTCTCCAGTGCCTAACAGAAATAAACCCCAACCCCTCAGGAGAAGCAGCTGGAGACCCAGGATTCAGTCTGTAAGGGACTTGTGGCAAAGATTGCTGAGAGCACCTTCCCCACATTCAAATACTACTAAGAACAAAAGTAACAATGAATTTTATTAACTACTAACTTAATAAATCTTACCATAAGAAAACAAAATGAATGTAAACAGAACAGTCCCCACCGAAACACTGAGAAAGAAACCCAAGAGTCCCAAAGTTTAGAGGGAATTCACTCAAATCTCAGGGACAGTCCCTGGTCAAGTCCAAAGGCTTGAGGTAAAAGAAGCAGCTCCTTCTTCTGCCTTCGTTGCAGGAATCTTTAGCAGAAATCTGTGCTGGCTTCTCTTTCTCTGCTGGAACCAGCACCGTCCAGTCAGTTCCCTGGTTAACCAGCCCTCAGTCACATATGCAAATGAGAAAAGTGCTGCAAAATGATTCAGAGTAGGGAGAAAACATCTTGCTGTCCACTCCTGGCTCTGCTTCTCCCAGTCACACACTGAGCACATGGGATCGTTTCATGCAACTCTTGAGGCTGCTGCTCTCATGGCATCTGGCCACACCAGTGGCAGGAAACCTTGTGGAGAGTGGTCACAGCTATCACACCCCTTTTCCAGAAATTTCTGGCTCTGGGCAGCCAAATCTGCCCAGTAACAGCAATGCACCCCAAGCGATTCCTCAAAAAGACACTCTCCTTTAGGCACATGGGTTATGTCCACTCCCAGGCCGGGCTGTGAAGCGAGAGCATGTCTGAGCCCACCTACTAGAAGGAAAGCTGTGTTGCAGGAGTCAAGCCTGGACCGAGTTCAGGCTTGCTGTACTGAAAGGGGCCCGTCCTCACCTCCCCACAATGGAAAAGAGCACGGGAAATAAATATTCCTTTGCACTGCTTTGGCAGCTGCTGCAGCAAGAAGCCATTGAAGCACTTCAAGGTCCTGACTTGACCTGCAGGGATGTGTCGGGAGCCGCCTCCTTGACGACATACTCCCCATGGATGGGGCAGCGACCAGAGCGACTGCAGAGAGGAACTGCTTCTGAAACGAAGGGGACACAAGGAGAGGCTGTGTCCAATCCTTCACTGACGAGGCTCTGTGGTAAAGGCAGGACATTTTGGTTACTGCCTTCCTGGTGCGAGCATGGAGGACAGGCTTGGGAAGGGACTGCTTGGGCTGCCCAGACTTGAGGAAAAGCATCTCAAACACACGGCCCGTGGAGTTACCTCCTGCGGCCTGCAACAAGACCCAGAATTCAGGGGTTCCCAACCTCTGGCTGGCTTTTCAAGTGCCCATGCTCCTGCTGGCTGGCAGCCGGCAGCCGGACTGTGGCCACCTGCCTCCCACCCAAGGGGCCTTGGGAGCCACTGCTGGGGAGGAGCCAACCGTCGCGTGGGAGCCGCGCCACACCACTCACCAGGCAGAGTACTGGCGTGCAGTGGCGGGGGAGCATGGTGGGGCCAGGCAACCGGAGCAGGCGGTCTCAGGGCCCAGGCCTGGGACAGGACTCTGGAGTGCTGGCAGAAGAGGGCCTGGGGGTGTAGGGAGGGTTCCCATGGGGGCTCCGGGCTGGGGCAGGCTCCATGAGGTCCCTGTGGAGGGCTCTGCCCAGCCTGCCTCCTGCCCAGTGCTGGTGTGCAGCTGGGAGCTGGGCTGTGGCTGCTCGCCTCCCCTCCGGGCTTGGGGATGCCTGCAGCCCTCTCTTTCTCTTTCTTTAAAAGAAAAACTTTTTAAAATTTAATTTTAATTACAAACCTTTCCAAAAATTAAATTTCAATTAAAAATTCATTCAAATTCAATTAGTTAAACCCAATTAGTTAATTTTATTTACAATCACTTTGTATTGAATTAATTAATTTTAATTTAATTTTAATGAAATAAATTGGTGGCCCTTCAGGGTTTTAAAAACTGTTGCATGACAAGGTTTCAGTGACCAATATCCTAGTCCTCATGTGGCCTCGTTGGCTACGTCTACACTTGAAAAGTTAGATCGACTTTATGAAGTCGACTTAATAAGGTCAACTTTAAGTCGATTTAAAGTGGACCTTATTAAGTCGACTTAACAAAAGTCAACTTAACTTTTCAAGTGTAGACATGGCCCCTTTTTGGCCTTATTAAGTCGATTTAATGTTTTAAGTCGACTTTAAAAGGTCCACCTAGGCGCTACTCTGCGTCTCCACTGCCTTAAGTCGACTTAATAAAGTCGACTTAAGCACTAGTTTGAACTAAAACGAGGTGTTATTAATTCAAACTAACTTTTCCTTAATTCGACTTAAGGAGCAGCTTAAGTTGAATTACAGAAAGCCCAGTGTAGACGCAGAGTAAATTAAGTCGACTTAAGCCTCTTTAAATTGACTTAATTTCTAAGTGTAGACGCACCTGTGGTGATTTGCGTTTGAGACGCCTGCTTTAGAGGGAGGAGTCTGCAAGGCTGAGGCTGCGAATGCCTTTGTCCAGAAGGCTCAAATCAAAGAACTAGCCCTGCTGGAGAGTGCTCAGCCAGTGACTCAGCAAAGCTGTAGGAGGGCCCCAATCCTCCTACCCAGTGCCTGCCCTGGAACTGGGACCTCTCCACCAAACTCCCAACAGCAGAAGCCCAGAGGCAGGAGGTTTTCTCTCCCTTCCAGGCCTCTTCTTTTGTATTTACTGCTCCAAGTCAGGATCTTTGTTACCCACAGGAACGTTCATTCTCTAAGCGATGCTGAGTATTCACAGCTCGCATTAAGATCAATGGATACGTCTCAGGATTAGGCCTTGACCCCTCACAGTGCAGCTGAGCCAAGAGTGCATGTGTTTGGGCTGGCCCAGGGCCACCACCACAGTCGGACAGATAGGGAAGAGCCATCTCCGGGACGTGGGACACGACAGAGACACCAGCGGCTGTGGTCCCAGAAGGGGCAGGTGTGGCAGGGAGGGACGGGACTGGCGTGGAAGAGGTTGCCTGCAGCAAGCGTGAGAGAGAGACTTCCCCAGACAAACAAGGAGTCTTGTGGCACTTTTAAAGACTAACAAATTTATTTATCGCATGGCATCTTCAAAGCGTCTGACAAAGTGGGATTTTCTCCCACGAAAGCTGATGTGATCAATAAATCTGTTAGTCTTTAAAAGGGCCCCAGGACTCCTGGTTTGTTTGGCTGAGCTAGACTAACACAGCTCCCCTCTGGAACTGCTTACCCAGGGAGCGTTAGCTGGGATCCGCCAGCCAGCAACGCCTGGGTCTGCAAACCACCAGACATGCGGCCCGACGCAGTCCAGGGCAGCAGCCATGTTTCTGTGCAGAGCTGCCCAGACAGCACAATAAGTCAGTTACTGCAGCCTCAGGACAAGCTGCTTTATTGCGGGAACTGCACCCAGAGAGTGCACAGCACCTTCCCTCCCACCCAGCCCAACTCAAACAGGAAGCAAGGTCAAAAGGTAAAGTGGGGCTCCAGCCCCTAATACTCTGAGGCACTCACTTAACTCTTTAATAGCCACTTTACATCCCTCCTCTCTTAATTGGCAGCCCAAATGTGCTCCTTGAAATAACCTGGGGCACCTCTTCCCCTCATTAGATTGCAGCCCTCCTCGGTTGCTGAGAAAACTGCCGAGGTGGGGAAACTCTTCCCCCTGTGTCTGGATCTGGTGATTCAGCAGATACCCCTGACTCGGGTCCTCTGCTGGGCAACTCTTCATCCTCTCCTGGGCTTTGCTCCTAGCGGTAACCCTCAGCCCCACCCAAAAGCTCAGGGTCAGGCACCTGTACATCACTCCGAAAGCAGGCCTGATCCCAATGTCGTTTTACCCCTCGACCATCACTTAAACCGATTAAAAAGGCAAAGGTCTAGTTTATTCTGGGATAGTACGGAATCAACCCTGGCTTGTGTGTTTTGGTACAGACGCCCTCCTTCAAACCCAACTCTCTGTCTTTGGCATGATGATTGTGTTTATTTGGATCAGTCTGTTTCCCTAAGACTCCCGCTGCATGCTGGGAGGAATTCAGACCAATTAGCTCTGAATCTGATCCTTCTTCCCATCAACAGCTGGTGGAGGCTCACCGCAGTGTTTGAGGAGTGGTTTGTTATGGCAAAAGAAATTGAGACAGCTTTGTTTCCGTGCACCAGTCATTCCTTCTTTGCAGCTTAGAACAGCTATTTCTGCTAGTCAGCCTTTCTGAACGACCAGTCCGTGGACCAGCTCTGGGCCCTGCAATCTCCCGGACACTGCAGGAGGGCATCAAGCCATCCCTGGGACCAAAAAGGTTGAGAAGCACTCTCCTAGACCATTTGACGCTGGATACTGAAGAGAAGCTTGAATATGTTTAATTCCATTGCTTCTCAGAAAATCTTCCAACTCTAAACTGGGAAAAATCTGGTCCACTGTCTGTGACACATACTATTGGTGAGCCACATGTGGCAAAGACTGTCAGAGCTTTTCACAGGACGCTAGGGTGATGCTCAGGTCATCACATGCTTGTCTAACCATCTGCATGACAGCCACTGTAAATAAAACCATCCTTCCTGTGTGTGATCCACAAAATCTACATGCATACGGAACCATGCATGTCCTGGCCATTCCCTGGGATGAATGGGGTGTCGTTGCAGAAGCCCAATGATACACGGACATTAGTGATTTCTTTTACAGCTTTTTCTGAGTCCTCGTCCATCGTTGGCCATCATTCATAGCTCCAAGCCAAGATTTCATGCGTGAAATGCCAGGGTGTGCGTCATGGACTTGGGTCAGGACTTGATCTCGTCCTGGGGGGAATCACAATTCTCGTACCCCACAAACACTTTCATTCTGCCTACCCTGCACTATCTACAGCATTTCCGGGGACAAGCTTCGATCCCGCTTAGACCATTTTATTATATGAGGAGCCTTCGCGGCGTCCAGTCCAGAAGCTCCATGGACAGCCCAGTTTCCATTCCGCCACTGTGTTCTGCTAAGCGTCGCTGACCTCGGGTTCGGGGCTGCTGTTGGCATGTGGTGTCTGGCCTTCTAACCTATTTGATAAGCAGCTAATGTCAAAGCCCCAGGCTGCAGTCAGGCCACTGCCATGATTGGCTCCCCTGATTTTCACTGAGGAGTCTCACCAGTGCTTTGCGATGGTGCAAGACATAGGTATTGGGGGAAATTTTAATCCCAGAAACAATAGTGAGGCTTCCTTTTGCCAGCAGGGAGTAGCCCTGCTCAGCTTTATTGAGAGTCTTGAGAAGTATCTTTATTGAGAAGTATCCATTGGTCTTTCTCTAAAAATCTCCCATTTTAGGGAACAAAGCCCATATAGCGAAGCATCGCAGGACAGGATTAATTCTTTGCCCAGCTCCAAATGAACAAGGCACTCCAAGGAGCTGAGTAGCTTTTCAGGCACCTCGAATTCTCTCTCATTTCTTTTCCCGATGCCAATGGGTTTTCTTCCACAAAAGGTGGTGTGTAGGTTCCAAAAGGGCTGAAATGCTGGGAAGAAACCTGTGATAGACATTTAACATACCTAGGCAAGCTCTAGTTCAGTGCTGTTCAGAGGCACCAAAGCCTGTTCCGTGGCTGTCAATCACAGGGTGAACTCCCTCCTGGTCTATCCTATACCCTGGTCCCTCACTTCCGGTCTCATGAAAAAGCAGTTAGTCTGTTTCAAGCGAAGTCCCGTCACTTCCAGCCATTTAAGTTCCTTCTCCGCTGTTAAAAAATGTTCCGGGTCACGTCTGCTGCTGAGGAGGAGGATGTCAGTCCTCACTACAACCTCCTCAACATCTGTCAACAAGCTTCCCACAGCTCTCAGCAAAATTCCAGGGGCTCATGATATCCCACATGGCCATCTATTGAGGCTGCTCGCTTTGGTGAACTTCTTGCATTCCTCCAATCTCATCTGTCAGTACACCTGTGACATGTCCTCTTTACTGAACTTTTTCCCTTTACCTGGCACTGCACGACAAGCAGAACGGGGTAATTGTCTAGTTTCGAGACTTGAGTCGCTGTTACGTTATAGCCCTCTTATTGGATTTAGCCACTGGCAATGTCTGGTGAAATGATGCCCAGCTATTCTGATCTGTCCAACTGAGTCTGGATTTTTCTCTCTCTGGGAGCATAAGGAACAGATCTCGCTTTAAAATGTTTTGACTGGCTCCCATCCTGAATATACATCTTGGCTGTTACCTCCTCCAAGGTCCCTAACTCCTCCTGGAAAATTGTGGGATGAACCTCCAGAGCGCCCTAGAGTGAGAGTGATGTTTAAACCTGTTCTGGTTTAAATATTTCTGGCCAGCTCACTTTTAGTTCTGTCATCCAGTCTTGGCCTGACAGATTTTGCCTTTTCCTCAGATCACTGAGTCTGGTAATTTGGCTTTTATATTTTACAGGAACCAGCACTGGACCTGGACAGGTTCTCCAGCCTCAGTACACAGTGGACTTCTGTCTTCACTTGTGGACTCAGTACCACCTGGCACCGCTGATAAGTCTATTCATTAATCACCATCACTCAACTCCTTATACGTCCATGTGTCCTGACTGATTGTTTAACCCTCCTCTTACTTTGTGAGGTCCCACTTTCTTCCCTGGTGTGCCTTCCTCTTCTTCCCACTCTGCTTCCGTCCTTGTTCTCTGTAAGATAGAGTTTAGCTGCTTACTGATTGCCCCAGGCATTTCCTGGGTAAGTTTCCAACCTGAGGCATTTCTGACACTGGACCATTTTATATTTTCCAGCTGATGCCGATGGGCTCCTCCACAGCGGAAGGACCCATCAGAATCCGGAACCCTTTCGTTGGCTTTGTGTTTTGTTTACAGAACCAGTTGGATTGTCCTTGTCCCCTGAATAGAAATCTGGTAACTATTCCACCACTCCTCGCATAGCTGCTGCGCTGCCAGTTCTCCCACTTTGAGCTGGTCAGAGTCCCTTCTCCTACCAGCTGCCATTCCATCATCAATACTGCTAACAATCCGTCTCGCCGCATGTCCTCCAGGATGTTTTCAGATGAACAAGCTTCAGGTAGCTTTTTAAGTCCAGCCACATCCATGGAGACAGATTCACCTGGCTTCTCCATCCAGTTACGAAACTTCAAATGTTCACAACAAAGCTGGGCTACGCAGGAAGGCGCTCAGGTAAGATCCTTAGCAGAGCAGTTCTTGTCATTTTTTCTCCCCTTGTTTCTGAGGCTATAACAAACTCTTTGAAAGGCAGCAGGATTCACTGCCACAGTCACCAAGGAAAAACCAGAGAGCGACATTTCTAATCTCTAACCTCATTTGCCAGAAAATAGTAGCAACTGGTATGTAGGGTCTTTACATCCAAAAAGATGTTAGAAACAGACACACAATGAGAAGCCCAAAAGCGTGTGGCTTTACCAGGAAAGAACTAAGAACCAGGCAGACTGGTTTTACCTACATCTATTACTACTTCCAAAGGGGGAGCCGTGTTAGTCTAGGTCAGCAAAACAAACAAGGAGTCTGGGGCACTTTTAAAGACTGACACGTTTATTTATCGCATGAGCTATTACTTAAGGCAACCCAATCCACTGCAGCAACAAGTTGCTGCCAATACTCATGTTCAGTTTTCC
Source organism: Pelusios castaneus (assembly GCA_007922175.1). Classification (NCBI taxonomy): domain Eukaryota; kingdom Metazoa; phylum Chordata; order Testudines; family Pelomedusidae; genus Pelusios; species Pelusios castaneus. Next base: position 424,980 of record ML685984.1, read on the forward strand.
CAGCAGATGCCATTCTATGTTTTCTCCTCATGGCCAGCTGTGTCCCTTATATAGCAACGAAACAGGATGCGGGCACCACACTGTGTAGCGGCTGCCCTGGAACTGTTGTGGTGGGATGGGCAGGCCCCGCTGGACGGGTGCAGATGTCCAGAAAAGGCCGTGGTGCCTGGATTCGCTGATCCAGGGCACACGGAGCAGTGCTGGCAGACAGCAAGAGCAAATGGCTTAGGGAGGCCTGTTTGCCGGTCTCTAGTGCAGAGGGGTCCGTGCAGGCTGCCCCTGGCAAGGGAGCCTAGCGTTTGGATGAGAAAGGGTCACCACAGCCCACAGCTGAGTACAGCAGGCTCCATGAAGTCACAGATCTGCCTGCGGCGTGGCCAGGAAAGGGAGCTACATGTGACAAGCAGGTCAATTTATTGGCTTCTTGGGGCCCCTTTGGTTGGACTGGCTGCAGGCTCCATTCAGTCTGAATCCCCCCAGACACTGCTCCAAACGTCCAGGGAGCTGGAGTTGGGGACGGGCGTCTGGCCCAGAGGCACAGGAAATGAGCCCTGAATCTGCAAGCAAGACCTGGCATGTCCCAAACTCCCAAAAGCTGGGGGAAAGAAAGGTCCCTCCGGGCAGCTCGGACCACCAGAAGGTGCTGCCACTTCTTGCCAGCGGTTCCCGCCAGGCACCAGCCTCCACGGGAGGTATGTCAGGAAGACAGAGAGAGCATCTGCCACTCACCAGCAGACAGAGAGGAGGGACTGTGCTCCGCAAACAGCACCTTTATGCACATCGCACACAAAGGCAGGCACTGAACCAGCTCTGAGGCCCGTCGGGAAGGTAAATAACCCCGACCCTCCCTTCCCCCAGGACAATGCCTTATCAAGCCAGTCTGTAGTTCCTGGGGGAGAGGAGCTGGGTGTTTCCCCGGTGACAAGCCTGCTATGAGGTGGGGGAGACTGTATTTGCAGCAGGAGTGAGGGTGCAAAGACCTTTCTCCCCAGACACAAAAGGCTCTTTGCTGTAGTGTGGCCAGCTGGTAAAACACAGCCCTTCTCCTTCACCAGCCTTAAAACAGCATCTCCTCCTTTAAACTATGACACGCGGCCCCAAAGGTCCAGCTCTCCGCTGCCTGGGACCCTTCCCGTCCGCACATCCTGCCGCTTCCTCCGCTCCCTCAGACTCACACTCCCCTTCCTGCGCAAGCCTCCACCCCGGCATCCCTGGCCAGGCGGGATAGGGCAACCCAGACCACGGCGCCCCGGCGCTCTCCTTGGGCCAGCCGGCATCCGACTGGGATGGGGAGTACCCAGCAGTGTTCCCCCGAGGCACCCAAAGGAGAGGTCGCTAGCAGGGACACAGGGCTCCCCTTCCATTGCCTGCGTCCTGCCACGTTCCCCAGCTCTGTGCAGTGGGAAGAAAAGGTGGCCAAGGCCCACACCCAGCCTCCGGTCTCTGCATGGTGGCATTGCCTAGGGCTGGTCGCACACTTGGGGGGCAGGCATGGCTCTCCCCAGACTCGGGGCTGTCTAGGGCAGGCCTGTGACCCGAACTGCGTTGGGAGCACAGGGCCCTGAGTGGGGCTGGGGGCAGGCTGGGAGCTCTCTCCCGTCGGCCTAGCGTGTACACAGGAGAGCTCACAGGACGCAGCTGCAGCAGTCCAGCTGTGCCACTGAGCGATCTGTAGTGTAGACACAGCTACGTTCCAAATCTAGACGCTGCCTCCCTGCCTTGTCTCTCAGCCCGTGGATATGAACGTGCTGTGCGGCCAGCTTCAGTCATGTTTTCACAGAGCAAACCTCGGCTTCTTGAGAAAAGACTTTTCCCTGATTGTGGTATCAGCCTTTGTAAGTAGCTGAGTCCTTCCAGCCCCAAACAGCCCCTCAGAGCAGACAGGTACACCTGAGGCCTGCGTTTGGTTACAGGTGTTGGTGAGAGACATTGACAAGAGACCTGTTTGTGTAACATTAAATATATTTGTGTGCAGTACAGAAAGGAAGGAAGAGCAAGAGAGGGTCAGCTATGTCTTTAGGGGCCTTTTGAGCCTGATTTTTGACCCAGCAGATGGCCAGAGCTCATCATCTCATGCAGATCATTGTAACTGCAGTTATCTAGACGTACACGTTAACAGCGATGTCTTGGCATTGGGGTTCTTGAAGAAATCGCAGTGCGTCCTGGAGCTACTAAGCCTGCCAACCCGAGGCTGATGCCAGGTACTGGTTAGCAGAAGTGAAGTTATGTAAAACAGGCAATATTTGTTGGGGGCATTAGTCACTGGTGCTGCCCTGAAACATGCACATATTGGAAGCGTTACTGTTAGAAGATGCCAGGGCTTACTGGACTGCAAACGGCGTTGTTCCTGTGTCAAATAATGATGCTGTTTGTGCAAAATCTGTGCCATTTACACAAAGACCTTGGAAATAACACACTCAGCCAGGAAGCAAGAGAGCACACTTCAGCCCGCTGTATGCTTCGAAAAGCCCTCAAAAAACACAACAGGAACAAGAGAAACAGGCAAAAGGCTCCTGTTGTCTTAGGAGCTGGCGTGTTTCCTCGGCTGGAGCCAGCATATCATCAGTGACTTAAATCTCCACCTCGCCCGCGCGCCGGTTACGGGGCTGCACAATGCTCACAGTTGCCTGCGCCCTGTCGTACTTGGGCTTCTTTTAAGATGCACCCTGGACGTATGGCCCGGCTGAGTAGGAAAAATAGCAACTAGAAACAAAATCCCAGTCTTGTCGTCTTCTGTTTGGCTAGCTCTCAGCATCTGCCTTGCTCTGGCAATTTCATTGACTTCCTGAGACGGCTGGAAATATGTGACAAACCAATTTTGCTTTATACTAAAGGACAATGGCTCCATTGCCAAACTGAGCAGAGCTCCCGTTCCCATTCAGAGTAACACGGAGCCATAAGTGCATCGCTGATCTCCGGAAAAGGAAATGTGATTTGCTGGGCATAACCCTTTGTTTAGTTTTTCACTTGGAGGGGGATGGAGACTTTAAAGCCTGGAAGTGGTGCTGACAGACGCAGAGAATAACTCCACTTCTCCTCTCAACCGATGATGTGGTGTCTTCAGCTAGTGGCAAATTGGTTTTTCACTTTTAACAGCAAAAGAGCAACGTGCTGATAAGGGACAGCTGCCGCACAGGCTCAGTGAGGCTGAGGCAGCTGCGTAGGGACACAATATGATAAAGTAAAACTCATTAATGTTTGTCTTTGTAGCGGTCAGTCCTGGACCACTAAAGGCTGCGGAAGTTTTGTAACGGACCTCACTGGGCACAGGATTCGATCCAACAACTGGGCTGTATGGAACAGAGACTTGCACTGTGATGTGTGTCCATCAGGTACGTACCTACTGCAAGAGACCCACAGCTGCTCAGATTTCACTGCTACCACTATATGCATGCTCTGGCCGCTGGGACGAGAACCCAGACGCCCCAGACTCCAACAGTGCGGACGTCTCAGCCGCACGGTGTATAGCTGGAACCACCCCAGTGCTGTCCAGCAGAGGGCACTAGTGCACATCACACCGGTCAATACAGACGGGCATCGGAGACTTGACCATGTCCATCCAGAAGGTCTGTGGCAGAGCAAGTCCTGAAATCCCAGGCTCCTCACTTGCAGTCTGTGCCCTGACCACCAGACCCTTCTTTTCTCCAACAGCCCAGAGTCGGCAGAGCCTGGAAAGCAGGCAAGGTGGGCAGCAGGTCACCTACCCTCTTCTGAATCAGGTCTTCACTCACTGCTGCCAGGGCTCTGCATGAGCCTTCCTCACATATCTCCAGGCTGGGCACGCCGTGTCCTCGAGCAGCAAACCACTGAGCCAGGGCCACTGCTTCCAGCACTGACCCTGACCAGGAGACACTGCACTGCAACTCTTGGTCTGCACAGGGCCGGCTGTCCCCTAGCATTTCCAGCTAGCCCAGTGAAATCCAGCCTGGGGGGTGCTCACAGCAGCCTCCAGCCTTCTGAGGTGTGTATCCAAACAGAGCCTTTGGACCCCGATGAGCAGGGTGATTTGGCCACGCATAGAACGCCTGCTACGTTATGTGCGCTCGTTCGCAGGCCCCTTATAAAACATTTGACTGGCTGCTCACTGGAGCTGGTCACATTTTACAAAATGGATTCAGGAATACTTCTGCAAACCAGCGCACTGAATTCTGCTCACTGGGGATACAGTCTGCAGCTTCAGGTCCAGATCGAAGTGGCAGCAGAGGTGGCTTCGGAACACATTGCTGAATTAAATAGTCATACCCCGAGTTCTCCAGGAACTCAGATACGAAACTGCAGGACTACCACGTGTGGGATGTAACCCGTTGCTGAAATCAGCCTCTGTACCAGATGGCTGCCGGGTAGCGAGTGGGACGCCTTGTGGAGGATGTGGTCAGGGCGCCCCAGTAGTCTTGGAGAGAGGCCACGCCCCCTTCCAGCCACACCGGCGTGGACAAACGTTCTGGAGGGGCGTAGCTCTTTGCAGCCTGTAGCCCCTGGCTCTCAAGCAGGGCAAAGCACATACAGAGTCGGGCTGGGGTGAGCCAGCGGTGTATGGCCTGCAGTTGTCAGGTGGGACAGGGCAGGGCAGGCAGAGCCGTCACAGGCTGGGAAGAGCGGACCACACCTGAGGTGGGGTGACAAGAGGGGTGGGGGGCACACCTCCCCCACGTGCCCACCCAGGGATCTGTCGTGGCAGAACGTTCCACCACTGGGTCAACCAGGCTCCAGCCACAACTCACTGCGAGCCCAGCCGGACCTAAGTCGGCTACCCCGAGCTATTCCTCCACCCCATTGCCCATTTACCTGCAGACAGGGGTCATTGTCGGCCTCCCCAGGGCACATCGCCAGGGTTGCAACCCGAGCCCCTGCCGTCTGGTCATCCACCGGCTCAGGAGGGGCGGGCGAGTCCTCAGGGTAACCAGGGTCCTCTCCTGCAGGGACTGGCTCCTGTCTAAACCAGGTCCTGCCCTTTGTACTTCTGGATCCTGGGCTCTGCCCCTCTGCAGCGGGCATGGTTTCCCTGGCTCCACCCTCCAGGCGTTGAGTGGCAGTTCCTTCCCGTCTCTCTCTGCAGGAGGTCACACCCCCTTGCTACATGCCTAATTTTTAAAAAGGCTACAGAGGCGACCTGGCAAGTGCAGGTCAGTCAAGCCAACGGCACTGCCTGGCCAACGGGCTGAAATGACCATGACTCTCAAACAGAACGATCAGACGCAGATACACACGGCATGGTGGGCAGGAATCGGCACAGCTGATAAAGGAAAACGATGCCTCGCCCATCAGGGTGATCCAGTGGATGTAGAGTATTTGGGTTTTCAGAAAGCTTTGCCACGGTCCCTCTCCAAAGGCTCTTAACCAGAATAAGTGGCCATGGGATAAGAGGGAAGGTCCTCTTGTGGATTAATAATTGGTTAAAAGACTGGAATCACATGGCAGGAATAAATGGTCAGTTTTCACATTCGGGAGCGGTAACTAAGGGTCTGCACCGGACCAGAGTTGTTCAGCATATTCATAAATGATCTGGGAAAGGGGTTGAACAGTGAGATGGCAAAATTTGCAAAGAATAAAAAATTACTGAAGATAGTTAAGTCAAGAACACAAGAACACAAGAAAGGCCGTACTGGGTCAGACCAGAGGTCCATCTAGCCCAGTATCTGTCTACCGACAGTGGCCAGTGCCCAGGTGCCCCAGAGGGAGTGAACCTAACAGGCAATGATCAAGTGATCACTCTCCTGCCATCCGTCTCCATCCTCTGATAAACAGAGGCTAGGGACACCATTCTTAACCCCTTTCTGGCTAATAGCCATTTATGGACTTAGCCACCATGAACTTATCCAGTTCCCTTTTAAATATTGTTATAGTCCCAGCCTTCACAACCTCCTCAGGTAAGGAGTTCCACAAGTTGACTGTGCGTTGTGTGAAGAAGAACTTCCTTTTATTTGTTTTGAACCTGCTACCTATCAGTTTCATTTGGTGACCCCTGGTTCTTGTATTATGGGAGTATTTAAACAACTTTTCCTTGTCCACTTTTTCCACATCAGTCATAATTTTATATACTTCTATCATGTCCCCCCTCAGTCTCCTCTTTTCCAAGCTGAAGAGGCCCAGCCTTTTCAATCGTTCCTCATACGAGGCACTCTCCAAACCCCTAATCATTTTAGTTGCCCTTTTCTGAACCTTTTCTAGTGCTAGAATATCTTTTTTGAGATGAGGAGACCACATCTGTACACAGTATTCGAGATGTGGGCGTACCATGGATTTATATAAGGGCAATAATACATTTGCAGTCTTATTTTCTATCCCCTTTTTAATGATCCCTAACATCCTGTTTGCTTTTTTGACCGCCTCCGCACACTGTACGGACATCTTCAGAGAACTATCCACAATGACTCCAAGATCTTTTTCTTGACTCGTTGTAGCCAAATTAGCCCCCGTCATATTATAGGTATAGTTGGGGTTATTTTTTCCAATGTGCATTACTTTACACTTATCCACAAGTCCAAAACCGATTGTGAAAAGTTACAAAGGGATTTCACAAAACTGGGAGACTGGACAACAAAATGCAGCTGAAATTTAATGTTGATAAACTCAATGCAATGCACATTGGAAAACAGAATCCCATAAAATGGTGGGGTTACATTAGCTGTGGCCACTCAAGAAAGAGATCCTGGAGTCAGTGTGGATCCTTCTCTGGAAACATCCACTCACTGTGCCACAGCAGTCAAAAAAGCTAACCAAATGTTGGGAATCATTGGGAAGGGGCTAGATAATAAGACAATAAATATCATAAAATCACAATGTACATCCACAGTGTGCTGACACCTTGGACACTGCCCGGCAGCTCTAGTCAGCTCATCTCAAAAAAGTTCTTTTACAATTGGAGGAAGTACAGAGAAGGGCAACAAAAATGCTTAGGGGCATGGACCAGCTTCCATATGAAACCAGATAAAAAAAGACAGACTGTTCATCTTAGAAAAGAGGTGACTAAGGGGGATATGACAGAGGTCTATAAAATCATGACTGGTGTGGAGAAAGTGAATAAAGAGTGTTATTTACCCCTTCACACAACACGAGAACCAGGCGGTCACAAATAAGATTAACAGACAGCAGGTTTAAAACAAACATAAGGAAGTACTGTTTCACACAATGCAATGTCAACCTGTGGAACTCCTTGCCATGGGATGCTGTGAAAACAACAGGGTTCATAAAGAAATCATCATGGAGGACAGGTCCACCGATGACAACTCAATTATCCAGGATGGTCAGGGATGCAACCCCATGCTCTGAGATCCCTATGCCTCTGACAGCCAGAAGCTGGGACTGGAAGACAGGGGTGGATCACTCAGTAAGTGCCCTGGTCTGTTTGTTCCCTCTGAAACACGTGGCACTGGCCACTGTTGGCAGACAGGACACTGGGCTAGAGGGACCATTGGTCTGACCCAGTGTGACTGATCTCAGATCCAGGTCTAGCCCCACACAGTCATCTCTGCAGGCTGGTGGCCTCAGTCCGGACGGGCGCTCCTGTGATACAATGGGGACTCAGGCCAAGAGAAAACTCTGTCACAATTATTTACAATGACAAAAGGGATTTTTGATAAGACAAACTTTTTTTCAAAACAGTATCTGCTTTCCATAGAAAGCATTCAGCTTTCATTTAAAACTTTCTGCCCAACAATCAGAAACTTCTGGTTTTTTCGGGGGGGGAGGGAGGAGAGGAGTTTTGTTTTGTTTTTACAAGAAGTGGGAATTTTCTGCAAAAAATTTTGAAGCAAACTAACTTTTTCTTCATTCACATTGACATTTTCTGCAGGGAAAAACCCACCATTTTAAGAGGTGGGTGTAAGAGGGTCCTTGGTCCTGCCATGAGTGCAGGGGACTGGACCTGATGACCTCTCACGGTCCCTTCCAGTTTCTGTGATTTTCCAGCCAGCCCTTGTGAGCTGAGGGAGTGTGTCTGGGAAGCAGAGTGGTGTCCTGGGCGCAAACCAGAACTCAGCTGGTGTCTGGCCACTGCATAGCTGGCTGACAAAATGTCTGGCTTTGCCATGTTCCCTTGAAAATAAACCCACATCCTCAGCACCACTCCCAACCAGCTGGCAGACAAGACGCAGTCGGGTGACTGGCTTAGCAGGAGCTGTTATTTTTTCACATGGGTTTGAAGCAGAGATGAGTCTGGGCCCCAAAATGTGGAGAACGAAGGTTTGGTTCTGGGCCATTAGCTCAGTGCATTCAAGGGCAAGAAGGAGAGATCCCAGGCAGGAGGTTCAGTTCAGGATTTGACTTTCGGAAAGTCCAGGGGAGCTAGTTCCAGCCCACCCCTAGAATTAAAGCCTTTTTTGGTCTAACTTTTGTTTGTGCAGCTCAGACATGGCGGGAAATGAGATAACATTATAGGTGTCACCAGCCTCCTGGGGAACGTGCCCTGGGGTCGCGGCTCTCCCTCCCATCCCAGGACAACTTGCCCCAAAGCCCTTCTTTAAAAAGAACCACGCCTCAGTGCTGATCCCCCTGCAACTTCTACTGACTTCCCTGCCTTGGGACAGTTCGGGGATCACTCCCTTTTCATTAAGAGCTGAAAGGCCAGCCCAGCCTCTAGCAGAGACAAGCCACCCGGGGCTTTTGGGCTGCTGCATGAGGAGCAGTTTTCGATGTGTCCTCTCCCACCTAGGCCACATGAGTCTGTGAGAACACTTCTGACAAGACAGTCCCTTGGAACAGGAGCAGGGCAGGGGAGCGGGCCTCAGCCAGGTTCAGCCTCCTCAGCATGCCCCATTCAGGCAGGGAGTCTTGGCATTAGGTTTGGGGTCTGCCCAGCAGAGAAGGAAGGTGAGACGATCTAAGCCTGGCAGCATTAATTCTGCCGTGGTTCAGGAAACATCAGGGCCCTTTTCCCTCTTGAAATCTTTTGTCGTTTTTCCAAGCCAGACAAAATAAACCTTGAAATGAGAAAAATCTGAGGGTTGTGGGCAGCAGCGTGGCAGGGCCTGTTTCCCCCGGCAGAGGAGTAATCACTGCCTCTGGTTGCACAGCAAGGAGGAAGAGATTTTTTGAGCAATGGTTGCATGGCATTCTGAACTTTGGAGCAGGAAGCGCTGTATGGGGCATTTCCCTTTTAACCTGCAGGCTTGCTTCCAGTCAGGGGGATGCCTGCTCAGGGGAGGGGAATCTCAGCAGAGACCTAGAAAGAAACACATAAAATAGGAGGCTTGGGGTCATGTACCTGGCTCCCGGCTTCTATCACGAGACAGTGAGAGGGGAAGGCAAACACCAGCTACTTCCCCACACTCGACCTCAGGGGGGAAGCCCACATGGTACGTGACGTATGACACATCTTTCACGTTACAGTTGTGCTGAGCTCAGTGTCTCAGCAGTATTACCTTGGGACGGTCTACTTTATGGCTGAAGGAAACAACCCTGCACCCTGAATTTCTGGTGTTGAGACAGAGGCTTGCAGCCAGAGTCTCAGAAATACACATCTCAGAGGAGCCACAATGTATTCCGTAGCCTGGTGGGGGTGGACTGTATGGAAGCCACTGACCTCTCCTGGCGGGGATCAGAACTGCAGCGCTGTGTGTCATCAGCCCCGCAGCTAGTGGAGATCCTGCTGTAATTCAGCTGCCAGGAATTTGCGCACTGGAGCAGGGGATGTTCTCTCCCTGCTGTCCCTCCGCTGTGCCAGGTGGCTGTGGAGAGCAGAGCAGTTGCAAATAGGGAACTAGTCAGAGCACCAGAGAGGTGCTTTTCTACACCTCAATACATCGATCAATTGTGCATGCAAAAGAGCAGGCAGCTCGCTGTGTAGTGTGTATCCGGGGGGATAAGTAATGGAAAATCCAGGCCAGCAATATTTACTGACCATGAGTTTGCTGTTATTTGTGTAGCTTCATGTGGGTGCGTGGTGCTTTGCTGGAACATGCACAAAGCACAGCTCTCAGTCCTGATCTTGCTCCCAGTGAAATCCAAGCCAAGTTCCCACTGACTTGAGTGGAAAGAGCGTCCAGGTGGGCTGGTGCCATGGGGGGTTAGACAAGCCCAGCCCTCGGTTCGCCAAGGGAGCTACGTTGCAGAGCCTAGAAAAGTGCTTAGTGCAGACCGGCCACGGGATGAGGGCCACATGGTAGGCAGGAAACATCTGCCATCTTCAGAGCGTGAGCCCCTGCCCCCCAGAACAAGAAACACATGGGAGCTGAGCAGGTGCCCTGGCGTTGGGCTTGTTCCCACTTAGGCTGAATGTGGCCCTTTCTAGTGCAGTTTGCCGTAGGGCACAGCAGAGCTCGCGTTGCCAAGGGGGCACACGGGGAGCGCTGATGACGCACGGCCTGATCCCGTGACTGGGGTCTGAAGGAGGCAGCGTCTAGATAAAAGCCGTCAATGGAAAGCGGCACCCTGCCATAGGACGTGACAAACAGCAGGAAGTGCAGCCAGGAGCAGTGTCTGCCCTTGATGCAGCCACAGGCAAGCATGCTGCAGGAGACACAGATGTGAGCCAGCGCCAAGTGGGGGTGAAAGAGGCACCCAGAGAAGCCGGACAAAGCGCCCACCCACAGGCCTGAGCAGGGCTAATCGCTCTCCACTGCCTGGTCTGCGCCACATCCCCAGTGGCTGGCAGGGGAACCCGGTACCGTCCTTTGCTGCAGGTTCCAGCTCAGGGGCCCCCTTGTCCACAGCCAATGTCTGCACTATCCCATAAGTCGCTGCTTTTACCTGGAGCCTTTCCAACCTTTCCCCCTCCCCCCCCCGCACACTCTGGGCTTGCCAGCTTAAATTCCCGCTTCCCTCTCTGATCCCAGACACCTCCATTCTCCTCCCAGTGACTGCAGATTGCTTCCCTGCAGTCCCTAGCTGCTCGGCACTGCTGGCCTTTAGCCTGACCCCTCCTGGTCCCATCCAGAGGATCCTTGTCTTTAATCCCTGCCTCCTGCCTCCTCCTCTCAGGGCAGCGTGGCCACAGTTAGCCACATTAACCCTTTCAGGGCCCGTCATGGGTGCATTAACAGGTGTGTCCTATGTAAGTCCCGGGAGGTAACTGCCCTCTCTGCTCAGCACTGGGGAGGTCTCTACTCAATGCTGGGTATCCCATTGCAGAAAAGATGTGGACAAACTGAGGGGAGTTCAGAGGAGATTTCTCTCCCCAGTTACCTGGCACAGACATCCCCAAGGAGAGATCCGGCCTTTGCAGCAATACTCATTGGCCAGTCTGGAAACAAACCTGCTGCACCCAGGGTTACTCACCAGCACCAGCGAAGAGTTGTGTATTCCCAGCAATATTCCTGAGGCTGGCAAGCGGAGGCTAAAAACCACAATGAAGAGAGTGGCCCACGTGGCTACTGTCCATGGTACCGGCCTGTAGAAAGAACAGCAGGACTTCAGCCAAATGGCACCACCACCACCCCTCAAACCACATCCCAGCAGTGGTGTGGAAAGTCCCGTCACCTGCTAGTCAGCCCCCAATCACGTTACGCACTCTCATAAGACTCCCACGGTTAATTCCATACGCTTTAAGGACCAAAGTGGAAAGCATGCTTATGGGGGAAGGTGCAATTCATTAGCTGGGTGATCTGCTAATTAGGGATTACCGGGGGACTAGAATTCACCTGTCAGGTATGCCCTATGCCCTATGTTCCTGCATGACATTATAGGGCCAGAATAACATGAGATATCGGGCTCATTTGCACTAATTTTACACAGGTTTCATTGGCTCACTCCTGATTCACATAGCTGTAGGAACCACACTCATCATCTTTTCATCACATTGCAGTTCCTGGGTGGTGGAAACACCACAAGAAGACCAGATCTCCTGCTACGTTAGTCCCATAAATGGTTCCCCAGGGCACTAAACATACCAGTGGGGGAAAAAAATCACCCAGCTGCAAATCCTGACTTGTTAGTCCTGATCAGGTTTGCCCCAGTACAGCTACAAGAGCCGGATGGCAAGTCGAGCTGCAATCACGTGGGAAATGCTGACATTTTTAAATTTCCTTTTGTGTTGGATCGGGAAGAAAAAGTTAAAAAGTCTATATTGACTCAAAATAGAAATTCCAAAATATTTCAATGCAGAACCATTGAAATGACCTTATTGAAATGTTTTGTTTTGATAATGTTGACACATTTTGCTTTGATAACATCACATTAATAGAATAAAATACAGAATATTCTACATATTAAACAGTGTGTATAAACAAATTATTAAATATATAATACTGTGCTTCAGTTGAATTAGAAGTTTGACTTAATTTTTCAAACTTTTCAAAACAAAACAATAAAGTCACAATGAAATATGCTACTTCGATTCAAATTATTTAAAAATTTTTAGCCAAAAATTTTGTTGAAATTGATGTGAAAAGTTTTGATTTCAGTATAACAGCATATTCTGACAGAAAAATATCCCATTGAATTTTTTTTTAAACCAGCTGGAACAACTATTTCCCTGGCACCCAAATGAACAGTTTCATTAGACAGACTGATAGTACTGGTTTTGAGATTTGCATTCGTGACATAAAACATCTTCCCAAAGCATTACAAAGTGCCTATAAATGCATCAGCTTTAGATAAAAAGGTGTCTACATTTGTTTTATTCAGCAGAATTTCCTCAGAGTTAAAACAGAGGCTGCTAAACTGGAGGCCTTTGCATTTTCATTTCATAGTTTTTGTTTCCATCTGTGGGAAATCTGTAGTTTTGCTTCGTTTCATTGAAAAATGGGTTCTCTCGCCCAGAACAATTACTTGTGATTAGTTTATATTTAGAATGGTAGGCAGAGTCATAATGTAGCTCTTCATTCATCACGCACAGTGGGAACAATATACACTATGACTCAGAGGATATCTTGATGACACCCCGCTAGTCAGTTTGAAATCCACACATGGGTTCTAAAACCTCAGCGAATTGGCAGGGGGTTTAATATTTCTATTTTGGGGACATCACTAAATACTTACTGGACATTAAAAAAAAAAAAACCAAAACCCCCAAGAGATGTACAAGAAAATTGCATATGTATTTCTGCCAGGAACTTGATTTGTTTACCAAAGATTCCTCCTAAAGTTCCATAGGTTCAAAAATATAGCTTCTAGATTATAGCTCAGAAACCACCGAGGCTGCATTAAGCCTTGTTTTCCTTGCAGACAAGCAGTGGGTTTATAAAACAACCAAGATTCTGCACAACAGAGTGACTTTGGAAGGTTATTCTCTGATTTTCTTTTCTTCTTTATCTTTCTTTCTTTCTAACAGCCTTCTGAGAAAACATCTGCTGCACTCCAGCCCCGAATTGGAGTTGAAGATCAAAATAAAGAACTTTTGTCTTTTTATTAAGTATTTTAGCAAAAGTGACGATTCCATTCATGTTATATTTCCCTGTTTTGTACAAACACGTTGAAGTCGGTGCTAAGAGGATTACGTTTATTGGAATGCCAGTCTCTCTCCAAATGGGCTGTGTAAAGAAACTCTTGTTAAACAGTATTTTCTCTAATACCCATTGCTTTTCTTCCTCGCCTCACTGTGCAGACATCTATCCAGGCTCCCAAAGCCCCCCCTCCTCAAACTCTCCGTCCAAGCTGCTCCTTCCCAACCTCCCCCCCCCCCCCAACCCCCTTCTTTAATAAAGCTGAAGATGAACATTAGCGCTTGGTTCAAGTGCACTGGAAAGTAAAAGGGCAGATTCATCCAAATCTTTCTGTCCCCGTAGACAAACGTACCCTTTTGCCTTTCCTCGAGTGAATGCCTCTTCTAGAGGGGATTCATTAGGGGTTTGCTCTGCTTTTGCAGACAGCCCCACAGATGTTGACAGGGTTTTTCTTGGCTAAGTTAAGACGCCTTCTATAGGCTTTTATTCCTCATTTGTTACTTCTTTATTATCCAAGAGGGGTTTTTCCTTCCCAAGGAGCTGACTCGGTTCTCTGAAGAGAGCAGTAGTAGCTGGGCTCATTATTGTCCCAGGCCTTTTTTCATCCTCACAGAAAGCAGGCCCTGCGAGTGGGCTCCATTGTCTGGAGCAGCAGGTATCTGTGGCAAGCCAGGGTCACTGCCCCAGCCAGCTTGGGGTCCCCTTTGTGCTCTCTCCTCTCGCTTGCTGCATGTTTGCCCGAGGATGTGAAAGGTCAGGAGCGCGCCGAGGCTCCATACCTGAGCTTTTCTCTCTGGCCACTGGAGAGAGCTTATAGAAATAATGTCTTGGAAAGCAAGCACAGGCCAGAAAATGGCAGAGGGAGAGGGAACATGCTTAGTTTGTCCGCATGGGGGTGATAACACGCCCAAGGACACGGCTTCCCATCTGATTGGCGGGAGCAGGTCTGTATGCAGAGGCATAGGCCAGTGGGATCAGACCTGGGTTCTGTTCTTGGCTCTGCAGCTCATTCCCCAGTGACCTCAGCGCCTAGCTCTCACAGGCGGGTCCTCCGGAGACAGAGATGGATGGATGGACAGAAGGACTAACCAGCCGGCTTCTGGCAAGTCACTTCACCTCTCAGACTGCCCATAGCAATTACTGACCTTGCAGATTCTGGTCCAGTCTAGCCCGACCACGCTTAATGACCGTCAGAGCATGCTGCTCAGGAGGGCTACTGAAGGAGATGTAATTGTTTGTTATTTCACCAGCCCTCATCTTCCCTCGCCCTTTGCTCCCTGTAGGGTGCTGAGAGCAATTAGCCACAGTGCCTCCTGCTCCTCGTACAGCAGCTTGTTTAGACTGTCTGCCAGCTAGGGACCCTCCAGCCAGAGGGAAGCCAAGCTGACTCCCTGAGCTAGCCACATCCCTCTCTGCAAAGATCAATTCCAGGAGGCTATTAACAACCCTCAGCAACTCTCAGCATCAAACTCTGTCTCTTGGAAGGGGCAAGAGCCAGGCCTTTGAATGGCAAGAGTGCAGGGTCCCAACCCTCTAAACTTTGCTGCCAACTGTGGAGTTGGACCTGTGCTGTAAAATCCAGCTGTGGGTTCAGAACACAGGTGTGCTGGAACCTGGATTCTCACCCAGACCCATCTCCATCGCCAAGTCAGTTGCTCACAACCCACCCACCTAACTAAATTCTCCTTCCCAGGGGCTCAGTAGCCCTGATATGTCAGCTCCCGTCCTCAAAGGAAACCAGTCATTCACCCACAGATCTTGCGCACTAAAATATTGCTTAGTTGACTTACACTTCAGAATGGGCATCCTCATTTAAGAGGGGCTTCAGGACCTGTCGAAACAAAGACCTGAGTCACAAGTTCCAGCCTAGACACAATTGGCCATTGTGCTGCTGCTGCCCTCGGTGTATTATCTAGGAGAAAATAATGGCCTTCGCACTCAATAGGGCTCCCCAGCCCTTCCACAGCTACCCCTAAAGGACAAGCTTCAAAAGCAGCCTGGGGCTAACTGGAAGCAAGCTCTCAGCGTGAGAGAGGGGGGAGGCCGGGCAGAGGTTACAGGTACTTTTCATCCAGCCACGCAGGAGAACTCCAACTTCCTGCTGCTAGAAATTTGCCTCCAATTTTTTTCTCATTGAAAAGAGTGACGGGGCCCGTCGGCACAGACATTGGCTGATATGATAACTTGATTAAGGCCAGGGACAGATGACATGCAGTCGCAGAGCCAGCTGAAAGGAAGCCGTGCTCCCAGCCCTTAACCTCTCCTCAGGAGCCTACACATTTTATGTAGTAATTGGTCCATTGTCTGTCTGCCAACGAGTTCCCAGAAGCAGAGAAATAACTCTAAGGCAATCTCATTGTTCATAGCACTTTTAAAGTTTTACCAGCCACAATCAAGTCCCATCTTCAGAAGTGTCCGTGCAATGCAGAACATAGCGTGGGGTAATCTTAAACCTAAATGATTCCAAATGGCTCCCAGTTAGTGTATGTCTACTGGATCACATGCAGTACACATTGGGGAAGTAAATCCCTAGTTAATAAAGCTAGATCATTATGTTTATGCTGCTGTCTTTCTATACACTTTCCCTCCAAAAACATTGCTTTCTTCGTTGTTTTCAGTAACTACCCTGGATGCTAGCAGAGGTACCAAATCTTTTAAGAGTTTTCCTAACACGGCAAACAGCTGCCGTGTTTCATCTCAGAGGTGACTGCATTTCATTGTTCAGTGAAACAATTCCAACCACCTTTAAAGTGCTCAGGGCACCTACGCTGTTAAGGGCACTGGATCCATGTCAGATCACAGTTCTGATGTGAAATCCACATGCAATAGAAACTAATTCTCAGTATGATTTTCTTTTCTAAAATCAATCAGAATTATGAATTCCTATGATGACAAAGCAGGATACCTCTGGGTCAGACAATGAGCTTCATTTTGTGCTATACCCTCCATTTAGGATGTGGACATCCATTCTGTTTTAGGTGATGAACAGGATATTTATTGTAACACACTCCAGTCAGGTGCCCAGTCCATGAAAGGTTCTGGGCAGACATCCTAGACCTAGCTGAATGACTATGACAGAGAAGCTACCAACGTGCAATCTAGAGCCATCAAATTTGATTGTCTCATCTCTTGGCTCAAGCCCATGGAACAAGGGCCTCTCCACGCAGAAGCCTGAGGGGAGAGGAGCTGGAGTTTCTCAGCCTGGGTACATGGCAAAAAGAAATAGCAATCGTAGTTTTTCTAAGGTGCTTCTCTGTCCCCCGTCACCAGAGTATCTGAGCACCTACATCATTCACCTACCAGCAGCCTCGTGAGGCAGGCCACTACAGGAAAACCCATTGTACAGACAGGGAACAGAGGCACACAGGGTGCATCTGCCCTGGCAACTTAGGTCGACTTACGGAGGCTTAAGTTGACCCACACTGGGCTTTTATTGAGTCGACTTAAGCATTTCCGTAAGTCGACTTAAGAACACCTAGTTTTAGGTCGACTTAAGCCTTAGGTCGACTCCTTAAGTCAATTTAAAGCCAGTGTGGACGGGGATTAGCGCCTAAATCGACCTTATTAAGTCAACTTAATAAGGTCGACAAGGGGCTATGTCTACACTAGAAAAGTTAAGTCGGCTTTGTTAAGTTGACTTAATAAGGTTGACTTTAAGTCGACTTAACGTTTCTAGTGTAGACACAGCCACAGAGACTAAGGGCCAGGTCTTCCAAGGCATTGAAAGGCCGAACTCCTATTGAAATCAGTGGGAGGGAGGCTCCTCTTTGAGACTGGGCCAAAGTGACTTGCCAAGGCCTCACAGGGAGTGTTTGCAGAGAGGGCTTTCTAACCCCGGTCTCTCACGTCCTAGGCTGGTTCCCCAGTCACTGGACAAAGCTGTTTTGTACTGAAGTGGGGAGGGGTGTTTTCTGTGGAGTGGGGCTTTCCACCACCACATGCAAAAATTGCTGGCTGGAGGCAGAGCAGGCAGGAGCGACCCAGCCCGGACTGAAGCACTTACATAGCCTTGGCCTCCCAGGATGGGTGAACTCACACTCAGGGAAGGGGGCCTCCCAAGGCTTTTGTTATTGCAAAGATCTGTAACTCTCTAGCATTTTTTAAAGAGTAAAGGGTCCGTGGTTAAGTAAGCCATTGGCTGAGCCTATGCTCCCTTCCTTCCAGACACATTGTCCCAGAAGAGGTTGAACTAGAAACCCACAATGTCCATAGCTAGGAGGAGCAATGGGGGTTGGGGGAAGTCTACAGAACTGGGGGCAGCTGGCCTCTGGCATCCCACATAGAATCATAGAATCTTAGGCTGGAGGGACCTCATGAGGTCATCTAGTCCAACCCCTGCTAAAAGCAGGACCACTCCCACTAAATCACCCCAGCCAGGGTTTATCGTCTCGAGAAAGGACTCAGAAAAGGGGTTTGAGCCTGGGCCTGGGCCCTAGAGACTCACAGCTAGTGACATTGAGCTGTCACTGCCCAGACCTTTGTCTTGGAGACATGTGGGGACCAGTGGTTGGGTCCACTCAAAACAGACTAGTATCCAAGAGGAAGTCTGTGCCAGGTTGTGACAAGTTATTCAAGGGTCTGAGTCACAACAGGCAGACCAAGGATTTCACACACTCCAGAGTTGGCAGCTGTTTGGATACAGGTTCTTGCACAGGTTTTGTTCAGTTTTCCCTTTCCAGTCTCCATATTTCTCATCCTCCTTTACCTACAGTCTTGAAGAAGCTTTCTCCATTGCAACTTCCCATGAGGCCAGTTCTTCCATCCTGGACCTTACAATGATTGCAAAAAGAAAGATTGAAATTAAAAATAAAACCTTGCTAGTCAAGATAAACCATAACCAACTTGCTAAAAGCTACTGGCACTTCCCCTTTTTCATCACTTTCCTGGGCCACCTCTTCACACATCACTCTTGGAGAAATAACTTAACTAGGTTTATGGCTGTTGAGTTATATCATGGGGACCAACATTCTTTTGATTATTTATGCCAGAGAATAATTCCACTACTTATAACGATCAAAGCAGAATGGCACATCATCACTCATTTACAGTGAGATAGATTTGACCCTCTTTATTCATGTTAGCACCTTAATCTGTACCAATTCCAATGGTACTAGTCATAGAGTTAAGGATTATTTGATACAAGTGAGCAGGACAGGATCTGGTCAATTGAAATCAATGGGTATGTCTACACTAGCAATTTAGGTCGACTTACGGACCCTTAAGTTGATCTAAATTACTCCATGTCTACACTTGACTTTCATTAAGTCGATTTAAGAAACTCCTTAAGTCGACTTAATGAAAGCTTAAGTCAACCTAATAACAACAGCCCACTAGATCGACTTAAGCCTTACGTCGACTTAAGGACGGTGTGGATGGGGAGTAATCCTTAAATCGACTTTATTAAGTCAATTTAAGGGCAGTTAGGTCGACTTAACAAAGTGGACTAAGTCGATTTAAAGTTAAGTCAACTTAGTCCACTTTCTTAAGACGACTTAAAAAGGTTGGCTTTAAGTCGACTTAAAGTCAACTTAACTTTTTCTAGTGTAGACATACCCAGTGATTCAGCCCTTCTAAAAAAGAATTTCCCAGGGTGCCAACATTATATTCCCATCTGCCCAGGTATGGAATCTCCCTGCATGCTTTCAAGGCACTGCAATTTTTGACTCTAGACTTGGTCATGTCTGTATCTGCCCAGAACAACTGCTTTAGGAAGAGCAACTGTTGCAAAAATAGTTTGGTGGCATTTTGCATCACGGCTGCTCTTTTTAATTTTTTTAAATTCAATCTTCTGTTTTTTTGTTGAGCACTTCTGTAGGTTTCACATCTTAGACACATTAATATACACACACACACACACACACACACACACACACACACACACTCTAGAGATGCCAAATAACCTTAGTTACAGGATTCTGCTGTGTTCACATGAACATTATGAGCACTGAAGTTTATAACCCAGAAAATCTCCACCACAAAGGTCTCTGTATAGAGAGGGGGAAGGGGCGTTCCATTCTGCTCAGAGTTACTTTTATTCCATTGTGCCTTTTCAGCGTTGCATTAATGAAGCCAAAGAAGGGGATTTTTAATGGTTCCAAAGGAACAAAGCCAGAACATTCTGCCCGGCTTCATTACAGAATCATCTGAAACGCTTGAGGAACGTTTCCCACTAATTATCATAAATAGCTGAAAAAAAATCTTTCACTCCAAAAGCAGGTTCCATCTGCGGTTCTGTGTTTTCCCACCTTAGCTTCAAATAGCACGACACTCCCCCAGCACAATGGAGGGACTTTAGACACTCTGCTCGCACATGGACGTTCTAGAGAAATACAAACAGGCAGCGAAGTGACATAACTCGCCTGCACCTTAAACAAATAGGCGATTTCCGCTCCTCTCGGCTCCCATTCCCTGAAGTGGGGCTTGCTTTTGCTCTCTCTTGCTTTCCACACACTGCCAAATACAGGACTAAAGAGGAGAGTGGGAAAGGTTCTGGAAACACACAGCTGTAAATGACAACACAATCATAGACAATTAGGGCTGGAAGGAACCTCAGGAAGTCATCTAGTCCCACCCCCTGCTCAAAGCAGGACCGAGCCCAGACCATCCCAGCCAGGGCTTTGTCAAGAACCTCTAAGGATGGAGATTCCCCCACATCCCCAGGTAATCCCTGCCAGTGCTTCCCCACCCTCCTAGGGAAACAGGTTTTCCTAATATCCAGCCTACACCTCCCCCCTGCAACTGTAGACCATTGCTCCTAGTTCTGCCATCTGCCGCTGCTGAGAAGAGCCTGGCTCCCTGGAACCCCCCTTCAGGTAGCTGAAGGTCGCTATCAAATCCCCCCACTCTTCTCTTCTGCAGACGAAACAAATCCAGTTCCCTCGGCCTCTCCGGACAAGTCTTGAGCCCAGCCCCCTACGCACATTAGGTGAGGCTGGCAGGGCCCAGCTCCGACACCCCACAGGCTGTCAGTCGGCCCAGTCTCGAGCTGTAGCACCATATGAAGCCTGGATTTCTTCCCACTCACACCATTGTCACACTGATGTCATTCCACTGATACCAGCGGAGCAGCTCCTGCTTCACTCGGTGCAAACTTGCAGATGGGGACCCTCCATTTTGATTCAAAGAATCAATCCATTCACAGATCTCAAGGTCAGAGGGGACCACTGTGATCATCTACACACCCAGGGCAGAGAACCTCACCACCGTTCCTGCACCCAGCCCAGAACCTGTGCTGAGCTCATACAGATCTGCTAGAAACACAGCCAGTCTTGACCAGTGCATGCTCAGGAGATGAATCTGCACTAACGTGGAATTATACATCCATGCACAAGTGGAGAGTGTTGGCAGAACGGGGGAGCCAGCCGGTGTGCATGAAATACAGGGAGTCCGTCAGAGTTCACATTCAACAGCTGGATCTTGGACATTGCCCCATTTACGGGAGGCAATCATGGATACACTGCTGTTTACGGCCGGTGATTCATTCTGCTGTCTGTGTTCTCATGCAGACACCAGGCCTTAGATTCTCTAGTGATGGGGGCATTAGAAACGCCCGAGGCGGACAGACACACATCACCAACAGCCAATTGGTTACAAGTCCACCCCAGTGTTTACCTCTACATCAGGCTAGTCCTGCACCGCAGGGACTGGGTGTACAGTGGGTGTACAGTGGGTGCACAGGCAGGCTGCACTGCAGGGACTGGGTGTACAGTGGGTGTACAGTGGGTGCACAGGCCGGCTGCGCGCCAGGCGCTGGGTGTACAGTGGGTGTACAGTGGGTGCACAGCCAGGCTGCGCGCCAGGGACTGGGTGTACAGTGGGTGCACAGGCCGGCTGCGTGCCAGCTGTGCAGACAGCTCAGCGTGCAGGGAGTGGGATAGCTGGCTTCGGTGTCCCCCTGTGATGTAACATGCGCTGCGCCTGGGTGCAATGGAACAGGAATCAGCACACCTCTGCCCATCGCCTGGACATTTCACAGCTGCTGCCTGCCTTTCTGTTACTCCATGATACTGCCTCTGCCACTGGCCAGAGACAAAGTCCCAAACCTCTTCCTCCCGGGATGCACATCTCCAAGAGCCCTCAATGCCATGTTCCTCCCCCATCACCAGCCCCATGGCCATCCATTCATGGTCACCCAGCCTGCCTGCCCTTCCTTCCCCCCTGCACATTTCCCCTCCCACTGCTGGTGCCAGCCCCTGAGGATGACCCTTCTGCTCCTGTGGCCGTGGCGAGGTTAGTTCCATCTTTGCACCCAACAGAGCAGCAGAGGGCTGGGTCAGACCCATGGCTTGCCAGGTGTCCATGCCCCCCGCCCCCACAGCAGGACGTGGTGAGAGCGTGGAAGGCTTGTCAAGTCACTGCTGGGGCCGGCGCAGGAACACAGCCGACCCTCTCTAGTAAACATCCCATCCACCTTGCCGCCCCCACCCCAGCCTCGCTGCAGAATGGCAGAGGGTTCACAGCAGCCCCACAACCACATCAGGCGGCCAGGGAGATGCAGCCTGCCATCAGCCAGGCACATCTGTGTCAGATTTTTATAAGCTCGTGAGCAGACCGCGCAGAAAGGAAGCCAATGCAGCGAGGGGCTGAGACAGGGAGGGCTGATGTTTGTGGGGGGGGGGGAGGTACTGGCTTGCTGAACGCCTGGGTTTTCAAGCCACTCGGGGACTCGGTCGGAGTTATTTTAAAATCTCCACCTGCAGGTGTTCAGCCCACCTCAATCAGCCACAAGAAAGGCCTGTTATTTCATAGCCGTGCAGTCAGGGTGTGCAGAGCCATTCACACCAGCCCGCTCCTGTGCGGCAGGAAGCAGACAGGAGGCAGGTGGCAGGACCCGCAGGGGAGGCCTGTTTGTCACCACTGACAGGGCCTGGGGCACCTCAGTGGATTAGCTCCCAGGAGCAGCCAACTCTGCTCCGCACGGGGCCCCAGAGCCTGTGCTGGGGACAGCAAAGCGGCTGTTCTTCCCCATCATCCTCCCTGACCCGGGAGATGACCATCGCCCTGTTTGTCTCCTAATGCCATTCAGAGCAGCCCCCAAGGCCAGTTTGAAAGCTGCCGATCACGAGTGGAGGGCAGAGTGCTCTGGCTACTCCCAAAAGCCCTATGCCGGGGCCTCCCAAGGGTGCGGTGTAGGCCAGGCCAGCTCTGACCGACAGAGGATTCCTCTATTCTCAGGGAATCTCCAGTGAGCCGCTTGGGGCAGCTCTGCGCCAGCCCACGGGCTCCTGTGCTGCTCTGGAAGGACTGAGGAGATGTCTGCCAGGCGCCTTACTGGAGATCACTGACCCCGGCCCCAGGTAGTAATGCTTTCTTGCCAGTTAATGTATCGTGGAGTCTGCTCCACTGGCAGGCAGGACGAGCAGCCCAAATAGGCTTGAAAGAGAAACAGCGTACAGACTGGGATGGGTGGGACTGGCAGCCCAGGGGTTCCAGGCTCTGTGAGCCACTGCCAGGCCTCTGCACACTCCAGAACCGGGGCTTAGCCATGGGTGGGCCTGAGTGGGCTGGGGCCCGCCCACCTGGAGATGAGGCCCGCCCACCACAGTGCCCGGCAGTGATGCAAACTTCACCGCAGTGGCTGCGGGGCCAACCAGTGACTGCTTGCGGCCCCAGCCCCGCCCCCCTGAAGTTTGCACCACCGCCAGGCGTTGTGGTGGGCAGGCCTCATTGAATGGCTCCTGCTCCTCCTCTGCCAGCCCCACTTGTTACCTAGCAACTGGAGCGTCTCCGAGCACTTTCCACTCATCTAGTCTGACCTCTTGTATGACGCAGGCACAGAAACTTCCCCAACATCACCCCTAGAGCAGAGCTTTTCTCAAATCCAACCTTGCTTTTAAAATCGCCAGTGAAAGAGAATCCACCACCACCCTTGGTAAATTCTTCCCACGGTTAACTACTCTCTTGTTAAACATTTATGGCTTATTTCCAGCCTGAACTTTTCTAGTTTCAACAGCCAGCCATGGATACGGTATCTTAGCACCTGGGCCAAATACAGGAGTAAAATAACCTCCCTGCTCCTACCAGAGAGTGCTCTCTCTATGATCCAAAGGTCACATTAGCCATCACCCTGGGAACACAAATTCTGCTGATAATCCACCATGACCCCCAAATCTTTTCTGAATCCCTGTTTCCCAGGACAGAGTCCCCATCCTACATATGTATGTATGGCCACAACTCTCTGCTTCTAGCGCCATACATTTACATTTAGTCTATTACAATACACATGTTTGCTTGCACTCAGCAATCCAGATCATCCTGTATTCATTACTCCTCCCCCAATTTGTGTCTCATCTGCAACTTTTATCAGTCAAAACCTGATGTTTCTTTCCAGGTCATTAATAAAAATGTTCAATAGCGCAGGACCAAGAACCAGTCTTTGCAGGGCCCCACTAGAAACACACCTGCTTGTTGAGAGTCCCCATTAACAGTTATATTGTGAGCCTATTAGACATGTCTTATTCATGCGTGCTATGTCAATTTTCTCCCATTCTAGTGTATTAATCAAAATGCCATGCGGTATCAAGTCAAATGCCTGACAGACACCTGAGTATATTCCATCAACATTATTATTTTTATCAACCAATCTTGTAATCTCATTGAAAACCAGTATCAAGTTAGTCTGACGGGTACATTTTCCATAAATTTATGTTGATTGGCATTACTCACATTGCCCTATTGGTTGAGTTGCCCATCAGCTGCCCTATTTCCTCCTCCAGGGCTGATGGCAGGGTGACTGCCTTAGAATTGACCGTATCACTTATACTGGGGCTGTTCCCCTTGTACCCACTGCCAGCCAGGCTTTCCCTGTGCCCTGTGACACAGAGCACCCGAAGGGGAGTCCAGCAAAAGGGCAAACACTGGAGGTTAGTACAAAGATAGAACTAACCCCCGGCTGGTGCACACACGTCTCGGTTCACTCTGGTCCTAGCCCAGCTCCGCG
>ML685984.1:449247-475914 GCA_007922175.1 Pelusios castaneus
GGTGCACACACGTCTCGGTTCACTCTGGTCCTAGCCCAGCTCCGCGGCTGGTGCACACACTTCTCAGTTCACTCTGGTCCTAGCCCAGCTCCGCAGCTGGTGCACACACGTCTCGGTTCTCTCTGGTCCTAGCCCAGCTCCGCAGCTGCAAAGAAGTTCTCCCGGGAACACAGACCTGGGCATCACTAGAGCGGTGCAGAGAACAGTAGCTGCATTTCACGGTGGATTTCAGAATTACAAACATTTCCCAATTCACCTGGAAACAGAGACCAAAACAAATTCTCTTAGCACAATTGGAATGATTTGTTCTGGTGAGTTCTAAATGTAACTCCATTTGCTGAGCTTATGGGGAACTGGCTGAGCCAGAGGCCTGGGAACCGGGGTGCTACCACTCCCGGGGATGGCAGGCCTTTGATGCCCTTGTAGCACACCTGGCAGGTTGAAGAGAAGCTGGGAAGCATTAGTGGCTCCCAGGCACTTTGCTCCCGGCCATATTAGCTTGCCAGGCAGAAGCACCAGGTGGGCGAGTTGGCAGGAAATCAGGCAGGCAGGGCTCTTCCAGACAATCATCAAAATCAAACCCTCTCTGGGACATGGTCTGATTTCAAGTAATCTGCATCCTCTGATAGAAAACCTAGGAATTCTGACCAGCTCTTGTGAGGACAAAGCGCACTAAACCGAGAACAGGACCATTCGGAACAGCTGATGGCTGTTGTGCAAAGACGAAGCTATAGACCTCCAGCCAGATCGGATTTCAGTGCCAGCTCTTGTCACCAGCACACTCGTGCAACACGTCCCCTGTTCGCCAACTTCACCACTGCGAGAACTGCTCCTGGCAAACAATGTCTTCCGGGACCATTACAATTCTGCCAGGTGTGCTCCGTCAACAGCTTGTTTCCCCTCCACTTACTAGTCACCATGACTATCTGCACTTCGTGACTGGTCACCTAAATCACATGGCATTGCTGCTGTTCCCAGATTGGATAACCTAACATTTTAGAACGACAAGCCCCTTTTGTGATGGTGAATTATCCTGGTTGTTCAATGGATCCATTAAGCAAATAACAAACACGGCTTTTCAAAATGTCAGCAGAAAAGGGCCTGCTTCAGTATCCCCATCCTCCATCCCAGCTCCCACCAGCCTCTAGGGAGATTTTGCTTTCCACAAACGTTCTCAGGAATCAAGGACAAAGTAAAAAGGGTCATGAATATTAGGGAGATTTACAAATATTGGTCAGGGGAATTAATGGACGCGATTCCCACAAATGTGAAAATACTTCTCTGCTGTGTTCTGGTGGGCACAGTCCTCAGAGTCAAGGACACGTGAAACATGTTCTTCCAGTTATTCATTCTCTTGATGAAGTACAAGACAGGGACTCACCTTGCTGTGCAGAACACATACAGCAATTCTGGGATCTTAGAGAGTCATCAGATGTCACAGGGACTCAACAGCTGCTTCACGCATCAGACTTGGATTCGATTCCGCCTCCCAGCTAAAGCCTGTGAAGTTCACATCTGGCTGTATCGCTCCCTTGTACTGATTCGCTGGGATCACACTACGCCAGGAGTCAAGGCACAGATGTGTTCTTTGACTGATAAAGCAACATTTTTATTTGTCCGAAGCGGTGCGGCATAGATTAGGGAAGGAAAGCGTAAGAATTGTTAATAGAGTTCTTTTCATGCACAGAGCTCAACACACTTTATAAAGACAAATTAACTGAGCCCCCAGATCCCCAGGGCACCTGGTGTCACTGTTCCCACTGTAAAGGAGAAGAGCCGAGGGGTTACGTAACTTGTCCAGGGATGGCGACGGAAACACGCTTGATTGCTTGTCCCCTGCTCTAACCCCTAACCACTCCTACCTTTTCAGGAGGAACACTCCAGGCTGTACTGTACTGCAAAGTGATAATCAGTCACGGCAGGGAATGCCCTGGCTGGGAAAACCCGCACCATGCGCATGTTACAGCACCCAGAAGTGTGCTGGGCACTGGAGTGAATGCTCAGACCCACCGGTTCTTTCAGGGTCTAATAAAGGGCCTTAGTGGTAATGCTGCCGAGGAATGCTGGCCAGTTCGGTTCAGAAGTAAGAGGTTCATTAGTGCAGCACTAAGACCACATTGCAAAGGTGTGGCTCAGTGGCCACATGGTATAAGGGGCTCTGTGCGTCTGACACCACACAGAACCACAAAGAGCCTAGATTCGTGGGCCCTGGGGCCACCGTCCAGCCCACACTAGGAAGCGGCGATGAACAGGAAGGGGGCCCATGCTGTGTGTCCCTGAGTGTCCCCAACGAGGGGATTATTCTGTGCTGCTCTCACCTTCCTCTCCTGCCCTGGTTCAAGTGCACTGGGCCAGCCAATGTCTGAAAATAAAGACGCCCCTCTTCCCCGGGACAAGTCCAGCTTCCGCTCCCCAAAAGCCTTTCAAATCCCACTTCTTCCTACTCATTTATTAAGCCGAGTATGTATGGATTGCCAGGAAAAACACACGCCCCACATCTGTCTCTCATTACCCTGAGTGCTGGGCTGACCCTGGCTCCCGGTTCCCTCTGTCCCACGCAGATGTGCTGCTGCCCCACTTCCACAGACATGGGCAGGGCGCCCGTGAGCGGCTGCAGGATCTGAAACTCGGAGCAAGCTCTCAGCAAAGCGTGTTAGTGATCCACCAAGAGCCACCCTATGGGCCCCCCCCGAGCGCTGCCTCCACTTTGCTGAGGGCTGGCAAGTGCCACCGCTGGGGCCTTGGCTAGTGGGACGTTTCCCAGCTGCCTTTAGCAGCAAAGCAACTGCACCTGCACCCGGGAGCGTGTAATTATTGCTCCTGCTCCGTGGGGCCCGGCAGCGTGGCAGGTGTGCCCCAACGTGGAGGAAAGCGCTGTCGGAACGTCAGCAGCTTGGCTGAGTGCCGGTTCCAGAGCTGAAGGAAAGGGTGTTTGACAAGGGCTGGCAGGAAAGGGGAGGCATAGTTCGAAGTGAACAGCAGCAGATCCGGAAGTCCCTGGAGCAGCACAGTCGAGAGTCAGGGCACTTCTGCGTGGAGCCTGCAGTGCGCTCTCCAGCAATAAGCATTAGTGGGTTTCCCAGGCAGGCTCGGGGAGTGTCTCATTGGGACCCCTTTGCTCTGGATCCCTGCCCAGCTGCTGCTCCCCCACGAGTGCCACACAGACCTGCGCCCAGCTGGGATGTCCAGCCATCAAAGCCAGTGTCTTCTCTCCCAGCAAGTCCTGCAGCCACCACTTCCCAAAGCAGCCAGTCACTTCCAGATTCAGGACCTTCCCCTTGCGTGGCCATGGGAAAGGGAAGTCCAGTGTGGAGGGTGAGATGGGAACATGGTTCTTGCTTAGCAGATGCCTCACACTAGCATGTCATCTAAAGCCTCCACCGGCTGTATCTTGGCCCTTCCACCACCTCTAGCACAGGCTGAGCAGGCCAGGGCTAAGCACATGGTTTTCAGTCCAAATGGGCCCAGGGTTTGGTCATCAGAAAGCTGGGAGAGGTTCCCAGCGAGAGAGGGTGCTGTACGTGGGAGTTGGGGCTGGATGGCCAGGTCAGGAGAGTTCATGTCTCACTACTATGTTTTGGAGGTATAAAGGAGCGTGGGAAAGACACATCCAGTGCAATCTAGCGATGGATTCAGGCTGCCACCTTCAGATCACATGAATTATGACCATCCCGACCCTCAGGCTGTTCTGAGCTAGGGACCAGCCCACAAACAGACTAACTGAAAACCGGCCTGAGCTGAAAAGTTTGGGGTTGGTTCCAAAACTGGATCCAGACGTTTCCAAAGTCCAAGGACGTAGAGATCTGGGGGTTGGTTGAGTTCATTATAAAGAGAGAGGGGACAATGGATCAAACACCCCAACATCCAGCAGGGTCCCCTCTACGCCTATTTCTAATGCAATGTAGCCCACAGCACTGTCAGGTCTCTGGGTATGTAGGTGGTGTGCTCCCAGAATCCTATTCTGCTCAAAATGTGGAATGAGTATTTACGATGTCGCCTCTGCTCTGCCTGACCCTGAAGACAGCAGAAAAGCAGTCTCCTCTTCCCTTAACATTTGGCCAGCTGTGCTTCTTTTCCCCTGCTTTGCTATCTTCTTAGCTATCAGCACCTTGCGGTGACATTTCAGAAAGCTGCTGAAACTTTTTGACCTCTGGATCCAAACTGAAGGGTGAGGGAACTGCTAGAATGTTTAGAGCAGTGGCTCAATTTGAATCAACTGCAAAAGCTTCTGCTTTTCGTTTTCATGCACCAACAGCTATCTTCAGTCAGAATGAGCTGTTCTAAACCGAGGACAAGAGAACAAGAAAGAACAAAAATAAAGCCCCAATGACAAGCATTCAAAACCACAAGTCAAGGCCAGAAAAATCATGAGATTTCAAACAATAATATATTTCCTGTTCTATTATTTGCCTTCTGGTTTGAGCCTTTAAGGCTCACATCCTCAAGCTTTCCTTTGCGATCATGAGGGCTAAAAATTTACATTTTGTTTTGTTCTGCAAAAGCTGAGAGTCTCACACATTTACCTCATGCCAGGAGCTGGGATGTGTAAAAAAAAATAGCTATTGTGAGAGTGATGATAAAATCGTGAGAGTTAGCATCATTGACGTCTCCAGGGGAGAGTGCACAATGTGTCCCTGCCCTCTGTGACGGGCTGCATTGAGCCTCTCTGTCTCTGCAAACAGCACAGCTTGTAGAGTGAAAGGTGCAGGAGACTGAAGATGAAGGCATCACAGCTCCAGAGTCAATACACTTCTCCAACGCTCACCGGCCCTACCTGACGCCTGTGTGTCAGCAGCTGGCCTGAGACCCTCTAGGGACAGCGTTGCAGCTTCCTGCTGCGAGGAAACCCCGATGATGCGAAGTCTTCTGTTGTGGTTTGGCACACAGAGAACTGGGGCCCAGAGCCACCCAGGAGGGGACACGTCAAACTTCAGAACAGGAAAGTTGGCCAGACCTGGTCTGAAGTGCAAAGGAGAGTTGGGGTCACTGAGGGCATGGGGTGAAGATTCCAGTTGGTTAGTGTATCCGAACAAACCGGCCTGCCCCACCCTGGTTCTGCAGCTCTGGCCTGCAGGCTGGGCCATGCAGCACGTCAGGGAGGTGGGTGGGGGGATTGGGGGGCTGGAGTAATTTAAAGAAGGGAGTGCTCGCTCGCTCGCTCACTCACTCACTCTTCCCCGCTCATTCGAGGGGAAATGTCTCCCTCAGGGCTGTATGTAGATTTCTGCAGCAAGTCCGGGTTTAAGATGCCAGCACTCAGGCAGGAGATAAGGAAGAAGAACCCACTGCAGGAGGCTCCGAGGACAAAGACCTGGAGATACAAGCATTCATCTTCTCGCCAGGTTAACACAGGGCAGAGGCACACAAGGGAGATGAGGAAACTGAGGCGAGTGAGGGACACAGACAAACAAGTATTAATCTGTCTTGTATCACATCGCAGGGAAGTGACACAGGATGCATGGTCCCGTGGGGGTCGCTGCGAACGTGGAGCCGCCCTGAGACATGGCTATTTGCATAATACACTCGTTTGCACCTTTCTTCGTTTGCAGTCCTTTAAAAAATTCAAGCAGCAGTGCAGACACCTTTGGAAATCTTACCATAGTCTCTGGGCCCCCAAGAATTGGGGACAAAGGGCGAAACCCCTGGTAGAAGACCCACTTGAAAGCTACCAGTCATCAAAAGGAACCAGACAACAGCCCTCTCACGTCACTGGCAGCAGGATTGAACCCTGGGCGCGCCTGTCCTTTGGGAGTTTCTCAGAGATGACAACCCACTTTGTCAGAAACCGAGCAGACTGAATGCAAGGGGGCAATGCAATCCCCGAATTCCAGGCAGACGCGCAGCAACCCCCCATTGTCCCGCGCAGGCAAATGCAGCTTAGAAAGGAAGGAACAAGAAAGGAGATAAAAATGGACAAAGGCTCCTCAGTGCCAGTTGAGCACCAGCCCCTCTTATGCCCATGCTGCATGGCATAAACCCAGCCTGTTCCATGCACACGACACCCCCTTTCCCCAGCACCAGCGTTGGCCAACAGGGGAAATTCCTTCACAGACGCAGACATGGGGAGAGAAACCCAACTAGTTGGCCCTTGTGATTGCCCGTTAGTTTGGGGCAATCCCAACCAGGTGGATTCTGCCAAAGCGTCCAGAGTCCATCTGCCGCTCCTGCAGCAACGCCCTCTCATGACTGCCAGAGAAAGTACCTGATGCCAGGAACAGCTACTGGTCAAGTCAGGGGTTCAGTAGCCCATGGACGGGCAGGAAGCAAGGTCATTGGCTGTCTTTTAGTGCCATCTAGTGACTCTTTGCAGAACGCCCTGCCCGAAGGTTCCCGCCCCAGCAAATATATCTTTGACATCAGCTGGGGATGGTTTTTCCTCAGCTCAGTGACTTTGCTCAGTGATGAGGTGGCAGGCTGCACACGTGCACACAAACACACACATGCACACGCTGGGGCAGCAGCTCCGCCTCCTCCAGGAGCCACAATTTCTTCCTCCCCCCTTCTCCTTTCTCCCACCGCCCCGGACCCCTCTCTCCTTTCCCGAGGAGCAGCGGTGGCAGGAGCCGTCTGGGTCGCAGGAGACCCTGGAGAAGCAGTTAGGCCCGGAGGCAGGTTACCTGCCCGTTAAGGCTGCCGCAGCAGCAGGGTTACCAGATGAATGGCACCTGCACCCCCTGGGTCCTGCTAATCCTGCAAAGTGTGGGGGCGGTCCATGCACACGGCACCCACTAGAGAGACCCCAACCTGGGGCTAGGGGGATGGGACACCCAGCAAATGGCCAGCGAGACCGAGATGGGCACGGCCATCCCCCTTCTGAGACACCCGAGCCCTGAGCACCGCAGGGCCGTGTTTCCAGGGGTATCTGACCGAGCTCCCCAGGTCCCACGGTCTAGGGCCTGGCCCCTCAGGTGGAGCAGGCCAGCTCTGGGAGCAACAGGCTCCCGATACTGGTCTGACCCAGTTATTGACAAGCTTGCCCCTGCGAGTGCCTCGGGCAATGCCCAGCCCGACTCGTCTGCATCAAGGGCACAGCTCCCCCTGAGCACAGCCCGTGACGGTACCTGCTCTGGGCCCCGCCAGCCGGGGGGAGAAAGCAAGGCAAGGAGGGACAGCATGGGGGTCTCCCCTTGAACCGCTGCTCCCCTGTGGGACTCGCGGGGCGCTCACCAGTGTCCGTTTAGATTGGTCTTTCCCACCTGGCTGTGCCAGGACCCCTCCTGCTCACTGGCTCTGGCCGGCACACAATGGTGTGCCCTCGGACGGCATCAGCACCGACCTAGCGTCTCTCACACGTGGGCAGGGAGGTCTGAGGCTGCACGAATCTGACCGTGGCCCAGCTAAGGATCCCCGCTGCCCCATGCAGACGCAGGAGGTGTGGAGCTATTGGCTCAGCACCGCCCCACAGCGACCAGGAGCAGCCCCCAGTCATCAGAGGTGACGGAAAGCAGGACCGCCAGCTCCACGGCACAGGAACAAGAGGCCCCAGTGTGGTGCTCCACTGGCCGCCCCACCCCGTGGCCACATCGTTCCAGCAGAGGCTGCAAGTGTCTGTGCCTGGGAAGCTGGAGGGGAGGGGCAAGCGGGGGGTGCCCTTGGCAAAGCCTGGCAAGGGCTCTTCCCAGCAGCATCAGGAAGGCAGCTGGTGTCACCACAGCCCCCTGCCAGGGCATGAACCAGGGCTGGCTGAACTGGGGGCTGGGAGCCAGGGCTAGTTACCCCAAGGGCTGTGGGGGGACGCGCTGAGCCTCACTCCCCAGGGAGTCTGTATGGCCCCAGCACCCTGCAGGCCTGCTCGGGGGGCCGGGACTGTCCACCAGACGGCTCCCCTCTCCTCCTCCCTGGGCAGCAGAAAGTGGAGAAAGAACTGGGGGGGCACACACTATGGGGCCAGTGTAAACACAGCCTTTCCTCAATCCAGAGCTTGCTGGCTTCCCTCCCGTCTGCGAGGAGTGTTGTTCGGGTGCTGGGTGGCCCTGGGGCAATCCGTTCCCTGTATAGAATAGACTATATCAGCTTTGCCTTCATTTGAACAGAGACCCCCCCACACCTCCGGCCTTTGGCCATAAGATGGCACAGGTCCCTGAATAACTTTCCCCTTTCACACCCGGCAATCCTCTGGGTACCCAGCGTATCGCAGGAACTTCCTTCCAGAGAAGGGAAGTCACTACCACAATACGGTGATCTGTGCCTTGCACCCCAAATACGCCTCCTCCACTCTGGGACGCTGGAGCCAGGTGCCAACTCAGGCCCAGGCCCCAGACACACCACGCACTGGCAGCAAGCAGTGCTGGGAACAGGCTTTCTCAGCGGAGTGTTAGAGTCGCTAGCGGTATGTTGCGAACACGGCTGCATTCTGGGTTTACACGCTTTCAGGGCGCCGCATGACTTGGCCACACTTGGAGCCTCTGACACCTGTGGTGCAATTCACCAGCCCTTGTGCAACTCACCAAACAGGAGCAGAGGCATTGCTCAGGTGAAGGGCTCGGCCTGCACCCAAGATGGCCTATGGAAGGCAACTGAGGTATTGTGCAGCATCAAAAGAGAACGGCCCCATGGCCCGGCCTTCCTAACGCCCTCCAGGAAGGAGAGATCAAGGCAGGCACGCTTCCCGTCGGTTTGGCTTCAGGAATGAGGGGATAAGAACATGATACTGATCTTTTAAGCTGTCTGGATGTGGCAGAGCAAAGATTCCTAAACACGAACAGAGATCGCCTGCTGCTTCGCACGGGTGAGCCCTGACAGACATTTTCAACTGGCAGATTGCTACAGCCACGTCACCACTCGAATCTGCGGTTTGGTCTGTAGAACCAAGTCACGTCCGTGTAACTACGTCACGTCCCCGCTATACCCACCTCCCCCTGGAGTAGAGAGTCCCCCCCGACTATATCCACCTCCCCCTGGAGTAGAGAGTGCTACAGCAAGTGGAAAGTTTCTCCCAGCAACATCACTAGCGCCTCTCGGGGAGGCGGATTAACTACGCCGATGGGAGAAGCTCTCCCGTGGGCTCAGGCAGCATCTTCACTAAGTGCTGCTGGTGCGGTTGCACCAACACAGTGCAGACAAGACGTGAACTGACACTCACCTGTGCATGGGCTCGTTGCGTCAAAACAAATAACTCTCATTTCCTTATCTGAGTTAGTTTATCGCAGGACCCTCTACGAGCGTTGTTTTGGGACGAGATTGCAGGTACAAAGTTAAGCGACTGGTCTTTGGGGTCTGGGAGTAACCTGAATGTTGTGTGATCTCTGGCATAAGCGACCACACCACTAAGTGTTGCCTGGGTGGCAAAGCAGACTGCAAGTTCTGGGACTCTGGTGAGACTATTGCAGAGCTGCTGGAGTTCACACTGGTGAAATCGGACTGTGGCACAAACCGCCAGGCTGGGTGTCTGCCCCGCTCTTGACAGTCTGCCCCAAGTTTGCGAACGGTCATGAGCCACTCCAGACTGCGTGACACCCCTACTCCCTGGGGCACCAGCTGGAGACCTGGGTCTGGTTTCCAGAGGTGCTGAGCTGAAGGAGAGGAGGACTGCTCACTGACCACGCCCTCCACCTTTCTCCCCACTCCACGCCCAGTGCGCTCCATCATTAGTCCCCGCCACGTGTGGCTGCTGTAGACCATAAATACGCTGGTGCACGTGGAGCTGGTGCCTTGACCCTGGCTATTCAGTTAACACCAGCTAGAGGGAGGTGAGAGTCACGCCCCACCCTGCCTGTATGCTGGGAACCCCCAGCACGCTACAGTCCTGCTTGTCTATCTCCGTGACTGCGTTTGCATTACTGCTGTGCCTTGGGGAAGCGGCTGCTCTCATTTTACTGTGGGAAACTTTTACCCAGGAATAGCATTTGTTTAATGAAACTTGAGACTCAACTGCTACATGCAGATGTATTTAAATCAGTAACAACACCTGGATCTCCACTGGAGCTCTGGTGACAATAAGTGCGGGGGATAAATGAGATGAACAATTGTTCTGGTCGTGACTTTTAATGGCACCAGCCCACTGGGGGTCTAGGGCACAGACTGGATCTTGTGAGAAAGAGCCACTTCCTCCCTCAGGGCCCCTCCTTGCTCTGCACGGATGGCAACCCGGACCCTCACTGTGCCACAGCTGGAGGTCAGGACCCAGTTGCTATCGTGTGCCAGGCCCTGGCTGCTCGAGTCCCCTTGTGGGGGGAGACGAACAGTTAACTGGTGGCAAGCGGCTGGGTCACAGGCGAGCTGCACTGTGCCTTCTGCGTTACTGTAGGTGCATGGAGCCAAGGCTGTCCCTTCCTTTCCCAGGCACACCAGCTGCTCTAGAGGTAAAGCTGGGAGTGCCCATCCCTTTAGGTGGTCAGGGCTAGCGCAGACGGCCTGTGAGTTCATGGACATGGCCCAGGTCTGGACCCAGCCAGCGAGATAGGCCAGCCGGCAGTCGCATGCCCAGGGGTTGTCCGTCAGAGTCACGGTGAGCCAGTACTCCGTGGAGTCAAAGATTCCCTCGGGCAGCGCCTGCAGGCGGTTCCCAGCAAGGTCCAGCACTCTCAGGCTGCTGAGGTTGTAGACGGCGTCTCCGGCCAGGGCGGAGAGGTTGTTGTGGTCCAGCCGCAGTGTGCTGAGTCTGGAGAGCCCTTGGAAGGTCCCAGCGGGCAGGTGAGTGAGCTGGTTTTGAGAGAGCACAATGGTGCACACCTGGGCCAGGTTGCTGAAGATCCCCTCAGGAAGGGTCTCCAGCAGGTTGGAGGCCACAAAGAGCTGGCTCAGCTTGGGGGTGCCCTGGAAGAGGTCGGAGGGGAGCGCAGAGAGGCGGTTGCCCTCCAGGTTTAGGGTGTCCAGGTTCAGCAGGTGGGAGAAGATGGAGCGGGGCAGGCTCTTGAGGGCGTTGTGCTGCAAGTGCAGCCTCCTCAGGTGGGTGAGCTTGCAGAAGGCCCCGGGGGGCAGATCCACCAGCGCGTTCCTGTCCAGGGAGAGCTCTCGGAGGCTTGGCAGGTTACAGAAGGTGCCGTGCGAGAGGCGGGTGAGGCTGATGTTGCTCAGCCGCAGCACTTGAAGCAGGGCGAGAGGGTGAAACAGCCTTTCGGGCACCTCGGTGATGGGGTTGTGAGACAGGTCGAGTGTCTTCAGCTCCCTCAGTGGGTAAAAGATCCTGGGAGGCAGGGCCTTTATCTTGTTCCCCTGCAAGTGAAGGGCTTCTAGGAGGGGCATGTGGTTGAAGAGCCCAGGCTCCAGGGCTCGGAGACCGTTGAAGCTGAAGAGGAGTTTGCGGAGCTCCGGCAGGCTGCTGAAGGCCTCACTGCTCAGGGCTGACAAAGGGGTGCCTGAGACCTCCAGCTCCGTGAGATTGGACCGCTCCCCAAAGACGCCCGCTTCCAGCGACTGCTTGGGGTTGTTAAGGAAAACCAGCGTGGTGAGGCTGCTGTTGTTGAAGGTCCCGTTCCTGATGGTGGCAAGAGAGGTCTCGACAAAGAAGATCTGCGTAGCATTTCCGGGCAAGCCCTCCGGGATCTCCCTGATCTCCCCCCCAGAGCAGAAGACCTTTGTTCCATCAAAGCACTGGCAGGGTGGCGGGCAGAGATGGGTAAACCTGTCCAGCAACAGGGCATAGAGACACAGCAACAGGGGTCTGAGAAACATCCTCCTGCACTGGAGAAAAACACACAGATCAACAGCCCCCTCCAGCTCGGCAGCAATGTCACTGATCTGGGGGATGGGCTGGAAAAGCCACAGAAACCAGAAAGTCAAAGTCTGCAGCATTCCTTTAAGGCAGAGGTTTTCAAACCAGGGGTCGGGACCCAGGACTGGGTTGTGGCACCCCCCCGCTGTTGCAGACAAAAGACTGGAATGCATTGCTCAGAGATGCAGCTGTTAGATTGCAGACAAATGATTTGTTTTCCAAGTTTATTTCCTGAGGGAAAAAGTTTGAAAACCACTGATTTAAAGCAAACGCTGCTCTGGGCAGCAACAGTCTGGTGGGACAGCTGGGCATCTCTACAGGCTCCCCATGGCTTCAGCCAGGAGAAAGAGCCTCTCCCCTGCAACCCTTGCCACAAGAGACCTTGGACTGGGGGAGCCACTGGCTTTCCCCCCAACGTTTTCACCTTACAGGGGGCTTCCCTCCTCTGCCCCCCAACCTGGCAACCACCGGCTGCCTTGCCCCTGCATGAGGTCCCCAGTCAAGATCCTGCACAGGTGGAGGGAAGGGCAGGGTTTGGGGGGACCGGCAGGAATCCCAGCAGAAAGTTACGTCAGCTGCTGACAAAGACACTCCAGGAAGTGACACGGCTCCACGCCCTCAGCCATGCACCGGGGAGCACGCAGGCCTGGGACGGGGCAGGAGCATGCCACGGTTCTAGCCCAGCTCCACCACCGCGTGGCCTTTCCCAAGGGACAGAGGCTGGAGTGGTTCCAGGTGGGGGCTGAGATCCTGGCTGTGGAAGTGACCCAGTTCTCAGCCGCGCAGAGGGCTCATGCGGAAGCCAGGATCAGAGCTGGAGTATGACAGAGACTGTGGAGCAGCTCGCACCACTGGTGCCATGAACACCAAGGTATCCGACGGATTATCACCGAAGTATCACCTTTCAGGGACGCAGCCAGCACGTCAGTGCGAGTCAGTGGCCCGGCCTGCCTGGACCCCCCTTCTCCTCGAAGCAGAGGTGTTTGTCTCTGCCATGTCTGTTATTAGACCCATGTGCTGGCTTGTGCAGAACCGCATCCGGGCTGTGGCCAAGCCGTGAGAACGAGCCCACAGCTTATTGCTGACAGGGCCAGATGCTGCTCTCAGCGACCCCAATGGAACGACTGCCGAATCAGCTGCCTCACTGCAGGCTTACACCAGTGCAACGGAGCTGTTCCTGGCCCCCCAAGGGGGGCCTTGCCGTTGGCGATTGAAATGAGGGGGAAGAGCGGTTAGGTGCGTGTTCGGGGAGCTGTTGGGACGAGGGTTCAGAGGTGATAAAGTAAAGGCATAAGAGCTGGAACTGGGGTGCTGTCACAGCCCCCCTTGATCTGATTTTCAGCACATCCGTGGTTTAGCTCAACGGCTCTCAGCGCCCCCACCATAGGGAGCGTTCCAGCTCCTTGAGTAAACACTGAGCTGTGGCTTAGTCCTGTATCTGGAGCAGGCAGCAGGAGACATTTCCTACCATTATGAGCACCCCGCCAAGGCGCTTCATGTACCCAACTTCAGTACCGAACCCTACGGAGAATGGCTCTGTTCTGGAGGGGCTGATTAACCTTCGGGGCAGTGAGGCGGGCCCTCAGCTGGTGTAAATGGCTGTCGCTCCTCTGATGCCGAACTAAACTAGCCTGGGTTTAGGTCAAGCGGTC
Source organism: Pelusios castaneus (assembly GCA_007922175.1). Classification (NCBI taxonomy): domain Eukaryota; kingdom Metazoa; phylum Chordata; order Testudines; family Pelomedusidae; genus Pelusios; species Pelusios castaneus. The sequence goes on from ML685984.1 coordinate 462,553, forward strand.
TCTGCATCACACATTCAGTGACCGCCCGCTTTATGTCATTACCACTATGTGCGTGTGGAAATTTGTGGTCTGCTGGCATACAAGGCACTTCTTTAGCCAGGTGTGTGTGCAAAGCAGGGACTTAGAGCACCCATGTAGCAGCGTATGCGTGCACAGGTCTGCACACGCCGGCTGGCAGGTACGTAATGGAAAACTAGCCCAGCCAGAATCCGAAAGGTCTCCTCACAGACTCAAAACACTGAATGGAGACTTGTAAAATGGCTGTGCAACCTTGTGTGTCCCCGTCGCACGGCAGAGACAAACGTTCCACGAGAGAGCCAAGATGTGCTGGACACGGGACTTTGTCCATGCACTGCCAGAGTGCTAGCGATACCCTGATGTGCACGGGCACCTGGCTGGTTAGCAGCAGTAACACATCCGTCCAGTGGCACGTGTAGAAACACACACCTGTGCTCTCCTGGAGCCGGAGCCCTCAGGGCTGCCACACCCAACTGGAAAGAGGGCTGCTCCTTTGCCCTAGGAAGCCCCTTTCACACGGATAGAAGCCCGTTCACATTTTAGCCAAACCCCCGGACCAGTTCCCATTTTCTGCAAGCTGTCCGATGAGCCTCTTTCCCTTCGCCCGACAGTGGCAGGTGACTGAAGAGCTGCAGCCAGTCTTGGGAGACAGGCCAATGCCTAGCCTCTCTGGAATCTGACATGCCACAGATTTCCAACTCTGCACAAGGAGCAGCCTCCAGAGCACACTGCCATTCTGTGGACTTCACAAACAGGCACTCGTTTTACGGCCCAGGTATCTGGCCAGCTTCTGCTCCCCATTGCCCTGGCGTCAACCTGGAGCAATGCCAGTGATTTATTGGGGATCCTCTGGATTTACACCAATGCAACACAGCTGACTTTGGCCCACCCTTTGTAGTTCTGCTACCCAACTTGTTTTTCATGCAAAGCCAAAAGCAGCTGCAAATGTTCCCACTCCTGCCAACAGATCCAGGACAGGACAGGAGTAACAATGCCGACACCTACCATCAAGCCACACCGGGCAGCAGGAGCGACTCCGCAGGATCCTTGCCGGAAGGATTTACATATGGGAAGCCCCTTCTAATAGCAACATGTTTACTGCACCGGACATGGAAACAGCTGAACGAGCAGTTTCTCAGTGGGTGGGGCCAGTGATTTCTGCTTAGCATCAACATCCTGTGTCCTCAGAGCACACTGAAAAGACTCAGCGTGCCATCAGGAGCTGAGATAAATGCAGTGCTTCTCAGAAGACCAACGAGAAGAGAGGGCCACTGGTGTCACATCCAGGATCAGCCCTCAGTAATACACACTAGCCTGGAACACCTTTAAATCCCCCTGGACTTTGACACTCACTCAAGAATGAGCCTTGCAAAGTGGGCATAACTCAGAAATCTGGTGCTTGTGTAGCACGTTTCATCCAGGAGGCTCTCAAAGCTTTTTACAAACTGCCTGCACAATAAAGGGAACATGTTGCCCACCACTGAAATGCAGCCACTGCTGGGGTGGAATGCAGCAGTTGCTTGACACAAGAAGACAGCCCAAAGTTTTGAGGAGCGGAAATGACCAATAACTTCTCCTGTTGATACCAAAGGGGAAATGAGAGAGATGTAGAATGCAATGGCTGGAGACAGAAATCCAGATACAAATTGCACCTCCCCACACAATATGGGGAAGCTCAAATCTAGTCCACACCCTATTTTTTCTGTTAAGACCTTTTAAACCAATGCACAACTTGGCCCCATCATCATTAATCTGCACAGCTCGGCCCCATCATCAGCCATTAGGGATTTGGCCAGGAAGCAGCACTAACACTGAAGATCTTGCAGAAAGGTCCCTGGGCATCTTCAGAAACCTCTAGGGGTTAGGGCTTAGTTTTTACATCCTTTCCCGCAGCAACTGGCTGGGCTTTCTGGCAGAGTTCAGAAAGACACACCCCATCTCCTGAGCAGCCTACACCGCTTTCTGCAACCTCTCGGTCCCCATCTCGTCTCACATCCAGCTCCCAGGCCTAAGTGGCGTGGGAGCGTGGCGGAGCTCTTGGCCAGGAAGATCCTGTTCCCAGGCCATCCGTGAGTTCTCACTGCAAGAAGCCCTTCAAGCTGCCGAAATTAGCTGGCTAGAGGTGGTAAAAGCTGGCGAGCTTTAGTGACCCTGAGGACTCACTTGCAGGGAGAGTTGTCTGGTAACGGGGCAGCTCTTGGACAGATGCCACCTGACGGCTCACGTACAAAACGTTTCTTACCTCTCTCATGGTCACGTAACGCTCTGCCCATCAGCAACTGGCTTGTTAACAGCACACTCCGCCCTGGCTGCGCTGGGTTGTGTTACAGCCCCTCTTTCCGCCTGTTCTTTGAGGAATGAGACCGGACCATGGAAGGGGGATGTGTCTCTTGCAGAGGCAGAGGAAGAAAGAGTTAATGTGAAGCAGCCACTTCCTATCAGTTGTGGTGGATCACTGTAATTTCTGCCCCGTGGACCCTTCCTCATGTAATACTCAGGTGATGGTTCGGTTCCCAGGAGGGTGGGGACGGCTAACAAACGCCACTGCAGCCAAGTCACCTCCCACTGCAACACACAGTGCAAGCGAAAGGCAAAGAGATTCTTCATCAGGCTCGCCGCTGAGTTCTGGCTTCCCGTAACCGCGAAATGACAAGAGCCTCCTTCCTGCACCAAGTCCCTGGGTCGGCCAGGCCCTGGCACCTGATGTTGTAACACTGATCTCCTCCTCCCGGCTTGGACTTCTGCAGGCAGCGCCTCAGGCTACGAGAGGCTTACACGGAGCCACACCAGCACTGCGTGGGCAGCGCGCCCGGGTAGGGGACAGACAATAGTGCAGAGTGCACAGAAGAGCTTTACGTTCGGGTTGGTAATACGTGCAGGCTGATGGCCACACAGCTGTGTCTGAGCAGGCCGTTCACAGGCGCGTCGTCGCAGAGCACTGTCACCTGGGTGTCCATGCCCAAGTGAAATTGAGCTCCATGTGAACGCGGTCCTTGCTGGCAGTGGGTGCTACAGACTGGTACAAAGATCCTTACAGTCCTCAGTGGCCCTCTCCCTATCTGCTCCCATTACTTCCAGGGACGCCCATGCCTCGTCCTATATCAGCTTCAGGGCAAGCAAATCCGTAGGCTACTGACGCTGGGGAGTGGGGGGTGTGAGAGAGAGAGAAGGGGGAACTCTGGCCCTTTATATGTAATTCCTCCCATGGAGCCCACCAACACACGCTCCCACCCCTGCTGACACAGCCAGGGCAGGCCCACAGGAGCGGGTGGGTGGCTGGGGAAACAGCCAGCGGGACCCCAGAGCTGGCCAGGACATCTGGGTGTGATCTACTCAGCACCCCACTCACACCCCTCTGCAGCCTCAGCCGGCAGAGTCCAGGCAGGCGACAGGGCCGCCCAGGAGTGATGGATGTGCTGGGCGGACAACGGGGGAGTGCCGCCTGCTTCCCACGGCCATCCCCTCTAGACAAAGCGCTTTGCCCATCAAGCTGCCGCTGAGATAGGGACACAGCTGGGCTCCACTGGCCGCAGGGAGAGACCCGGGTACCTGAGAGGACCCATGAGCACTTACCGTGAATGTGTAGCAAGTAAAGTAGCGTGCAACAACTGTGGACTTGCTGCTTTGCGTGGCAGACACAGCTGGGATGGAAAGCGGGGCGTGTGTTAAAAATTCTGTCATCTTCCTTTTTCTCTGCTCTCTTCCCACAGCAGGTGCAAGGAATGTAACTAGAGGTACCTGCTCTTCCTCTCCTCCAGAAGGTCGGGGACAGGAATGTTGCTTATCTTCCTCCCCCTTTCCCTCCCTCGCTTGGTAGGGAACGTGGAGTCATTTCTGTTACAAGCGACACCGCGCTGTGCACTGATAGCTAACCCTGTACACAGCAGACAGAGGGGCCATTATATTCCCCACAGAGGCATTAATGGTCCTGGCTTGGGTGGGACTGGAACCGGAAAAGGGGAGTTCTCGCGGATGAAAGCTTTTACATGTTTTTGAGCATAAAAGGATTGCAATCCCCTCCCCCAGCTCACGCATGGCAGCCAGAAAGAATGAGCAGGCAATAAAGGGTAACCACCCACCCAATCCACCTCTGGGCCTCCATTTTGTCTTCTAACCGTGGCATGCTGGCCTGCATCTTCCACGTCAGCTGAGCCAGAGACACTGGAAGGCCCTTTGCAGCAAAGATAAACGGTGCTGCAGCCACCTGGTGAGACACATTCCCCAGCCAGGGTGGGTCTGCGCAAACGGCAGAGACCGTTACCAGGGGAATCCCTCCACAAGAGCACTGGGCAATGAAAGGATGGGGCGCGGGAACAGCCCCTGCACACGGTGGATCGTCCTCTGCCGGGTGGGTAGGAAGATGCGGTGACCTGCTGGAAGTGAGAAGCTGTTGTGGAAAGCGTGTGGCCTGCCATACAGACAGCACGGCTCGTCGTATTTGTAGCCATTTGCTGTTTCTATTCTCTTTGCTGAGTAGCACTTCAGTCACTGATCTTTAATAACTGTATACGTTTTACGGTCGAGCTCTCTGCACTGGGAGGCCGCAGGGCCCCAGCAGGCTGGCGTGCGCTGTCTTGGTAGAGACGGCAGCCCTGGTTAATTTCTGTGGCCGTCCAGAGAGAGGGAGCGATGCTGCAGAGCGGCATCTCTGGGGAGCTCGGGAAGGGTTTCATCAAACATTACCAGCGAGGCTGAGACCAACCAGGCAGCAGGGTGTTTCCTGGTGCAGCGTCCAGCCTGGGATGGTGCGGACTGACACACAGGGTGAGCCCCGGCAGAACCCCTTCTTGCTGAGACAGAGCGGTAACAATGGCTTACAGGGAGCCATTTGTGGAGCACCACACCTCTCCTGGGTGCAGGGACGTGTGGGAAACCCTGAGCCACGTCACCCAGCTCACTGCCAATGCTTGCCAGTTAGCCAGCACGGGAGCCGTAACTGCGCTCTGAAAATTAAAATGGCAAAGGGAGAGAGAGGGAATCTGGCTTGGAACGAGAAATCACTGCTCAGCTCAGGGGAGGTCTGTTTAACAAAGTGCAGAGGAGCGGGGGGGTCACCACAAGCAGTTATGTGCAGCGTGGTATGGGGCTACGTTCTCATTAGCCACGTGGGCCCCCCCGCAGAGCTCCCGTGTAACTCAGCCAGACGGCAAAGATGGCACCAATCCAGACACCAGACGGGGCAGGAGACAGCAGGGCTTGTCGGAGGAGGGTGAGGTGCTCCAAACACGAGCTGCACAGAGCAAGGCCGGACATTAAGCACGGGTTGTGAGCAGAAGGCGCTCCAGCAAAGCAGGCGGATGGGCCAACGGGACAAAGGGCTGTGACATGGCCCAAGAGGCTCACGTGACGGGGAGAGTCTGAGACAGGCCGGGTTGGGGCGAAGTCGTGCACTGGAAGAGGAAGGGGTGATCTGCATGTCCGTGCTATGTTGCTGGCTGAGAGGCCATGCCCCGTCCTGCTCTGGGGCAGCGCCCGCGGCCAGCCTGGGCTCTTTCCCAGCATTTTCTTGCCACTCACAAATAAATGCCCACGGCAAACACAGCCCTGGTAGAGCAGACTCTAGCCTGTGACTGGTGTAAACCCATGGGGTTACCCTGGATTTACACCACCATCATGCTCTGGGCCTTGCTTTCTAAACACTGGTCTGGGAGGTTTTGCTTCCAGGGTTTTCTCCCGGTTTATACCTACTTCCGTCCCCCAGCTCCCCTGGGTGCGCCAGGCAGGTCGAGGCGTCTCCGACCGAAAGAGCAGGGGAGCTTTGGGCCAGAGTAGTCGCTGTGCGCTGGAGCGGGGGGACGGGGGACGACACAGAGCTGCCTGGGTCCGATGTCTGGAGGGTGAGAGAGGAGACGGTTGCGATTCACAGATTCTTGTTGTCCACAGACAGGAGAATTTGGGTGATATTTTATTGTTACTTATTCTTTGTATTGCTGCAGCGCCCTGGAACCCCAGCGACAGGCTAGGACCCGATTGCGCAAGGCGCTGTACAAATGCAGAGCAACGAGAGGGTCCCTGCCCCAAGGGACTCACACTCTAAGTATCGGCCAAGAGACGGGGACAGACAGGGGAATGAGGGAGCGCAAGGAACCAATGAGACCAGCAGGCGTCAGCACTCCGGCTGTGGGGGGGGAGACGGCTCTAACCAGGTATGTCCAGTGCGGTAGGTGAGGGATTCCAGCCCTACTGAAAATGGGGACTGTAGGGTTCTGGTGATGTAGGGACAGGCCAGCATCGGGCACTGCTGGGGGGGAGCAAGGCGAAGAACAGGACGGTCCGTGCTCCGAACGGAGCAGATCTGGTGCGGTAGCACGAGAAAATCTCTTACTGCACAGCGCACAGGCTCCAAGCCAGCTGGTTGCCAGGACACACCAGGCGCTTGGTTTTTGTCTTTTTTTCCTGAGTTTCCAGGCAGTAAACCGGGCTGATTTGTTCTGCCCAGGGCTGTGAGAGCGTGAGGGGAGGACAGACAGGGACCCCACTGCCGCGACACACCTGTATCACGAGGGCCGAGTTCCAGCCCCACTGGAGCTGGCTCGTGGCCTCTGCTGAGTTGCCGTTTCTAGGTGGTTCTGTGGGAGGGTCCGTGCCCCTCATCACTGCCTCCCAAAGCAGGGTGGGGACCAACGCCCCGAGTCCCACAGCTCAGACTTGCTCGGCCATAGAGACGGGACGAGCCTTGGGCACTGATGTCATGGGTTCCCCTCGGTCCAGGGGGCCGACCTCCAAGCCCGGCTTGCGCGACGTGGGGGAGTGTGGAGCTGGGTGACTCTACGTGGAGGGAAAGTTTCACCTGCTCCTCCCTCCCTTCAGGGGCCATGCGCTCAGCGCTTCCCTTCCCGCTTGGACTGAGCACCACGCCGCCCACCGAGCAGAGCTGGTGCACGCACCTGCTCCACAAAGCTGTGGGGCTGCACAGCGGCCCCTGACGGCAGGGCTGGCCTGAGGCTAGCAGACCCCTGCACGTGGAGAGCCGGGGACAGCTCAGAGCCCGGGGAACAGCAGGCCAGCCCCGCTCGACACAGGCCCAAGAACCTTCCCCAGCGGAGCCCTGGACCCTGGCAAGCGCCGGCTCTGGGAGCTGAGGACAGCGAGGGATGAAGGGCCAGGGACTGACTGGGCGAACTCCTCCTCCTCAGCCAGCCGCCCACACCGAGCTGCTGGAGCAAGCCAGCGTTTGGGGCCTCTGTGCGGCCCTGGGCTGACCCCCCGCACAGCGCCAAGGGGGGGCTGCTCCCATCCCACTCAGGGGCAGCAGGCCAGGGAGAGCCTGCGTGGGGGCAGCCCCTGGTGTGTGCTGGGGCTGGCCCGTGGGGGCGCCCCGGGGGCAAGGGGGAGGCTCTGCCCAGGGGGTGGGGTGAGGGTTAGGGTTACCCCCGAGGAAGGCGATTTAGCCTCAGTCCCTATATGCAATGCAAGACCCTGGCAGCGTAGGACCGAAATCCTCCCCTTCTCCCAGCCCCACACCTGCTTGCCGGGCCTGAGGGGCAGGGCAGGGCATGGGGTGGCTCTGCCTGCCAACGCAATCCCCACAGAGCTTCCTGGCGCCTGGCCTATGCTTTGTTCTGCCCCGTCTTCCTCCTCAGGGCAACCTGGCCCCTCCGCTTGCAGCCGTAAGCCGCCAGCCCCAGCAGCGTGCAGAGCACGGCCAGACCGCCCAGCGTAATGACAGCGATCACCACCCCGCTCTGCGTGCGAGTCAGGCCCCACAGCCCCTTCCCCTGAGCAACGCCAGGGCCGGCCGGTGCCTTGGTCGCGGACCCGCTCTCCGTCCCCGCGCCTGGCTGGGTGGCCGGCGAGGGGCTGAAGGGCGCCGGCACTTTCTCTGGAGCCTGGTCAGACGGACGGACATCAGGTGGCATTTCTGGATGACCGATAGACGTGGGGTTAGGCCCATCTGTCAGGGCCACAGGAGGGGTCTCTGGAGAGAGGTGCCCTTCGTCAAACCACGCGACGGGGGCCCCCCTCACGAGGAGCGGCAGGGCACACACGGGTGGGCTGCCCCCCACCTTGGGCTGATTGGCTCGGAGCCAATTCTTGAGCACACGGATGCTGTGGTCACAGCGCCAGGGATTGTCCTGCAAATGGACTTCCTGCAGCTGGGCCAGGGGGTCGAAGAGGCCCGCGGGAAGGGTCTCCAGGGAGTTGTTCTGAAGCTGCACAGTCAGCAGCCCAGGGGTGTTTCGGAACAGCTGCCCCGGCAGGCCCTGCAGCCTGTTGTTCTGCAGCGAGATGTTCTGCAGCCTGGGCAAGCCCCGGAGCAGCTCGCCGTCCAAGGCCTGCAGAGCGTTGGTGTGCAGGGACAGCTCCAGGAGCTGGCTCAGGCCATGGAAGGCCAAAGGGGAGATGGCGCGAAGCTGGTTCCTGCTCAGAACTAGAAGCTGCAGCTGGGTGAGGTTGCTGAAGACATAGTCCGGCAGGGTGGCCAGCTGATTGTCGTACAGCCACAGCTCCCGCAGCTGGGGCATGGGCCCGAATGCCCCCGGGACAGCTGTTCTCAGCGCGTTCCCATGGAGCGTCAGCTTGGAGAGCGCGGGCAGGTGCAGGAAGATCCCCTGCGGCAGAGCTGTGATGAGGTTGTTGGACAGGTAGAGCTTCTGCAGGCGGCTGTTGTGTGCAAAGAGCCCAGGCGCCAGGCGCCGGATCTGGTTCTGGTGCAGTCCGAGCTCCTGCAGCTCCAGGAGCCGGTCGAAGGCGCCAGCGGGGATCTCACGGAGCTGGTTCTCGTACAACCGGAGCACCTGCAGCCTCCTCAGCCTCTTCAGCGCCTTGGCAGGGAGGGTGGAGATGCTGTTCTTGGCGAGGTTGAGCTTGGTGAGGCTGGTCAGGGGGTCGAACAGCCCCTCCGGGAGAGACTGCAGGCTGTTCCCATGCAGCTGCAGCTCTTTCAGGTTGCCCAGCCGGGCGAAGTGGGAGGGCTGGATGTGCAGGAGCTGGTTGCCAGACAGCAGCAGCGCCTCCAATCTCCCCAGGGTCTGGAAGAGCTCCACGGGCAGCTCTTGCAGCTTGTTGCTGGACAAGCTGAGGTAGCGCAGGGCAGGTAGGCCCTGCAAGGCTCCCGGGCTGATCCGGGACAGGTCGTTTTTCTCGATTCTCAGGGCAATCAGCATGGAGGCATTGCCGAAGGGCGAGTCGCCCAGCTCAGTGATGTGGGTGTTAACAATCTGCAGGCTCATGGCGTTCCCCGGGATGGGGATGGGCAGCCGGGTGATGCTTGCCCCAGAGCACTCCACTTGGGCTGATTTGGAGCACTGACATTCCTCAGGACACTGGCCAAGTGCCACGGAAATGACGTGAAGCCCCACGAGCAGTGGGACCCAGCCTCTCAGCTCCATGGGGCCTGGAACCAAAACAGAGAAAGAGCATTCAGCTTCCATGCTTTCCCCTCAACTCAACTCCGGCAGGCGGGAGCGTGCTAGGACTTCACGGGACAGCAGCTCCTGCATGGGTGTAGCAGCTCCTTACCATACAACATATAATCTAGGCCAGAGAAACCCGAGAGCAGCCGGGAAGCTAGTGATCAGCCAGTACTGGCTGGGGAGATTATAGACTCTAGGGTCAGAAGGGACCAGTACGATCATCTAGTCTGACCTCCTGCACCACGCAGGCCACAAAACCTCCCGCCCACTCCTGCAATAAACCTCTCACCTAGGACTGTTATTGAAGTCCTCAAATCATGGTTTAAAGGCTGAGCTACAGAGAATCCACCAGCAAGTGAGCCCTGCCCCATGCTGCAGAGGAAGGTGAAACCCGCAGCACCCAAGCCAATCTGCCCTGGGGGAAATTCCTCTCCAACCCCAAATACGGTGATCAGGTAAACCCTGAGCAAGTGGGCAAGGCTCAGCAGCCAGACACCCAGGAAAGAATTCTCTGTAATAACTCAGAGCCCCCCCCCCCCCCCCCCACTATCATCCCAAAACACATCCACCACCAGAGCGAAGATCAGTCACTTGTCAATCTAGACTTAGAAAAAACTAGGTTAGAAGCCAACAGCGAGTGGGTGAAACAGGCAGGGTCCCCAGAGGCACATTTGTGCTAACAAGCGACAGCCTCTGCGACTGGACAGCACATCCCCAGGGTCTGCAGTGCTGACTGGAGATGGGCATCGTTAACCCAGCCCAGCCCCCGCTGTAACGATTGGAACGTGCCATTTCTTTTAACGTCTTGGTGCACCAGACACAGCTGCCCTGCCCGTGAACTGCCCACTTCCCCTAGTACGCAGGGACGCCGTTACAGGGTTCTCCCACCAGCTGGAATGGGTCCTCTGGATAGTGGATGGCCTGGATTCCCCTTTCCCTGGCTGACCCTGCCCAGGGACCCCCTCACCCACACGCTCACCCCCGGGTTCAATGGGAGGGTGCTAATAACCACACGGCAGCTGCCACAGGGGCACAGATCAATGGCCCAGCTAGCAGCTGGCTGCCGAGAGTGGCCATTGGCAGATGCTTCCACAGGGAGCATGACATCCCATGACACAGCTGGACTGTGCACAGCTGTGGGGCGGGAGTTGCGTTGTCGGAAACCCAGAGGCACAGCTGGCGGAGGACGGGGCGGGAGCGCCCTGAGCTACAGATTTTGTACGCGTTAGTAAAACTAGGTACCCTTCCTTCCTGGAGCCAGACCCTTTCCCCTGAGAAGATTTGGAACGACTTGCCCTCCCCACTGACATCCCAACAAGCCGGATGGGAAAGGCTCTTGCGGGGGGGGGGGGGCTCTGAGCCTCTGCCTGTCAGCCTCGGCCAATAAAGGGCCGACTGGAACGAAACAGGAGCAAAGCCAACCCCCGCAGAACACCAGAGCTCCAAGACGTATTCCCAGACTTTGTGCAGCACAGCTCAGGGCTGCTTTGCTCCCGCACAGCCCATGGTGCCTGCAAGTGTGGTTTCCTGTGCTCCAGAGAGCAGCATTCGTGAGCTGTTCCAGCTGGAAGCAGTCTTTGAATCTCTCCAAGGCAGAGCCCAATGGAAAATTCAAGCCAGCAGTTCCTGGTTTAGAAATTCAACCAAAGCCCAGGGAGCAAAGCTGCTAGCAATAATACGCAGCACCACAGAACTCTCCGTGCGCTGGAGCCCCGAGCATCGAGTCATTAATGGCACCGTCCAGCAGGTTCCCCACTGGAATGAGCCCTTGGCTTCCATTGCCACAGAAGCGCCTCTGTGGCGCTGGCCACGTGGGAGACAGACACCCAGGCCTGCCTGCCCACAAGCCACAAGCAGGGGTGGTTAGAATAATGAGTGGAAACGCTGAGCAGGCGTAATTCCACCCTGAGCTGTGCTCGGGGCCAGGAACTACAATGACTCCAGCTTCACTTCTGATCCGGGCACGGCCCTTTGACCGCTGGTGCTCAGCGCTGGGTGCTCAGCACCCACGAGATGCCAACACAGACACATTACAGCCCCGCCACAAGCAGGCACTGTGCCGTCCAGCCAGGCGAGGTGCGACTTTCAGTAGGGCACATCAGGCCGGGCCCGGCTCTTCGTAACCATTGCTAACATTCCCCCAGAGCATCCTTTGCTGAGCGGTCGCCCTTTGGGGGCCAAGATCTCTGGCCGGCAGCCCTGGGGTGAGGAGGGAGCCCGGCCAGATTGCCAGGGTGCTCTCCAGGCTGGGCCCCTTTTCTATCTCCCTGGCCGTGTTCAGTCCAGCCCTGCCAGTTCTAGGGTAGCCCTGTGGGACGTGGCTCTGGCTCGCAGGCCAGCTTCTGAGAGCATCTGTGCAGGACTCGGCCAGCCCAAGGGACCCTGCTGCCCTGTTCAGAGTGCCCCCAACCTGGCTGACACAGCAGCAGCATGGAGGACTGCTAGAGGAGTGCCATTGGGAAGCCCAGCATGGGCCTTGGAGGGAGCGGAGGGGCAGGGAGAGGGATGTCATGGAGCAGGACCCTGGCCTGGTGAGTGGAGAGAGGGGCGTAGGGGTGCTGGCCCAATCCTGCCCATGCAGGAAACACACAGGAAGGCATCTGGCTTCTGATCCCCCAAGGAGCAGGGCCTGCACCCCCAGCAGGGGGGTCTGAGCAGCGAGTCCACGGTGAGCCAGAGGGCCTGAGCCTCCCCCCCAATGTGCACATGCGAGTTGCTTGCACCAGTGCTCCGGACAGGCCAGCGAGGGCTGAGGGTTGGAGCCGCGGTTCTGCCTGTTCTCAATGGAGGGGCCAGCCCTGGCATGCAGAACCAGTGGGGGCACCTCCCAAATGTGGGTGAATGTGGGCCTGGAGGCCCCTTCCCAAAGGGCCAGTGCCCAGCACAATGACCAAGACCCAGCCAAACGTGCGGGTGGTGCTTTGCAGGGGGCAGGAGCCTGCAGCTGGCCAGGCAGAGGGAGGCCTGTGATCGCAGCCAGCCTGTCCCAGCGGGCACCACAGGTGGCTGGACGCCTGGCCCAGATGGAGCCTTTGCTCCCAGGCCCTGCTCTTGGGGAAGGGAGCCGGAGGGAGGAGCCTGTGGGGACGGGTCGTAGAGGGAAGGCCTGGCACGCTGGCACCATGGGGCTGCCTCAGGATCGGGGTCACAAAAGCACGGCTTGGCAGTTGTCTAGCAGGCCCCTGACTCCAGGGGGGCGGAGACCCTGGGCAACTCTGCCCCAGGGCAATAGGTGTGTCTGCATCAGGCTCACGGCAGCCAGCTCAGCGCCCCTTGGCTGAGGGGTATGGAGACTCACGGGGACTCCACAGAACTCAGGCATCAGCGCAGAGCCCCCAGCTCCCCACCTTCACTTCTCTTGGCCCCACCTGTCCCCGGGCAGAGACAGGCCCCTGACGCGCCAACGTCCTGTCTGTCCAGAACTTGACTTAGCAGTGCTGGGTGGAACAGGGTAGAAATGGAAACGTGCTCTTTCCTCGCCTCTCCTGGTGCACAGGACTCACACTCCAGCCCTTGGCAGCATTGCAAAGTGTCTGAACGGACACCAGAAACACTGAGCAACACTTTGGCAAATGCTCCCTTTACCAGCTAAGTGCTGGGTCAGCATCCCAGCATGGACGGGGAGGGCTAGCTAGCTGGACTCTATCGCTGCCAGGGAAAATATTCGCTTCCAAGAGGGAAAAAAATCCTTCAAGTCCTGTAACATTTTTTCGTTTACACATGGAAACAATTTCCATCTGAGAACAATTCTGTTTACATCAAGCGGCTTATAAACATAACCGAGCACTCTGCACATCAAAGGAGCTATTCATGTCACACCCTTTTAAGTGAACTTGAAAGATTCATGCACCAGTTAATTAAAACCAGCTGAAAACTATTATATTCCTTTGTCTTGGTCAGAAAAAGAACTCACCATAATAGAAACTAAGTGTGTGAACATTACACACACACACACACACACACACACACACACACACACACACACACA
>ML685984.1:475924-489190 GCA_007922175.1 Pelusios castaneus
CACACACACACACACACACACACACACACACACACACACACACACACGCACACACATGCACATACACACACAGCCTTTCCCTTTAGCAATTGACTTTTACTTTACTTTTTGTTCCCACACATTTTTCTGCATTATTATTTCTGAGGCTTTGAGTTCTACTTCTCCTAGCTAAATATTTCTGCCCCTACAATCACTTGGTAGAACTGGTTTGCTAGATAAGAAGAAATCCTTGCCAGGCAAACGCCTTGGAGTTCCTGAAGAGCTGGAAGATGGACTGAACGCTGCAGCCCTGATGTCCCTGAAAAGCCGCACTGAGTCTGGAGCAAATGAAAAGGAAACTTACCAGCCCTGTGTCTTGCTGCTGAGATCACGCAGAGCAAGGGAGCGGTGGAGTAGCAGAAAGCTCAGTGCTGTGGGAGCAGAATGTGGATGCTCTGTCCCCTCCCAGAATTTAAACGCTGATTCAATGAATCAGCAAAGGGGCAGCGTAGGAGGCTGGAGGAGTCATTGGAATAGAGAAATAGTGGGACACTCTTCCTCCTGGTGTTTCCAAAGTGAGCAGAACATTTATCCCAAGAGCTGTAAGCTCTCTGTTTTCCTCCCGGTGAGCCCTAAGAAGTGGGTGTTACGAGGTCCAGGTCACTAGTGGAGCACGCTGCTCCCCATGCATCACAGCCCGCTAGTGAGAAGCCGAAACACTCTCATGACAACAAGGAGCTGAATGGCTTTGGAGCCTACAAACCTGGGAAGAAGGGGAGATTAGCAGAGCCGCACAGGGCCTTTCCCCACCCTCTCAGCGTGCTGTTCTTGGCTGGCCACTGAGGCAAGGGGAGTTAAGTGACTTGCCCAAGGTCACACAGAGAGCCACAGAGACAGCTGGAAACAGAGCCCAGAGCTCCTGCCTCCCAGCTCCCTGCAAGCACCACACAGCGCTGCCTGTCCCCACCCACAGATTGTGCCCCACTGGTGGAAACAGGAGGAGAAACACATACCAAGCATCAGCGGCCGTCAGAAGCAGGGTCGCCCCCACAGGCGCATCGTGCCATGCGCCAGACCTTGGGGAGAGAGACCCGCTCTGACCTGCCAAAGCCGCACGAGCCCTGGCCCAGCTCACCCGCCAGGGGACCGTGGGGTCATGGCTGGGTCTTTATGGGCCTAGAACAACCCCCAGCAAACCCTGGCTCAGCTCTGTCCCTGGCCCCCAGCAGACACCCGGCCCTGGGCCTGCAGCTCTGCCCACCCCTGTTCCAGGAAACCGTGGCAGCCCCTCAGCCTGGGGCTGGTGGGAGCAAGTGACAGACTCCCACGGCTCCTGGAAGGGCGGGGCTATCTGGGGCCACGTTCACTACGTGGCCCGGGTCTCAGGCCACTCTTGGCTTTTGAGGAGCTGGTTCGGGGCAGGTTCAGAGCTAAGTGCCAAGGTCTTGCCACACCCAGAGCCTCCGGGGGCAAAGCTGACGGCTGGCCCAGCTCCCACAAAGCAGCCCTGCTCAGGGTAAGGCCCCTTGGCCATGGGGCGAGCGTCACCCCTTGAGTCCAGCTGTGCCCTTGGTGAATCCCCCCAGCCTGACCCTGCCAGTTCTCCTGTGCATGGCTTCCCCAGGACTTCCAGGCACTGCTAGCTCCATCCAGCCTGGCTCCTCACAGGGCCACCGGCGAAGGGCGAAGGATGAGGTGCTTCCAGCTGGGACAGGAAGGCAGCTGTAAAGCTTCTCCTTGCCCAGAGCTGATCAGCACTGCACTGCCATCCAGGCGTGTATTGGGGCGTGGCACCATGGCATGATATCGCACTGGGAGACGGGAACATGACATGACGGACCAGTCTGCTCTTCAGCAACAATGGATCCTGCTCAGGCCAGCGGGCAGAGTGAGGGTCTCACTTCTTCTCCTCCACGTGGGGTGGTCACCAGCACTAATCCGGATCCTGCATGTGGACAACTAGCCACATTGTCTGCACGCACCACTCCTGTGCTCTGCAGACAGACACAGACAGACAGATGCTGCAAGAGACAGATAAGCAGGGGCAGGAGAGGGAAGAAAAGGGGGGCTGCATGAAGGGAACTGAAACCCATGTCAGAAAAACAAACGGAGAAGAAAGCTGGTCAGACCAAGAAGAAATGGAAATGTGCCAGAGTTTGTAGCTGAAAAAACATGCTGAGGCCGGAGAGAGAACTTGGGAGAACAGCAGTGTGAGAATCACTACAGGATACGTGGCAAACTCGGACAGCACACAGTGGACTGAGCATTGCTTACAGTAACACTTGGGCTTTGTGCAGACCAAGGACAGTGTCTTTATACGCATCCACGCACACACACACGTGCAGAGCAAGGACGGTGTCTTTGAGCAGACACACACACACGTGCAGAGCAAGGACGGTGTCTTTGAGCAGACACAAACACACGTGCAGAGCAAGGACGGTGTCTTTGCACAGATACACACACATGTGCAGAGGAAGGATGGTGTCTTTGCGCGTGCACACACGCACACATAGACACACACACGCCCATAACAATAATTTGCCTACGTGTGAGTCTGCAGCCAAGGAATACACTGCCCCGGTTGAACAGACAGAAGTGCCTGGGTTACTCTCCAGAATGCCTGGAGCCCGATGCCCCAGTCCGACAAAGATCACGTCTGTGGCCTTACGTGCATCCTCATCGCTCTCTGTGCCTGTGGAGCGAACAAAGCCACGTCAGGCGAAGGAGGACACCATGAATCATGTTTGAATGGGGTTCTTCAGCAAAGGAATTTCCTGAGCTATTTTAAGGTTTGTGTTTACAGGCCTCTTCCTGTTTTCCAGGACAGATGAGGGAGCCCAGGTGGGCTCTCGCGATTATCAGAGCCTCACACTCCACCGCTAGAAACACGGGAAGCCCCTTGGAGCGACGAACAGGCTTTGCCAGGCAGCAGTGAGACGTGCTCTTCCCATCCACACTGCGTTGGCTCCCCCATTTCGGGGAAGCGACCCAGCTGCCTTTCCCGCCTCCAGGACTAATGAGACACTCCAGTGGGAGCAAGTCCCAGCATGCCAGTCCGTTGTTTTTAGGTTGTGCTCTGCAGGGGAAGAGCTGCTTTGGAGAGGCAGATGCTTTCCCAGAGAATGTCATTCACAGTTTGCCCCAGCCCAAGAGCCACGGATGGCAGTCAAGCTCCAGCTCCTGACCACGCAGCCAGGAAAGATCAGAAGGATTTAGTACGGAGCCGGCGCAGCCAAACCCGTGCTGGAAATGCCTTCTGCCATGCCAGTGGGCCACAGCAACCTCTGCTCCCTGGCTCAGCCCGTTGAGCCCTGCCATGCACTGGAGGGGTGCGTCCCACCTAGTGCATGGGCCAGCTGGATAAACAGCGAGAGGTACCCGCAAGGGGCTGGGAGGGGCAGCACGCAGGCTGACTTTTACTTGCTTTTCCCCCAGCCTGCTCTTCCCAGCACACAGGAACTGCTGTCCACCAGGGCCGATGCCCTCCCCAGACCCTCGCAGTGGGGCCAGGGGGTCCAGGGCAAGCCGAGGGAGGGAGGGAGGAGGGAGACTGGAGAGGTATTAGGGTTCCTAGATTTCAAGGCCAGAAGGGACCTTGTGAACATCAAGGCTGCCAGTTTTATCAGTGCCGATTTTACGTTTCCTTCCATTGATAAGAGTTAGATAGTGCAGGGCCACGAGCCGAGAGATCGCTGCTGGACCACTAGCCAATGCCACGCCCCCATATGGTGACTACTCCATGGACAGGGCCGTTTGGGGGCCAACCATTGGCCTCATGTGAGCCACGTTAACTGGTTTTGTAATCAAACTGGCGTCACATGCCTGACGGACGTCCAAGGGTATTACAGCAACACTATTGCTTGTAGCAAACAGACTTGTAATCCCATCAGAAGGTCCAAATCAGTGTGAGACAACCTATGTTTCATAAACCCATGCTGGCTGGCCTTCCTGCTCCTCTTCATTGATCGAGTCCCGTATCAGCCGCTCCACTATCTTGCCCAGGATCAATGTCAGGCTGACAGGTCTATAGCTACGGGGTCACCCCCTTTGTCCCACAATGGTAGCTTCTTGTAGTCGCCCGGCACTTCCCTGGGATTCCCAGCACCGTGGTCCTGACAAGCCAGGGCGAAGATGGGTCTAACTGGAGACTAGCCCCTCCGAGAGTAGCACTGGCTGAAATTCAGGCAGAGGAGGCTGGTTGGTCCCCTGGACACTGCTCCACCCTTGGCCAGGGAGGGCGGAGGAGAGCTCTCTGCAGATGGTTTAGCAGAGGTCCATGGGGGAGCAACACGCTCCTGGAGTCCTGGGGTCAGAGCAGCTGCTGCGTCCCTGGCCCTGGGGGGAAGGGTGCTCAGGGGAATCAGACACCCTCAGATGACAGGCGTCTCATTCTGCTGCCATGACTGGGCGGAGGATCTGACTGTGAGTGTCCCCAGAGATGAGTAAAGCAAGCCCGTGAATGCTGACTCGCAGCCTCCGCCCTGGGCCAAGACCAGCTCAGAGAGCACCAGCCGTTGGGAAGGTCACACCCCAGCCGTGCCCGTTCCTACGCAGCACACCAGCCATCGCTCACTGCAAACCTTGCCACGGGCCCAGGGCGAGTCAAGGACCGCTCTTCAAATCTGTGTTTGTGCCCATTCCTGTGGGCCTGGCTCAGGCAGAACTCGCCTGCAGTCTCCCTGAATACACTTAATTCAACTTTTTGGCTGAGATGCCCAAACTTTTCCACTCCTCACCTGGCATCTGCCTGTCTTCCTTTAAAAGAAAAAGAAAAGGAAAAAGTTTCCTCTTATTCGCGGCCTGGGCTGATTTTCGCATCAGCCCGTACAGTATCCGTAGATCCCCCCCGAAAGGAATCCATGACCTTCAGGTCATTGCACATGAATGGACGGGTCTGTGTTCCCATGGCCATCCAGCAGTGAATGACGGAGAGAGATACGTCTGCATAAGTGCACACACTCACACACACACGGCCACACACACACATACCCCAGAGGAATTGCTTCCCTCTTAGTCCCTTGAGCTTCTTCTTCTCCTCTCCATTATTCCATGCACATCTGCAGCCCCTTCTTCACCCCAGGCCGTTGGATTCGGGGCACTCGTCCATGCATACGTTCTTGCATGAGGGGCTCACTGCAGTAGCATTTCCCTCGTACCCTGTGAAGAAAAGGAAGGTCAGACTTGCGGACTGCAGAGCCACGGGCCCAGCCACTTGCCGACACAGTAACTCAGCCATAGTTAGCCCTGACTGCCAGGCACTCCCCTAGTGACACACTTGGTTCATGCCCCACCAGCCGAGATCTGTGCTTTAGACAAACACCTGCAGGCGAAGGCGAGTCCTGAAATGGGAAACAACCTACCTATGGCCCTGGGTTCTTCATCACTTGAGGCCTTTCCTTTAAATCCAGGTTGGACGCAGTTACACCACACGTTGCTGTAGCATCTGAACGCCTCTCTCTCATGCATTGAGCAATGCAACGAAAAGCTGAAACGTCCCCTGGGAGACGTGTGAGTAGAGAAGTGCTCCATGGGAACGGTTCCTGGGGATATTCCTTGCACAGGCTGGGACCAGCCGCATGGAAGCATGGTCTCTGCACATGGATGAGTTGGACTCTGCCTGCCTAACGCTCCACTGGACCAGAATTGTTGACCACAGCCTCCATCCCAGAGCTTCAGTCGGTACCAAGGGCCTAGGTCATTTGCTCCTTAAAGATCGGACTGAGACCATGAACTTAAACTAGCTAGGGACATAAAGGGCAACAGGAAAATATTTTACAGATCCATTAGAAGCAAGAAAACCACCAAAGACGGGGTAGGCCCGTTACTCGGTGAGGAGGGACAGAGAGTAAAGAAAATGCAGCGATGGGCAAAGTGTTAAATGGCTCAGTTTTCACCAAAAAAGGCTAGCGATGATTGGACAACTTAACCTAGTGAACATCAGTGTAAATGGGGTAGGAGCTGAGGATAAACCACAAAAAGAACAAGTTAAGAATTCCCTAGACAGGCTAAAAGTCTTGACATTGACACATCCAGACCTAGAATACCCAAAGAAGTGGCTGATGAGTTCTCTGAGGCATTAGCGATCACCTTTGAGAACTTGTGGAGGATGGGAGAGATCCCAGAGGACTGGAAAAGAGCATGTATAGCACTTAGCTATACAACGGGGAATAGGGACAACCAGGGAATTAGAGACTTTGGTACTTGGAAAGATCATGAGGAAATAAACAATCCATTTGTAAGCACCTAGAAGATACAAAGGTGATAAGTAACAATGAACATGGATTTCTCCAGCATAAATCATGTCAAACCAACCTACCATCCTTCTTTGTCAGGGTAACAAGCCTTGTGGATAGACAGGAAGTTGTAAATGTGATGGATCTTAACTTTAATAAGGCTTTTCAATAGTGTCTTGAGTGACCTTCTCATAAACTAGGGAAAATTAGCCCAAGTGAAGGTGCTACAAGGTGAGTACACACCTGGTTGGAAAACTGTCCCTTGAGAGTAGTTATCAATGGTTCAAAATCAAACAGGGTGGGCATAGTGAATGGGATCGCACAGGATCTATCCTGGATCCAGTTCTAGTCAGAATCTTCATCCATGATTTGGATAATGCCCCACAGAGCACATTTGCAAAGCGTGAAGACGATACTTAGCTGGTAGGAGTTGGAAGTGCTTTGGAGGTCAGGATTGTACTTCAAAATGATCCGGACAAACTGAAGAAATGGTGTGAAATAAACCGGATGAAATTCAATAAGAACAAACACAAAGAATTATGCTTAGGTAGCAACAATCCATTGCACAAATACAAGATGGGAAATGACTGCCCAGGAAGGAGCACTGGAGAAAGGGATCTGGGGTTATAGTGGACCACAAACAGAATATGAGTCAACAGTGTAACGCTGTTGCAAAAATAGTTAACCTCATTCTGGAGTGTCTGAGCAGGAGTGTTGCAAGCAAGACACGAGAAATAATTCTTCCGCTCTATTCAGCACTGATAAGGCCTCAGCTGGAAAAATGTGGCCAGTTCTGGAGACCACACTTTGGGAAAGACATGGATAAACTGGAGAAAGTCCGGAGAAGAGCAACAAAAATTATTCAAAATCTAGAAACCATGACTTAGATGGGAAAGATGGGAAAAAATAGAATTGTTTAGTCTCGAGAAGAGAAGACTGAGGGAGACATAACTGTCTTTGAGTACGTAAAAGTTTGTTATATAAAGGAGGGTGAAAATTGTTCTCCTTATCAACAGGCCAGGAGAAGTCGTAATGGGCTCAAACTGCAGCAAGAGAGATATTGGTTAGACATTAAGAAAAGCTCCCTGGGTAATTACACACTGGAACGAATTGCCCAGGGAGGCTGTAGAGTCCTTGTCATTGGAGGTTTTTAGGAGCAGGTTAGAAAAGACCTGCCTTGGAGGGCCCAGATAATACTTAGTTCTGCCCCAGTGCAGGGGACAGGACTACAGGAGCTATTGAGGCCCTTTCCAGTTGTACGTTTCTATGGTTCTGTGTCTCGCAGTGGCCAGCATTGCTGGGGAGAAGTTCTGTAGCACTCTGTACTCGCTGGAGTTCCTAGGCCCATACGGTCTGTGTCATGCAGGACATGGGACTAGATGGTCTCATGGTCTCTTCTGGCCATGACATCTGTGATTGTCAGAAAGCAAGAAGGTTCTGGCTCTGACTGTGAACCTGAAAGCAGATGGGGCCGTGGAGAAGGGATGGTAAAGGCCTGGAGCACTGGGAGAGGTGGATGCCAGGCGTGTAGAAGTTCTGTGAAAATAAGGCACTGGGTGGGGGTTACCATGGGGCAGAAGCATGTGTGCCCTTGGATCCAGCATGCTGCAGCAGTCCAGGCATTCCCACAGACCCCGCTCAGATGGAAGGGGACTCAGAGAAACAGTCCCCTGTGGTTTGATCGTTTGCAGGCTGGCGAGTGGGTGCTCGGTGTTTGTGCGCACAGAATACACCCATGCCTACGACTGCATCTACACAAGGCCTTTCCTCCATGTCCCGTCCCTGAGACGAGCTGACCAGGTCTGAGTGACGGCCAGAGCCGTGCTGGAAGCAGGCAGGGTTCCTGTAGCCACTGGCAATTCCACCCTCATGCTGCCTGCCAAAAATGCTGCTCCCAATTGCATGGCTCTCCACCCAGGACACGCCAGCATCAAGCGCACGTTTGCAAGGAATAATCGCTGCACCAGATCCTGTGCTCCCCACTCTGCACAGATCCCATAGCATTGCCCTTGGGGCTGGGCTAGCTCCGCTCTGTGCCAATAATAAGCATTTGGTACCTTCAAGCTCCTCCAAACTGCGGCTGGTTCAGTTTCACCACACCAGCCTGTGAGGCAGACAGGTAAAGACTATTAAACCCATTCTGCAGATGGGGAAATGGAGCCAGAAGTTAAGTGACTCGCCCTCGGCTACATGCCACAGAGAAACGGCAGACTCAGCAGCTGAGTTCGGGAGACACCAGCCCCCAGGCTGTGCTCACTGCCCCGGATGCTCTCCGGAGACCAACATGGAATGTGCTCAGCACAGCTGGAAAGTAAAGGCGGCTCCACACAGGGACAGACAGATAGAGTCTGGGGGAGAAACGTTTTTCAGAGCAAATCTGTTTTGTGTAATGCTGTGAGCCTCTTCTTTGACACAGGATAAATCCCAGTATGCCTGAAACAACCCATTACTGTGGGATTTTCCCTCTGCTGCTGAAATTACTGCAGTAGTGTCAAATCCTAAGGGCCTTCCGCAGTTTTTCTGACTTCAGCTCCTGCAGAATCCCCAGTGCAGCCATGGAATTTGGGCTGAGCTCTGGCGAGCCCCGTCTAGACCACAGCCTGCAGTCACGCACTGTGGCTCGCTTCCTACGGACTCAGAGAAGAACGGATTTGGGCTCTTGCTGAAAAGACGTGCCTGTGGAACATCAGGATAATGACTTCCTCTCTGGACAGGCCAGGACAATGCTGAAGAAGTAGTCATGGGAAAGAGGATGTCAGTGATTAGGGGCCTTGCCCCCCACCGCTGCTATTTCACTGGGTGCCACGTCTCCAGCGCTGGAGGTCAGCTCCAAATCACAGGGGGGAAGTGACTGAGGCCCTGGGAAGATGGGGCTGAACATCACTGTGGGGCAGTGGGGAGCTCGGCCTGGGCACTCTGGGCAGGTCCTGGCCCCCCAAGGGGGCTGCAGCCATTCCATGACACTCGCCATGGGCGTGGCACGAGCCTCCAGATGTCTTCACGCCCGCACCCTGCGCCGGCCCTAGAGCAGCCTCACCCCACTGCCCAGCACTCGACCCTCCCCACCAGCACCCTTCACTCGCCGCTCCCAGCAGCCCCAGCCCTATGGCAGGGCCCCCAGGCCCTCACTGTCCACAGCCCCATCCTTCCGCCATCCCAGGACAACACTTAGCAAGAACCAACTGGAACCTGGGGGCTCCCAGCCTGTCCCGTGTGCCTGCACAGTGGGTCTGGGGCCCGCTTGGGTTTCCAAAAAAGGCCCTGCACCCGATGGCAGGTTGAACTCCGGGCCCAGCGCCCAGGGCCAGCACCGCTGGATGAAGAGGTCCAGGGGCCACGGGGGAAGCGCTGGGCAAGTCCCAGCCTCACACGCTCTCAGCCTCGCCAATTCTCACTCTGCATTTGGGAGTAACAGAGTCAACCCCCAGCCCCGTGCACCGAGCCCGCATCCAGGCGGGGCAGGAGCAGGCGTGCTCAGTCTGAGGTCTCAGGCCACTACCTGGAGATCGTCTGGTTGGAAAAGCAGAGGCAGGGCTAAAATTAGCAGCTCTGCTGGCTTAGCTTGGCCTCAGTTCATTGCACAGCCTCCTCCTCATCCCTGGCTGAGCAGAGCCACCCACCCATGCTAGATGTTGCTCATCTGCTGGAACCAAGCCAACCTGAGCAAGAGCCAGCAGCCCAGCCTCCGTTATCGGGGTGAGATGACCTCAGCCGCTAATCACAGCTCTGATCCAGCAGCAAGATCACACGCAGAGGAAATGGGCTACACGGCCTCCTGCACCCTGGGAGGGGACGGCCCAGGCCTAGGAAACTCCAGCCAGCAGGGAACTCAGCAGTGCGTCTCTGGTGCAATCCCAGCTACAACCAACACATCAGACCCGCCCGCTCCCTGCTCTGGCTTCCCAGAGAACAGTGACTCGAGCTCAGGGGCTCCACCCAGACTCCCCAGTCGCTCAGACGCAGGAGACAGAGTCTGTGGTGCATGAACTCTCCCAGGACCTATGGCCCACCCCAAACCTCCCATCTTCTGCTTCACGTGCTGGGTCCGTTGCTCCGAGCGGCCCTCTGCAGTACCAACGCAGCATGGCGCGGACGTTTACAGGATGGCAACACGCCACCACACTTCCCCAACGCGCACAGGACTGCAGTAAAACTCAGCTGAGACAGTGCGGGGCTCAGACACAGCCATTTATGCCTGAGATGAACAGAAAACTCTCAGGCGCCATCCACCTGGCCTGTACCAGGCACTTTCTGCCTCCCGCTCCCCTGGTGCCTGCCCTTTACGTCCACCCAGGCCCAGACTGCGGCTGGCTCCCGTGAGGGTGCGAAGACCCAGCCACAGCGATGTGCTCTGCACCCTCACGCACACGAGCCTCCAGTCCAAGCTGCTGAGGGGAGCGTGAGCTCTCTCCTGCTATTGGGTGATGCACTGGGGACATGCTCTTTGCTCCCCAGTCTTCCCACCATGGCGCACCTCATCCCCGCCCAGCATGGCGTATAAATCGCCACTAGCTGCTCTCCCGGCCTGCAGAGACCCTGTAGCTGTGTGTACACTGGCAAGTTAGTTCGAATTAAGGAAGCTTAATTCGAACTAATTTAAGTCATGGCTACGCGAGGCTTTCATTAGTTTGAATCAAGGGCTTCCTTCATTCGAACTAATAACTGCGAATAGGCTATTGGAACTAAGGGTTCGTTTGAACTAGTTAGTTCGAATTAACCAGTGTGGCTGTGTTGGTTCGAACTAATTGCTTAATTCAAACTAACCAGCCATTGATCTCAATGCAATTCGCTAAATCGAACTAAGCAAGTGCCATGAATCACACGTGCTTAGTTTGAACTAAATGTTGCCAGTTCGAATTAAGTCAATTAAAATTAGTTGGAATTAGTTAGTTGGAATGAACTAATTGGAACTAACTTTAGTAAGTGTAGACGTAGGCTGTGTCTCCCCTCCAGCACCAAGGCCCCTGCTGCCCCAAAGGGATCGGGACTGCAGTTATGGGGTGATGCCGGCAGAGAACCTGCCCCGGTCCCATGGGGCTGTAGCGAGGGAATGGAGCAGCAACAGCAGTGTGGGGGAAGGGGAGCCAGGCGAGAGGAGGGAGTGTGATGACCGCAGCCCAGCTGCGAACAATGCTCAGATCAGCCAGACATCTGCAGCCTGTTCTCCACCGCGTGCGATGCGATGCCCAGACAGGAGAATAAAGTTAAAACTCTCCCAAGACTAGAGAAGGAAAGGGGCTCCCCAAAGGAAGTGAAACCTTTGTGTTGGTCCCCTCCCACCACAGCCCTGCTGGGAAAGCCCTGACTCAGCCCAGGGAAAGGAGTGATGGGATCTAGCCGCAATCCAGGGCCGTGTTCACTGGGGAAGTAGTCCAGGAATCTGGGCAGGTCGTGCTGCAGAGATACTCCCAAGTGGAAGGGCTGCCGTGAGAGGAGGGATGGAGAAGTGGATTGCAGGGGAGGGGAGCAGAGGGTGGTCCTTGGGTCCGCCCCTGGCTGGGAGTGGAGGAAGCTGCTCTTCACTGGAGTTCTGCCAGGCAGCTTTTCCCTGCCCCACCTAGGAGCAGCCTTTAAAGTGCAGCAGCCCCCATCCAACCTGTAAGCACCACAGCTGGCAGACCACACAGCATGCCGGATAAAATGGCCACCGATCCAGCCTTGCCTCCAGCTCCCTCAGGGAGGTGGGTGGATTGTTACCCCCTTCTCCAGAGGGGAGTCCCAAAGTCCCAGATCCAGCCAGCGTCTGAGCACAGAGCAGGTGTCAGGAGGTGCTGGCTGCTAGCCCTCTCACGAGAGACCAAACAGCGCCTGGACAGAGAAACAGGCCAGCGCACGAGGGCGGAGAGCACAGACCCAGCAGAGGAGGAGGGTCGTAGCTGGGATGGGAGTCAGGTCGTGCAGTTGGCTGGCACACACTAAAAATGAGAGTGCCCTTCCCACAACAAACGAACTGTGTCACCCCAGAAAAAGCCGCTCACAGCACGTCTCTGCGGCAAAGCGCTTTGCAAACAGCCACCCTGCGGAGGGCCAGGGAAAAGCGATTTTTGGCTGTTAAAAGCGAGGCACAAAGTGTTAAAGTGACGTTCGCAAGGCTGAGGAGGCAGCTGTGAGTGGAGATTAGATTGCACGAGGCCCTGGGCCAGGGTCCCTCTCACATCACATTCCTGAGGATTTTCAGTTTATAAACAATACGAAAAATGACCCTTGGCTACACCTGGGCCATCAGCTCCCCCCAAGCTGTTCCCACAGGAAATGCCTGGCTCCTGAACTGCTGTTGCTGTCGAAGTAACTTCACCAGGAGAGATGCACTGGCCCAGAGCCATCCCACATCTAATCCTCCGTGGCCTCACTGGTGAATTGTGCAGCCCTGCACGGCAGAGCTGGCAACAGCAAGGGCCGGAGTTCTATATCTGGGGCCATCCGTCAATACCTCCCCAAACTGGCTTGAGGGCCCACCAGTCACCTGGAAAATCGCACACTCCCCTCTGGGCACCCCCGAGCCAATCCTTCCCTCTCACTAGCACAGTCTGAGTGTAGAAAGTAACACAGCACTGGTTTGGGAAAACAGCACAAAGCAGAACCCACCCCAGAGTAGGTGGAGCGTGTCCTTCACCTCCCCCTTCCCACTTTCCCATGGGGGAGTGGGGCCCAGGGCCAATCGTGCTGGGGGGGCGAAGGGCAGGGGCTCCTTTCTCCCATCCCGCCCCTGGGGACCCCAGCCACCTTGGCGGCCCCTGGGAACATGGAGCCACTGCTGCCGGGAGCCGGCCCCAGCCCCTGCCAGGGACCCGGAGCCACAACCGCTGCTGGTGGGAGCCGGCCCCAGCCGGGAACCAGGTGGCAGAAGCCAGGGGCCGGGACAGGGTGGACTGATCCAGAGGCCAGGCTCCACTCTCCTGTTCCAGCCCTGGGCCGGCTGCTCCACCTGGGGGCAGGGAGGGCCAGCCCAGAGGCTGGGGTCTGTGCTACCGCCCTGTCCCCTGCCTTGCCAGACACGGGGCCCGACTGGTCCCCTCCGCCGGCCCCCACCGCCCGCCAGACGCGGGGCCCGACC
>ML685984.1:489200-501312 GCA_007922175.1 Pelusios castaneus
GCCCGCCAGACGCGGGGCCCGACCGGTCCCCTCCGCCGGCCCCCACCTCCCGCCAGACACGGGGCCCGACCGGTCCCCTCCGCCGGCCCCCACCGCCCGCCAGACACGGGGCCCAACCGGTCCCCTCCGCCGGCCCCCACTGCCTGCCAGACGTGGGGCCCAACCGGTCCCCTCCGCCGGCCCCCACCGCCCGCCGGACACGGGGCCCAGCCGGTCCCCTCCGCCGGCCCCCACCGCCTGCCAGACACGGGACCCAACCGGTCCCCTCCGCCGGCCCCCACCGTCCGCCGGACACGGGGCCCAACCGGTCCCCTCCGCCGGCCCCCACTGCCTGCCAGACGTGGGGCCCGACCAGTCCCCTCTGCTGGCTGTCAGTCTCTTGAGGTTTCCCGGTTCCTTTAGCGATTTCAGCTCTCACGTCACGGGGATCCTCTGCTGAGCTTTAACAGAACAAAAGCCTCCAGGAGGAATGATTCGTTCTCCCTGTTCTAGTGGGAGGAGATGGTCTCTCCACGCCTGTGGCCACCCTTAGTCTAGGCTGCTGCAGCCTCAGCAGGAAGATCCCATCCCTCCGCTGCCCTCACATTGCTCTAGCCCCCAAATATCTCCGGTGCTGGGCTGTGCACAGGGGAGGGGAACGAATCTCCCATCGGAACAGGCTCGGCGCAGCTCTGCTGCTGTTTCACCACCGTGCCCTGTAACCAGCACCGGCCAGACCGGCCATTTCCCATCATGCTCAGCACCTGGCTGGATGGGGGCCGCACGCCGGCCTTGCTTACAGCGTTAACACTGGCCGGCACAGTCCTGTCTCCCGCTGGTTCTGCGGCTGTTCCTTGCTGACACCCCCAGGCATCGTCGCTGGGACAGGAAAGGTTACAGCTTTCTGCTTTACATGGTGGCCACGAGAGCCAGGCCGGCTGCAGCCCCTGAGGGTGAGACACTGACTCCCGTGTTTTAGCCAAAGTCACAGCACAGACTGCGTCAGGGGCGGGGCGGAAAGTGCGAGTACCCTTGGGGGCACTCTGATCGACGCTGCTCTGAGAACCTAGGCAGACAGACAGACAGCTAACACCCACGACGTGCCACGCCACGGCTGCATCGCACACACACTCTGAACTTCGCTTCTGCAGCCTGAAGTTCAGACCAGCTCTGACCCACGGGCCATGCGTGGCTCTCAGCCAGTCGCCCTTCGTACGAGGGAGCGGCGCTTTAGAGAAGGCCAGGAGTCTGCCAGGAGCTGACACGTGTGGCCACGGCTCTGCTCCCCCCGGGAAGATGGGGTGGGAGGGACCCTGGAGAAACGTTGGAGCTGGGGGGGGGGTAGCAAGGAAAGCAGCTGGCACAGCCTGCGGGAACAGAAGGCGCCCTAGGCCCAGGGCAGCTGAGCAGATGGCAGGGATGGGCGTGGAGCCCAGGGCGTGGCAGAACAGGGAGCGTTAACACCTTCTCTCTTGTTGAATCCAGAAACAGCTGCAAAGAGTCTCAGCACAGAGCCGCAGCTGTGATTACACCGCTCTGCAAACATGCTGAACAGCCCTGCGTGTCCAAGGCACTGTTTCAGAGCCGCTCCTCCAGTGCTGTCTGCTACATATCAACCAGGGACAGGAGGGTCCTGCTGAGAGGGAGCAGGAATGTGGGGGCTGAGTGGACCCTGCAGACGCAGAACAGCTTGCAGAGCAATCGCAGCAGCAACAGCCATTTACAGCCTCTGCACATGACACTGCACGAGGGGCCGGTCCCACCACAGTGGGCGCAGAGCCCGCCTGGGCACGGAGACAGCCTGGCTTGCAGCACAGAGGCGGTGTAACAGGCCAGGGCCGCACTGAGCCCAGCTCTGCACCTTCACGTGCAGTGAGTGGGGCCAGATTCCAGTCTGCGGGTTCTCTGACAACCTTCCCCGTCCCCAGCCTGGGCCCTGTTGGGAGGGGTGCGCAGTTGTGGGGCTGTAGGTGCCTCCAGTCATTCCCTATGAGCTGGAGGAGCCGTCTCTCCAGCCCCGAGGGATGCACCAGCAGCTGTGGCTAAGCACGGGGTCCCTAGGCAGCAGACGGGTGTCAATGGGTGCTGGGACTTGCAGAGTCACCCTGGAAGCCAAGGAGCCCAGCATCATGCTGAATTCAGCCTGAGAAAGCTGCCACCTTGAACACAGCTACCCTTCTGTGTCATCTGTGTCCTGCGGCACCTTAAAGACTAACCACTTTCTTTGGGCGTAAGCTTTCACGGGCTGCAGCCCACTTCTTCAGGTGCATGATGCAGCTGATTGTCTGATGAATCTGACAACATGGGTGCAGCCCACGAAAGCTTATGCCCGAAGAAATCGGTTAGTCTTTAAGGTGCCCCAGGACTCTCACTGTTTTCACCTTGACACAGTCGTCAGGGCACAAAATTGGAGCCGTCATTCGGCACCCCCTAGAGAACAGCCCCAGGGGTTACTGCGCTGGCATTTTCCCTGAGGAGCTCCCAGAGACCAAGCTGGGGCAGTTTGATTGACGACCAACTTTAGGCTTCCCCTCCTGCCCAGAGCCCCAGGAGCCAGGCTGGATGGAGACAGACACATGCTGTGGGAGGTCTGGATTGGGAGCTGTACCGTGCAGGCCAACCCCTCTCCAGCATTAGGCAATGTCAGAATGAAGTGTAGAAAGCTAAGCACGGGAGGGAAAGAGACCAGTGATGACGGGTTCCACCCAGCTTTCTATTCTTATCTCTCGACTGACCGCGCTGCCTTGCTCCAGGCTTCCTGTTGTGAAATGCAGGGTGTCAGCAGAGGAGAGGAGATCAGGCTGTTCTTAGTCCACATCTGACTGGGCACAGTGAGCGGAAGCCAGCAATTTGCAGATGATATAAGAGTACTCAGGAGGTAGGTCCAAAGCAGACTGCAGAGTTACAGAGGGATCTCACAAAACTGGGTCACTGGGCAACAGGGCAGGGGATCCGAAGTCCCGATTTTATAAGAACAGTCCGGATATTTGGGGCTTTTCTTATCTAAGTTCCTATTACCTCTCATATCCATCCTGATCTTTCAACCTTGCTCTCTGAGCACTCTGCTGGGTAACAAAATGGCAGTTGAAATTCAATGTCGATAAATGCAAAGTAATGCACACTGCAAAACTTAATGCCAGCTATACACATACCAATGTGGTCCAAATTAGCTGTCACCACTCCAGACTCAACTGTGGACAGTTCTCTGAAAACATCCATCACTCAGTGCGCAGCGGCCGTCGAAAATGTTTCCAGAATGTTAGGAGCCATTAGGAAAGGGACAGATTAGACAGAAAGTACCATGCCGCTCTATCCATTCATGGGCTGCCACACCTCGAACACCACCTGCAGTTCTGGCCAGCCCAGCTGCAAAAAGAGACAGAGTTGGAAAAAGGACAGCGAAGGGCAACGAAAACAATCAAGGGTATGGAACAGCTTCCAGACCAGGAGAGATTAGAAGACTGGGGGAGCTCAGTTTGAGAAGAGGTGACTAAGGAGCGATATGGAAGAGGTCTATAAAGCTGTGAATGGTGGAAAGAAAGGGTTATTTTTTATTCCTTCATATAACACTAGAACCAAGGCCACCCAATCTAATTAACAGGCAGCAGGTTTAAAACAAACAAAGGAAGTATTTCTTCACACAACGCATCGTCATCCTGTGGAACCTATTGCCAGGGACGTTACGAGGGCCAAAACTGGGTAAAAAATAGCAGATAAATTCATGGAGGACAGAGCAATCAAGGGCTATTAGCCAAGATACTCAGGGACAAACTCCCATGTTCTGGGCATTCCTGAGCCTCTGGCAGCCAGAAGCTGGGACTGGATGATTGGGGGTGGGACACTTGGTAACTGCCCCGGTCTGTTCGTTCCCTCTGAAGCACCTGGCACTGGCTGCTGTTGGAAGACAGGACACTGAGCTAGACGGACCACTGCTCTGAGCCAATATGACTGATCTGTTTCTAGACAGCTGGGTGCAAACACAGAGCATTGGAAAAGACAACTGAGTAGAAACCAAAGGAAAGTGACATTTATTTTCCATTGTCCAAGCAGAGTACCATCCAAGAGTGAATGAACTGTGTGAGTGATGAACGCACATTTTTCATCATTAACAATAAGGTGCCATTAGCGAGCCCAGTGAAAACATGGATTTTCTAATAGTGTAGTTCAGTCCTTTCCAAACACTCATCAACAGAGTCATTACAAGAATCAAGCGTGAGCCGCTGCCAGCGATGGGGGAACAACTGTACAGTGGAGATACTGACAGCTGCAAAGATCAGCTATTATTACTTCGAGCTAAGACGTGCTGCTCCATCGCAGGTCAAGAACCGAACCCTGCCTCTCTTTTAAACCCAACAAACCAATACAAGTCAGCGAGGTTACAGAATTCTCCTTCAAATAGCTGAAACTAAACACTAGTCATGAAGTCAAATTCCAAACGGGGAGCCGTGTTAGTCTATTGTAGAAAGACAACAGAGTCTTGTGGCACTTTTAAAGACTAACAGATTTATTAAATAATAATAATAATAAATTATTATTATATTTATATATTTATAATAATATATATAATGATATATATAATGATATTTATATTATTATAAATAAAAAATAAATAATAAATTAATAAATCTGTTAGTCTTTAAAAGTGCCACAAGACTCTGTTGTCTTACTAGTCATGAAGCAAAGGTTGAAAAATCTGTAAGACTACAGCAGTCTAGAGCAGCCGTAGTAATTGAAGACGATGGCCAAACGTTATAGCTAATGTCTACAGCTAGTTCGTTTATCACTGCAGATCAGTGCTTCAGAAGGCTAGAAAACTGGCTAAAGCTGGGATTACTACTTTCGGTAAACGCTATACAATACTCAGTCTATAAAGTAACTTTTCAATATACAGTGCTGTGCAGATGAGATGTGGACACAGGTTTCTGTTTACAGTGCTTGCTATGCAAGATTTACAAGGTAGCATTTTCAATTACACCCATAATCTCCAAAATATTAGAATTGTGCCAGCAATGTGACTGAATCTCTACATTACATCAGTGCCAAGCTCCTAATTTGCTTTCCTAACCCTAGGCAAAATTCTCACCCGTACAACGGATTGAGCAGGGCTACAGCTACAGTGCAAAAGCTGCCTGACTTTACACACCACGTACAAAGTGGCTCCAACGGCTAAAGCTTGAACTGTTACGGCCAAAATATAGAGAAACAAAAACATTTGACTATATGGAACCTTAACATTAAAAAGTGGCTGAGCACTTGGACGGTCTTGCGACCCACCGAATGACGCGGCAGTGACTGAGACAACTTCTCTTCCTCTGTCGTTTTCTCTCATTCTGCCAGGAGTCTCTGTGGGATGACATCCAGACTGCCCAATGCCTTTACTGGGAGAGTAAGAAAAACGTGGAGTTGCAGCAGTGGTTAGCAAGGGTGGGTTAGTGTCTTCAATGGATACAGCAGCTGTGGTGGTCTCCCAAGTGGAAGGCACGTGTTCAGTTACAGGAAAAGATGACGTATGGGAATGAGTTGAGCTCTCAAAGCTGTGGCGTGTATGGGCTGTGGTGGAGAGGCAGTGAAAATCATCATCTGGCAGAGACAAGAGAGAAAGATTCCTTAATGCTAATGGACTGCCACATGTTAGGAACACAGCATTTTTTACTATGTTTAAATTCTTCTGCAGCCACCCTTTGAAGTCAGTGATTTGACAATCACATTTCCAGGGATTGTTGTCGAGCGTGACCTCTTGCAGCTTGGGTAAAGAGGTA
The DNA here is from genome assembly GCA_007922175.1 of Pelusios castaneus. Lineage (NCBI taxonomy): Eukaryota > Metazoa > Chordata > Testudines > Pelomedusidae > Pelusios > Pelusios castaneus. The sequence continues at coordinate 494,939 of ML685984.1, forward strand.
AAGAAGTCTCCAGAAAGAGACTGCAGTTTGGTACAATTTAGGTAAATTGCCTGAATATCACTGAGATTATAAAAGAGGTTTCTAGGAAGAACCTCAATTCTGTTACTGAAAAGGGAAATCTCCTGAAGTCTCTGAAGACTTTGGAAGATGCCGTCTGGGAGACTAGAGAGATTATTTGTATGTAGAGACAAACTGCGAAGTTCACGTAGGCCACTGAACACGTTCCTTGGGAGAACACGTAACTCAGGATTGTAAGTAAGTACAAGTAACTCTAAATTGGTCAAATTACAAAACACAAAATCTGGTAGAGTTGAAAGTTTGGTGTCATATAGCCACAGACTCTTGAGATTCCTCATTTCTCCAAATAACAGCTCTGGGAGGGATCCCAGTGGATTCTTGTACAAGGTCAATATAGTCAAATTGTGCAAATGCAGAAAGAGCCCACGAGGTAACAACTGCAACTGGTTCTGAGAGAGCGTTAAATTTCTTAGGTTAAGGAGACTGTGAAATGCACCGGGGGCAATGGACTGAATGTTATTTGAATACAGATGAAGTTCCTTCAGCTCTTGGAGGTTATGAAACACGCCAGAGTCTATTGAATTAAGCTTGTTCGCATACAAACTGAGCTTCTCAAGTCTGGTTAATGTGCTAAATATAGTTCTAGGCAAGGCTGCCAAATAGTTTCTAGATAAGTTCAGTAACTTAAGTTTGGCGAGGTTTCTAAGTACTCCATCAGGAAGCTTTGACAGATGGTTTTTGTTCAAAAACAGCTCCTGCAAGTTGACTAGTTTGTCAAACAGACTTTCCTCAACATCTTTCAGCAAATTCTTTTCAAGGATCAACTGGTGAAGGTCCACCATTTCATCAAACACACCAGTGGGAACCTGAGTTAACTTGTTGTCAAACAGTTTGAGGGTCTTTAGCTTTATTAAGCCTTTAAAGGCTCCTGGGAAAATCAGGGAAAGCTGGTTTGAAGGCAAAAGGAGACGTTGTAGCACTGTCATTCCGGAAAATACATTGGCCTTCAAATCTGTTGCCTTAGTATTTGTTATCAGAATGTCAGTCATGTTGGTAGGCAGACCTAACGATGTGAGATCTTTGATACTGGGATCAAAGCAACGGATTGCATCTTCCAAAACACATTCACATTTCTTAGGGCAAATGGATGCAGTCATCTGAAGGAAGAGATGGATTACAGCTAAATGAAAAACCAACATTCTTGCTGAAGTGCCTGAAATATGAGCAGTTATAAATTAGTAATAGTTAACCAACTTTCCATTTTACATAATTTTAATAATTTGGTACTAAATCATAAAAGGTACTGTGTGAATGACTGTACATAAAAAAGCCCCAAACATTGACTGAACTTCATCACAATCCAATCTGAAGAAAACTCTCCGAACCCTCTGGTTTTGTTTAAGTTCAGAGGACTAAAGACTTATTTTTAATTTTCATATTTGTATTGGTCAACCACAATAAAAGGATAGAACTATATGGTCCCTATTTTATTATCACTATTGATTTTAAAGCTCTTTGAAGCATGCACTTCTTTGAGGATTAAAATATTTGTTTTATCATCATCGTATAAAACAAGCACTTGTAAAAATACTATTGCTGCAGTGGGAGGGTGAGGTCTTGAGGCCTGCATTTTGCAGGAGGTCAGACTAGATGATCGTACTGGTCCCTTCTGACCTTAAAGTCTATGAGTCTACAGCCAAACAGCTCAGCAGAAACCATCACCCAAATCTTTTTTGGTTATATAAAATTTCTCTTCCAGTTCTGGGTCATCTAGAATTTGGAAATTAGCTTTCACATTGTATGTATTAAGAGAAGCACAAGAGGGTTTCAGATCCTGCTATATTTGGTAAAAGTTTGAGTGTTGAGAGAGACTGAAGAGGCAGCAAAATCTAACAGTGATGATAATGGAGGACGTCAGCAGCCCACATATAAACTGATCAAATGGTTCAACAGCACAAAGTGCAGAGAAGCAATTTCTCAACACTTCAAATGATTGCTTCGTGGATCAGCTAGCTCCGGAGCACACAAAGAAAGACATTTTTGACTTAGTCTTAAGTAACACGTAGGAGCTAATTCAAGAAGTAACAGGAGATGAGCCAGTAACTAACGGTAATTACAATAAATTTAGACGAGAGGAGTAAGTTACTAAACTTTAGAAAGGGAGATTTCAGTACATGGGATTAGTAAAAAGCCCCTAATTCTACAAGTAAATGAAGTAAAATCCTTCAAAGGGGCATGGAATATACTTAATAAAACCCAAATAATAATCAACCTCTCAGAAGACACATGTATAACTGAACAAACAGAGAACTAGGAAGGCAACCAATGAGCCATTATGGTTAAAGGGCAAGACTTGAGAGGCTATATAAAACAGAAAGCAATCTGTCAGATTTGGGAAATATGACTCCTGTGAAACCAATAAATAGGAGCATACATACAGGAGGCATTAAGTAAAGGGAAATTAGGAGGGCCAAAATTGATTTAGAAAAGCAAATAGTGAAAAGTGTAAAAACAAAAAGGGTTCTTTAAGTACCTAAGAAGCATGAGATCTGCAAAGACAGTGACTGAATCAGCGAAGTCAAAAGGGGCCAGTTAAGGAGGATAAGGATGTTTCTGAGAAGCTGAATGATTTCTTTGCATCACGTATCACCACAGAAGATGCTTGGGAGATTCCTATCCCCTGGACCTGCTCTTCCCTGGTAACAAAGAGTACGTCTGCATTGCTGGGGCTGTCGGGCTTCACGGTGTGATGCAGCTGGATCAACTGAGTGGGCAGTGGAAATCCGCACAATCAATCCTAGAAGAGTTCTCTGGTCAATGCAGTAAATCCACCCCTACCCCCACTCCCAAAAAGAGTAATGCTGCATCGAACAGCGGGCGTTTCCCGTTAACGTCACAGAGATGCTGCAGTAAGGGACATTTAGTTAGTCGATGGGGGATATGCAAGTTTCAGTACATAGCTTGTGTGTTTCCTATCTAGGCTGCACAGACCAGGCCGAAGACGAGGAGACGGAGGGGATAGTAGAAAATTGATCACTTAAAAAAGCAAGAGTCACCAGGCCCTGAGGGTCCAGCCGAGAATTCTGAAGCAGCTGAGTTGCTAACAAGACCATGAACTCATTCATTAGAAAGAGTCACTTGCAGAGGGCCGGAGGGAAGCAGATATTGTAATTGCTTAACAAGGCTCTAAGGCTATGTCTACACTTGTTAATTTAAGTCGACTTAGGGGGGACTCTACAAAATCGATCTAGAGCGTCCACCCTGGACACCTAGGTCGACTTCTAGGGGCTAGGTGGACCTGGGACAGGTCCATAGTGGCAGGGGGGGCACCCCTTGCCAAGTGCCAGGGGGCTCAGCCTTTGCCTGATTGTACCTGGGTACAACGGGGCAAAGGGGGACAGGGACCCTGGCACGGCATAGGGGTAGGGTGGGCAGGGCTCTGCCCTGCTCTTTGGGGGCGCATGCCAGACTGTGGCTGTGACTTAAAGTCGACTTAGGGCTACTCCACGGCTACACTGGCTATGTTGACTTTCTAAAGTCGACTTCGCCAGCAAAGTCGACTTAAAAGGAGGTTTTATAAAGTCGACTTAATTTTTCTGTAAGTCGACTTATGCAGCTGCTTAAGTCGACTTAAGGAAAGTGTAGTGTAGACGCAGAGTAAATTAAGTCAACTTAAGCAAGCTTAAGTTGACTTAATTTGTAAGTGCAGATGCACCCTAAGATTCAGGGATGCGTGGCCGAGTAAGCCTTCCCACTGCACCTGGCAAAATGCTTGAAATGATCATTCTGCACAGTAACAAACCACCTGGATGACTGTCATCTGATAGGGTGGAATAGCGTGGTGTCTACAAAAGAAAAGTGTGTCCCACTAAGCACCTAGAAAACATCTGACGAAGTGGGTTGGAGCCCACGAAAGCTGATGCCTGAAGAAATGTTAGTCTTTAAGGTGCCACAGGACTCTCGTTGTTTTTGCTGTACACAGACTAACACGGCCCCCCCTCCGGAACTAGAAAACTCTGCCTGTGTCAGTAAAGTAGCAGACAAAGAACCAGCTAACAGAAGGTATTCAGCCCCCAAAGGAGCCTGGACAAGGCCCCCCACAAAAGGCTGCTAAAAACTCTCATCACTGGGTGAGAGGCAAAGCATTCTCCTGGATCAAATGCTGGCCAGGACACAGAAAGCAGAGTAGGATCAATGCTCATTTTTCATTCCGGCAAAAAGGAGCCTCCAGGGTCTGTGCTATTTACTAATGATCTGGGAAAGGAGTGAGCAGTGAGGCAGCAAAATGGGGAACTAACAACAGGAATTCGGTCAGTCAGGACCAGTGAGGCCTGAGAAACCAAGACAAGCCAGTGGGAGGGGCACCACAGTGGGAAACGAGACCCACTGGTGAGGAATAACAAGTGATGCAGGTTGGAGGGACCTGGGCATCGCTGCAGACAGCTCAGTGAAGACTGCTCCATCTGCAGCTGCAGTCCAGAAAGCCAACAAGGTGTTAGATGCGTATGAAATAAGACCACACAAGAAATGCCTTTACATAAGACAACGGTGCAGCCGCATCTGAATGCTGTGTGCAGTACCGGCCACGGGATATTCCACGAGGCAGGTTCAGAGACGGGCGAGGAGAACAACCAGGGCCTGGAAAACTCTGCTGGGAAGCGAGCCGGAAGTACTGGGACTGTTACCTTAGGCAGGAGATGACAAATATATAAAATAAGGAAGGGTCCAGAGAAGCCAGATCCGGAGCATCTGTTCTCCCTGTCTTGTAGCAGAAGAACAAGGAGACATTACATGAAATTAAAAGGTAGGAAATTAAGAACTGACAAAAAGGAAAGTTTTTCCACATGTGATTACGTTGTGGAAATTCACCACCACTGGAAGTAAATGAGGTAAAGAATGTCAAGAGATTCCAAACGGGACCGGCCACGCCTGTGGGTAAGCTCATCCGAGTTGTGCTGTTAATTCTGTAAGGGATATTAAACCCCATGCTTCAGGGCATAAACCATTCCCTAATGAGGATAAGGCCACACCTACTGAGGGGCAAAAGTGAGATTATCTGCCTACCTTCTTCTGACTCCTGTGGGGCTGGGGACTAGCAGAGACAGGATGCTGGGCGAGCTGGGCCTTGGGTCTGATCTCACATGACAATCCCTGCATTCCTAGAGATTTCTGAGCTTATCGTACAAGAATGCCAGAAACTCAGTACTTGAACCACCACTGTCCAAATGACAAGTTCACATTCCACATTACTGGAAAAATCCAATCCAGCAGAGTCAATAAGTTATCCAACCTATTCCGAATGACCAGCGAAACCACCCCTCATCTCAGGTGCTTGAGTCTTACCTTAGAGCCCAGGCAGCCGCTTTCGAGGCATCTAGAAAGACGACAGCCGGCAAGTGAGGACTAGGAGATGATTCTGCATTTTTCATGGGAAGGATGACAGTGAAGTGCATCCTCAAGATAACACCTCTTAACGGAGAGCTTTGCAGAAACAAGGGATTTTAAAAGCAAAAGGCCAAAATTGTGTTTATCTTCATTGCCAAAAGTTACATTTGTATTTAGTCACTGAGACATGGGTGGATTTGCAGAGGATCCCGGGACCCATAGCTTCCATTTACCGCAATAGGATTTGTAGAGGCTCAACAAAAGCCACACAACTCCTCCCGCTGCCCTAAGGGGCTTCTGCAATAAGGGCGGAGTCTGGCGAACGGGGTAACCCAAGTACAGGAACCGTTGTCCCAGGAAGAAAATAGAATTTCTGATTGGAGATGGAAAGCTGAGTATAAACTGATCTATTAGGTTGCTCATGGTGCAAAACTCTCAGTACATGAGCTCTCATCATGACTCTAGAGTAGGACTCCCAGACGTCCGGCAAAAGGAGGACATGTCCTTTTTACCTTCATGCCCTCCCTCCGGCAGCATTTTAAAAATACGTGATTTTGTCTGGCCTTTATTTATGATTAAAATTTCAGTTTTTTATATGAAGCTACTGTATATACTCGCATATAAGCCCAGAATTTTAGCATCCAAAACATGCCTGAAATAAGCTGGGTTCGGCTAATCCACGGATCATAGCCAAAACCGGGGCGAACGCTGGGTTCTGGTGCGTTCTGCCCAGGGGCCCAGCAAAGCGGCAGATGCGGGTGCAACACTTGTTCCCCCTGTCCTGCAGCGGCCAGGCTGGGGAGTTTCAAACCTCCTACTCTGAGTGTGCTCAACCAGAGCGTGCTCAGGGTGGAAGAGGCCTGGCCCAGGAGTGGCTCTGCTCCGGACCTCCGGCCAGGTAAGGGGAGCTGGGAAGGGGCCGTGGGGGGGGACAGAGTAGCAGGGAAGGGGTCGCAGGGGGGACAGAGGAT
>ML685984.1:501322-565423 GCA_007922175.1 Pelusios castaneus
CAGAGGATTGTGGAAGGGGCCGCGGGGGCAGGCAGAGGATTGTGGAAGGGGCCGCGGGGGGTGGGGGGCAGATGAGCAGGAAAGGGGCCGTGGGGGCAGGCAGCCACAGTACAGAAATACACGCCTAATGGCAGCATGTCTCACTTTTGTTCTACACGTCCAACACATAACCAGATACACAGGAGTTTGTAGCGTCTGTCTCAAATTCATGTATTTATGTATGTTTAAATCCCCATACATCTGTCAAAGGGTAATGATCTGGGGAACCTGGTCCTCCAGTTCCACCCTCTCTTCCAACACAAGGCTTTTCTGCATCAGAGCTGGAATCTTGGCAGCACCAATAGGGAATGGGCACCTTTCTGCTCCAGATGTAAGCTTAGCAATCCAGGCTGGGCACTTTTAACCACCTCTCCTCCCCCCTCCAGCTTAATTCCCTTGCCTCTATGAACTCTCCAACAGAAACCAACTGGGAGACAGCGAAAGGTTACTAAAATATTGCTTTGGTTCCAGTTTTGTGTCAGGATTTTTCGGAAGCATAGGAAGCTTTGGGGAGTTGGACTGCTCTCAAACACATTCTCCCTTAACTTTCCTTAAGCCAAGCGCTTTGTTCCAGAACATTTTAATGTATTCGTACCCCGCAGGGTGGAAAGGGTTTCAGCCTCACTCCTCACGTGACATTTCCAGACTCGGAGTGGGAAAGATACGGTAGCGGCAGCAGCATTGTGTGTGAAAGACCGGCAAGAAATGAACCTGTTACCTTAGGAGAAAAGCTCTCAGCGCACCATGCTGCAGGGAAGCAGCCCTGGAAGATCCGAGTCTTGAGGCAGAAACGCACCACTGCTCTGAGTAAGGTACAAACTGCAGCCTCAAAATGATCTTCAATCTCTGATGCAAAGGTGATGTCACCATCGTTGTCTGCAGACAGTAATCTAATGTGCGCACACCACGCGTGTGCGCGTGCCCCTGGACCAAGCAATTATGCATGCATGGGGGGGGGGGGGGGCTGACCAAAGCCGATGGGCCTCAGAGTCATTCCATCTACTTCAATGGGCTCTGATTCAAGTCCTACCTCTGCGACTGGGTGGACGTGGACAAAGATTCCCGAACATGAACAAGAAAAGCTCTGAACGCAGACGGTCTTCATTTACATTTTTATTTCAAAGAGCGCCAACCCCAAAAATTATTTTACAGGTTATTTACAATTGTAATGTACAGGTCTGCATGTATGCCTCTGAGTGCTGGGTACCATTCGAGAGCAATACATGTTTTTAAATCTAAAGATGCAGTATCACTTCTGCTTTAAACTAGCTTTTTTAAAATCAAAGGAAGGTGAGCTTCCAGAGAATGCTACCTCCACGCACATTCTCTTTTTGTTAGTTACAAGGAAGTCATCACCTAAAGAGTAGTTTCTGATTCACAATTATCAAACAAGCTGCAATTCACTGAAAATAGCTGCAAAATCATGAAGCTGTACGGTGTAAAATTAACATATTCAGAACTCTAAAAACTGTCAGAAAAGTTCCCCTTTCCCTCAGACATACAAAAATCTAATTTGATCATTCAAAATTTCCCAGCAGATATTTTAAAGCACTTCCTAAATCATGAATGTTGTGATGGCCGAGGAAAATACTAAAAACCTTGCAGTATATAAAAAAGCATCCTGTGTGTGTTTAATTTTAACATAGAATATACATAGTACAGTAGAGAATTCTTTACCCAATTTCAGATGAACTGGTTCAGCGCAATCTTCATAAACACAGAAGAAGAAATCAAATAAATAGAATAAAAAACTGTGACCATTTAAAAAATAAAAGTGCAATTGTAAAAGCCTGCAATTTAAAGTTTAGAAATGAATCTGAACAATCTTTGCTTTGTGGTTGGCGTAGCCACTTTCACTCAAGCCTATTTTACAGCAGACTTAGTTACATAATGTATGAAATCTACAGTTACTGCTAATTCTATCTGAAGGAAGGAAGAACTTTAAAAACAACCCTGAGGGAGAATCATTTTAACGATCTGGTTATTTATTTAAAAATTTTTTTAAGGTACATTTATTTTATTTAACAATTGCTTTCCTGGGTAAACCATTTTTTTAAAGTATGTGCATAAATAATATTTAAATCAGTAATATTTACAAATCCTGGCACACTGAAGTAAGACATCTCCAGATTTAAATTTAGGTCTGTATACACTTAAATAACTTAAGAAAATCTGCATCAAACTATTCAGTGTGAGGCTGAACTATACAACAGAAATTAAAAAGACTATCAAGAACATTTAGTAGGGCCCACTAAATAGCTCTCTTCATCTGAATTCGTAAGTTTCCAAGAAAACTTTACAGAAGGTTTCTTTTAAGCACAAACTCTGATGCCCTGTGTACTTTACTGTACACCTGAAAAAACACATCTTCCTTTCAAAGCGATACACAGGCAAACAGGGCTGACTCCTGCCCTGTGGTAAGAAGGTGCAATTCCCAGTGACTTCAGCAGGAGCTGCACCTATTTCCATGGCTGTGTTTGACCCTGAAAAGTATACAACTCGCAACGCGAAGTTAAAAAGCGTTGTTCCCCAAACAGATGACTGATCTGTTATTCTTCACAATAACTAACTGTTCTTGGTCAAAGACACTAGCCGTTCAGTCATACGATGTCAACAGCACCCAACCTGAGGAACACAGCACTGAGTCGGGTGCTGGCCACCCCATAGTTCCATGTGGAGTCAAAGAAATCTGCAGATGCTCGAGACCAGGGGAAATCATCCCCTATGGTTCACAAGCCACCCACCCAAAATGAATGGAGACACTTGACAATCTTGACCCTAATTACAAAAATTAGAAAATTCTCGAAACAAACTCACTGCTCTAACAAGTAGTTTACTTATGATCTGGATACCACCAATGGGCAGGATGAACTATCGCCATCACAAAGGAAAGACACTACATCCGAACCAGGGCAGACTGATTAGCACGAAGCAACAGTGCTAGAAAGAGGCACACTATCTGCACCCTTTTCTCTTCACTTGTGACCGAAAAAGCAAGTTAAAATGACGGAAACACTAACTCAAAGAAAGAAAAAACAATAAGTTAACATTTAAACAAATACAGGACGTGGTCGTAAGTCACAGCTCCAAGGTCCAAGATGCATAGCTTCATGGAATCTTTCCACTAAAGTAAAATGTGTTCTCTAAAGGGGAGATGTAAAGAATATTCACTCAATATTCTCTGCCCGCCCCCACCCCAATTCCACATTCATGAGACATTTCAAAGACTCAGAAGTGGAAACATCAGTACCAGTTATCCAGTTTTTAGACTCTTCTGAAGTTATAAATATTGTTTGACGTTTAAGAGTATAAAAAAACACTGGACGAGGACCAGTCCACTCCACACTCCTGATTAAAAACTGGTAAATGACTTCCCAGAATAGAACAGGAAGAGCTGTCAGCTGAGACGGGATAATATACCACTATTAATTCACGAGAAGTAATTGTTAATATACCATCTTCACAGACCTTGAGGAACCTTCCATACCATTAGCACCATTTTTCAATTGCAATGTTGGCATGGTATGTTCAATATCATACAGGCAATGAGGATATTACCACACACTGCCTTCTATGAAAACACAAGGCGAACGGCCTTAGCTGCAAAATTCCCCTCACTGAAGAGTCCTAGAGAATGATATCCTGCCTAGGTAAGTCTAAAGAGTTAACCCACAGGATTTTTTAGCAGGGAGAACATGCACTAGAGAAGAGTAATTTCCCGTTTTCATTCAGCCCTGTATACAATCCTACAGGATTTTTCATGGAGGGATCAGATCTGGATTTCCGGCGTTCTCTCCCAAAGTTCAGGATTGCTTGGATCGGTGAAGTTCACTGCATTAAAAAAGGCAATCCAAATGTAAGCATTTTTTGCTATCCTTCAGAAGGAGTTCTTCCTAGGTTTTACTGTTTTCTTAGGATGCCAAAGGGGTTTGGGTTTTTTACCCATTTTTGTAGATTGCTAAAATCCAGTATTTTGCAGGGGTGGCTGCTTGCTGTCTCATTTTCCTAGCAGCAGAGTAAAATTCTCTTTGGCATCACCTAAAGGTGAAACTGCATGCTGCCGCTAACTACTCATATGGCACCACCTGTGATGCAAAAGGTTTTTTAAAAAAAGAGAAATCCACGGCAGCCCTGTAATTTTATAACAAGACACTGATTTTGGCTCATCTATTTCCATTGCTGCATACAACTACATGGGGAGTAAGACACTGGTAGACCAATCCTTTGGTATTTATAAGCCCTTGGTAACCAGAATTAAGGATGGCTAATGTTAAGGACGTGTGAAAACCATTTTCTGCCTCCTAACAGGAGTTCTGGCCTTGCTGGTGCACAGGTGTTTTAAAAAAAAAAAAAAAAAAAAAAAAAAAAAAAAATCACTCAAATTATACAAATAAAAGCTGGTTTAATAAAAGTAATCTAACCCCCTTTGTTGGGCTGAGTAAGAGAGTATGGAGCTATCAGTTAGTTAAATGAAATACAGGTGAGATGTGAGGGAAGAGTCATTTTTTGCCCAAGTTCTTCAGCATCCCCCTTCTCACAGATCTTAAGAGCAGATTGAAACTGTCCTGCGGCAGCCCCCACCAAGTCAGGGTTAGCTGAAGCGGAGGAGAAGCACTCACGTGGCCTGCATTCCCCACCCTTGCAGGGTCTGATTTAAGGACTGTGCTGCAACTCCAAATTCTTACCTGTTCCACAGCTGGAAACTCTCTTGCACTACCAGGTATGAACGTGTTTTTAGTGCAAGTGAAAGAGGAGGAACATGCACTAAAACTCGAGGCTTTTTCACATGTTGTTTCTATGGGCCTCTAACGCTGCTGTGACAGGGTTAGGTCATATAGCACATTATCCTCACATTGGCATTGGTGCACAAGATGGAACAATTACCACCAAAGCATCTTATTTAACTGCCCTGCAGTTTAAACCCCATAAACACCACTCACTTTGGGCAAGTGAGACTTAGAAATTAGTTTTTTTAAAAATTCTTCCGTTGTACGTTAGCTAGCTCAAGTTTTTAATGTATACTTTCCATGATGCCCAGCTCTGAACTGTGTGTTCAGAGAGACAGAGGAACTGGAAATGTTTGTACTGAGATTTATAACGCTTACTGCACTGCAGTAGCAGCCCTAAAATTACGTTGCTCTGAATACCGCTAAAGAAACATACCACTGTGATTCATTGCTATGTTACAGTGGTTACTGGATAGGAACCGTTTTCCCGGGCTGGACTTTTGGCTTCTGTTGTTGTCCTAGGTTTCGGAGGCCATTCTGGATCGAACAGCAGTTCCTGAGCTAAGTGCATGTACTTGGCTTTTCGAATCTTCTTTCTGCAGCCAAACAAGGAGAAAAGGAAGCATCCGCTCCAGCGATCCACAGCCTCCTAGGAAAGAGACATGGAAATGAGCAGATATGAGAACTGGGCTGCCAAGAGCCATGCCAGAAACCTTACAATGAGATATTAGAAGTGAATCCAAATTTCATGATTAACTGTTTTCATTTCTGGTTCAGAAACTCTTCTCACAGTAGTGTTGCACAGAATCTTTATGCAAGGCTGCCGACTCCTTCTGCATTGGGGCAGGAATGAGATTTTAAAAGGTGCAAATGCAAGGAAGAAAATAAGATTCTGCACCACCGTATCTAGGTCTCACACACCAGCAATCATTTTCATCTGCCTATAACGGCTGTGTTTCCAAGGAACAAGATAGCTCCCAAAGGATATTACTGAGGAGTAACAGCCTTGAAACACCTTTTGCAACCCTTGTCTGTCTGACACCCAAATTTGGGGGAAAACCCTCATAACATTGGAGACATCTGCATATGTTTGTTAATTGTATTCAACCACCAATTAGCAGCAAGCGTTCAGCTAACAATGCCTTGCTCACACAACGTGCTACTAAAAAACATGAAGAGCAGTGAAGAAGGAGTACCATGCTAGTGCGCAAGAGTAAGTATTTCAGTTAAATCTTTCTCACTCCCCACTTCCTAAATAGGCAATACATAAGCCTTAGAAATTTTACTCCACTGCCTGGAATAAATAGACATACCCACTGCGATCATTCTCCAAGTATTGGGTCCCTCCCATTTCTGAGTCTCCTGGGATTACTTTGTATGACTGCCATTCTGATGGGTGTACATACAAGTCTTAGCGCTTATGCTTCTCCTGCCTTAGATTTACCCCAGTGCAGAATGCTGGCAGGAGCCCTAGACGCCACTGAAGTCTCGAAAATCGGGCAATGTGTGGGACTCCCGCAGGCTCTCTGCCCAGCGGTACACAAGAGGCATAAGACGTAAAAGATAACACCAAACCACCAGTGTTTTGCACAGACAGGAGCCCCTTGCTGGGACCAACTGCAGTTTGTTGCCCATTAGTTGCAGCGTAGCGGGTGCCGACGCTACTGCCTCAATAAGCAGTAAGTTCCAGGGGGCTAGTCTAGGTACAGCAAAAACCAGGCATAAGCTGTCGTGCGCTGCAACCCACTGCATCTGAGCCCACGAAAGCTTATGCCCGAAGAAACGTTTTAGTCTTTCAGGTGCCACAAGACCCTTGTTGTGTTTAATAAGTAGTAATTGCCCATGTCTGTCCGATTGTTTCACTCCAAGTGTACCATCAGTTAAGCTCCAATACCCCTTGAAGTCAATTGAATTTCATTTAACTGGGAGCAGGATCAAACTGCACGTTAACAACCCAGCTTCTATGAGAAAGAACAGTTACTTACCGTGTAACTGTTGTTCTTCAAGACGTGAAGTATGTGCGCACCATATGCGCCGGTGCAAGGAATTTTTTCCCTAGTGGTATCCGTAGGGCCTGCTCTAGCACCCCTGTAGCAGCGTGCGTATGTGCGCCCATATAGAGCGCTGCCTCAGCTCCTTCTTGCCAGAACTCCAACAGAGGGTGTGGAATGGTCATGAGCAACACATCTCGAAGAACAACAGTTACAAGGTAAGCAACCTTTCTTTCTTCTCTGAGTGCTTCCTCAGATCTATTCCCAATTAGATGACTTACCAGCAGTATCACAGAGGTGAAAAGAAGTTCATGGATGTGATGTTACCACCACCACTCTACCAAAGCCAGCATTGTCCCTAGTCTGCTGCATACTAGCATAGTGGGACATGAAGGTATGTGCTGAAGAAGACCACGTACTGGGTCGACAGATGCCCTGTACTGGAACATTTGCTAGGAAGGCTGCCGAGGATGCCTGGGCCCTTGTTGAATGAGACATTAAGGACGTTGGAGGTGTGACTCTCGCCCGTGCATAACAAGCCCAAATACAGACTGTGATCCATACCGAGATTCGCTGGGATGACACCAGGAGCCCCTTCACCCGATCGGCAATAGCAATGAAAAGCTGCGTGGATCAACAGAAGGATTTCGTTCTCTCGATGTAGAAGGCTTGGCCTCTCCTGACATCAAGAATGCACAGGCATCTCTCCTCACTGGAACTGTGAGGTTTTTGGAACACAGACTGGAAGAAAAATGTCCTGGTTGACATGGAAGTGGGAAATCACCTTTGGCAGAAACGCCGGATGTGGACATAGCTGAACTTTATACAAGATTGTACGCGGAGGCTCCGATCTCCAAGACCTGCCTTGCTGATGTAGTGGCCACCAGAAACGTCATCTTCTAGGACAGGTGCATAAGGAAGCATGAAGCTAATGGTTCAGACGGTGGCCCCAGTAAGTCTGGAAAGGACCAGATTCAAATCTCATTGGGGAGTTGGATCCTGTACTGATGGTAAGAGCCTTTCCCGTCCCTTGAAGAACCTGGACGCCATCTAGTGCAAGAAGATCATTTTACCCTGAACAGGAGGGTGAAAAGCAGATATGGCTGCTAAGTGAACCGTAACCAAACAAGAAAACCATTCCCTTTTCTTTCAAATGCAGCAAGTTGTCTAAAACCAGATGAACAGGAGTCTTAGATGAACAGAACTAACAAGAATCTTGTGGTCCTTTTAAAAGACTAAACGTATTTATTTATGATTATTATATATATTGGTCTTTAAAAGGGCCACAAGACTCCTTCTTTGTTTTGCTGAACCAGACTAAGGCCATGTCTACAATGGGGCGCCATCTAAAGACGATGTTCACACATTGACATGATAAAACTGGACACTCCTGCTCCGGCTCCTTCGCTTGCCAGTTTAGACTGGCAGCCGTGACTGCAGAGGTTTGCGGGAGCTGGCAGCAGCCACGGCAGGGGGCTGCGGGAGCCGGTGGGGGGCTGCCCAGCCTGCAGCGGGATTGCAGGGCCGGCGGCAGCCCCAGCTGTGGGGCTGAGGAGCCAGCAGGGGAGCTGGCTGTGGGGTTCCCCGGGGCTGCCGGCTGGCAGGAGAGCCACAGCAAGTCTGCAGGGTGGTGGAGAAAGTCCACATTGCATTTAAGGTGAATTACTAAATTCATCTTAAACGCTATGCCTTTTAGGGGGGGTGGACTTTTCAGGTCAACTTTTAACAGCACTTACTTGGACCTTGCACCCGCCTCAGTGTGCACGTAGGCTGTAGAAAGTCGAAGGAAGCAGCGTTACACCAACCTAAGCCCTCAGTGTAGACCAGGCCTAACACAGTTAGTTACCCCTTTGGAATTAGTTGAAGTGGTACCATGATCAGCTGCCCAGCAGGTGGAGCACCTCCCCGTGGCCAGGTGGAACATTCTGGTGGACGAATTCCAAAGGGGGAGCCGTGTTAGTCTATTGTAGAAAGACAACAGAGTCCTGTGGCACTTTTAAAGACTAAGATTTATTTATCGCATGAGCTTTCGTGGGAGAAAATCCCACTTCGTCAGATGCTTTGAAGATGGGAAAGTTACAGAATGGGAGGAAATTAAATGCAGGGGAGTGTGTGACATAGGATCAGGTCAGGCTGTAACAGCAAATCAAAATAGGTGTTAGGATTCAAACACTGGGGAACAGCACATAGAGGAAGGTGAGGTCAAATCACTTGTTGTAATGAGAGAAAAATCCATCGTCCCTGTTTAACCCCAAGACAACTGAGTCAAATTTGCATATAAGTTCGAGTTCTGCAGTTTCTCTTTGAAGCTGTGATTTGTTATTCATCTGTTTCAACACAGCTATTAACAAGTCGTCAAGGGAGTGAGCAGAGAGATTGAAGTGTTCCCCTATTGGGTTTGTCATGCTGCAATTTCTGATGTCAGATTTGTGTCCATTTATTCTTTGGCGCAGAGACTGTCCTGTTTGTCCAATATAAAAGGCAGAGGGGATAAATGGACGCAAATCTGACATCAGAAATTGCAACACTGCAAAACCTGTAGGGGAACACTTCAATCTTCCTGCTCACTCCCTTGACGACTTGTTAATAGCTGTGTTGAAACAGATGAAGAACAAATCAAGCTTCAAAGAGAAACTGCAGAACTCAAACTTATATGCAAATTTGACTCAGCTGTTTTGGGGTTAAACAGGGACTATGGATTTTTCTCTCATTACAACAAGTGATTTGACCTCACCTTCCTCTATGTGCCGTTCCCCAGTGTTTGAATCCTAACACCTATTTTGATTTGCTGTTACAGCCTGACCTGATGCTATGTCATACACTCCCCTGCATTTAATTTCCTCCCGTTCTGTAACTTTCCCATCTTCAAAGCATCTGACGAAGTGGGATTTTCTCCCACGAAAGCTCATGCAATAAATAAATGTTAATCTTTAAAAGTGCCACAGGACTCTGTTGTCATTCTGGTGGACGGTTTTCTATTCTCTAGTAGAATCTGATGGATTTGGGATTTTTCTTCCCAATTTAGACATGGAGCATCCATGCTGTCAGATTCAGGGAGGCCAGGTCTGGATGGAGCAGATGACCATGATTCTGGGAGAGGAGCTCCAGCTACAACAGGATTGTCCACGAGCATGTCACTGACAGTTTTAGCAGCATCCTGAAACAATGTTGGTGTGGCCACGCAGGGGCCTGCAGGATGACTCACGCCGTCTCTTTTCATTTCATGAAGACTTTGTGGGCCAGTAGTATTGGGGGAAGGAGTACATGAGATCTCCTAACCAAGGTAGGAGAAAGGCATCAGCCAGTGAGCTGTCATCCAGCCCTTGCTGGGAGCAGAAATGCTTGCATTTCCTGTTCTCGCTGGTGGTGAAGAGATCCATTAGGGAATTGCCCCACCTCTGGAAGATACCTCCAGGTGGTGAGAGCAAGAGGATCTCCTGAGGGCTGTCCGTTAACGTGTCCCTGACCCCGAGGAGATGCACCAGGAGAATGTTGTGACACACAGAGAAGTCCCATAGATATAAGACCTTGCAACAAAGATCTGGAGACCAGACCCCTCTGTGCCTGTCGATATAGTACATCAAGGCCATGTTGCCTGCGAGTACCTGAACCACTTTGTTGAAGAGCTGTGGCAGGATCTCCACACAAGCTAGACGGATTGTGCTGAACTCCCCGATGTCAATATATAACGCCAGTTCTTCTGCGGTCCAGATGCCCTGGGTCTTGAGGGTGCTGAGGCAAGCTCCATATCTGAAACCAGCACTAACATCGGTTGCAGGGCCTCAGGAGGCACTCCTGCGATTGTGTGTTGCAGTCTTGTCCACCATGACAAGGAGGTATGTATCCGTGGGAGGGCCATATCCTGTGCAGGTGGACAGGGAATTCCCTGGACAGAGAATACACCATTGCCAGCCGCATTTGGAGAGGACTGAAGTTCTGTCTGGTGTTCTGCACCACATAAGTATGGTAGGACATGTGGCCCAGCAGACTGAGTCCTACCCTCGCCGTGGTAAGAGGAGAGGCTGATATTCAAGCTATACGCTCATCGCTAAGAACCGCTTTTCTGGTAGGAGCCTGGCTCTGACATGATACAACCCACGGATACATACCTCCCTGCCATGACACATATCACAGGAGTGCCCTCCGAGGCCCCACAACCGACGTTAGCGCTGGCTTTGGATGTGCCCTCTGGCAGGAGCTCCCCAAAGAACTCTATCCTTGGAACAGAGACGAGCGTTAACTTCTCCTCATTTATTAGCAGGCCCAGTGCTTGGCAACTGTGATGCTGCCTTGATCTTGGATCTTTGACCAGCCCCTCATAAGCCAGTCATCCAGATAAGATAAGACTTGCACACCTCTGCGTCTGAAGTGGTCCACAACCGCTGCCATGCATTTGGCCCTGTGAGGTGCGGCTGAATCACCAAAGCAAACACCATGACCTGGTAGTAGGGTCCGTCCGTCCCCGAATTGCAGGAACCTCCAGTGCCTGGGAAGATGGAGACCTGAAAATAGGCACCTTTTACAGCAAGGGTGGCACACCAGTCACCTGGATCCAGAGAGGGGATTATGGTGGCCAAGGAGACTATATGAAACTTCAATTTCTTGAGGTATCCGTTGAAGCTTCTCAGGTCTAGGATAGGTCTCGACCCCCCTTTTACTTTCAGAATTAGAAAGCAGTGGAAGTAAAAACCTTTTCCCCATAGATCTTGAGGGCTCTCTTCTACTGCACCCATTTTTAAGAGAGCTGCACATCCTGGATGAGATGTCGCTAGTCAGAGGAGTCCCTAAAGAGGGAAAGGGAAGAGGAGTGGGAGGGAGGAAACTGAAGAATGTATCTGTCGGCTACTGTACTGAGCACCCGGCAGAAGAGTGGTCCTAGCGCCTCTTGTAACCCCTATTCTTTCTTCTGTAGGGGCTTTCTCAAGGCTGCTCCCCGAGTCTCTGGGGCAGTTTGGGCCTGAAATGTCTCACAGCCAACGATGGGGTGTCCTGATTTTGAAACACAGTGTTGCCCTCAAGTCTTTCATCCAGTGCAACCTAGAATCTGTCTCTTCCACAAAGAGAGCTGTACCATCCAAGGGGAAGTCCTGGATGGACTGTTGGACCTCTGGCGAAAGGCCCAACGTCTGAAGCCAAGACGCCCTTCTCATCAATAAGGCTGATGCCACAGTCCTGGCCACGGAATCTGCTGCGGCTGCTTTCAGGGGTGCCTTAGCTACTGCCCTCCCTTCCTCCAACATGGCCTTGAACTGTTGCCTGGAGGTCTGAGCTAGGGTGTCTACAAATGCGTGCAGTGTCTGCCAGATATTAAAGTGGTATCTTCACAACGGTGCCTGCTGGTTAGAAAAATGCAGCTGTAGCTGTGGAATAAACCTTGTGCCCAAATAAATCTAATTTTTTGGCCTCTTTATTTTTCAGAGTGGAAGTCATTTGTCTCTGTCTACCCCTCTCTTTGGCAGCCATGACAACCAACACTCCTAAGGAGGGCTGGGTGTAAAGATGTTCAAACACTTTGGCCAGCCTGTAGTATTTCTTTCATGCCTGCTTGGATGCGGGGGGTGGGGGGAGCAGTGGCGTTACAGGCATTACCCGGAGGTCCTTCATTGCCACCAGGGTAGTCAGCACCGCCAAATGATGAAAACCCTTGCCACTCCCAGGGCTCGGTGCTAGGTCTGTTTCTGGGCTCAAAGCTCATGAAGCCAAGGATCCCCTTGGAGGTTGTGGGGATTGGTGGCCCAAGGAGGATCTCACATGGTCCCGTGCACACTTCTTCGCTGGCTGGTGCCCCCACTCAGCATGTGCCATCTTCAGCCTCCTTTTTGGCACCAGAGATGGTGATCAGTGCCAAGAGGAAGATGGTGCTGGGGGGATACTCTGTGCCAAGGTGCTCAGCACCACGTCTGATGCCAGTCTCAGTGCCAGCTCCATTAGAATGGCCTTTAGCCTAATGTCGCCATCCTTCTTGGTCCAGACGCGGAAACTTTTACAGATTTTGCACCACCCACGAAGGTGAGTTTCCCTAGACACTTCAGGCTGCTCTGATTCTGGACACTTCAGCACAAGCTTCCTACAGGAAGCACTGCATTGGCAGGCCCTGTCTGTGGGTCGCTTTCTAACAACTAAGGTCATGCATACATTGATGGCGACAGTCACCACCGTCGGATCGATTTTTCCGGATCAATTGAGCTGTCAGTCGATCCAGAAATCAACAGGATAAAAGCACCCCCTCCAGTGGCACACTGCTGCATTGATGGGAACACACAGCTCAGTGAAGACAGCACGCGAAAGGGGAGTTAGGGAGTCGACAGAAGTTATAGCAGCTGCTCTGCATGGCTTGCGTAATTCCCGACAACTGCCATCCAGTTTCACAACCAGCATAGACCCGGCGTAACTCTACACCTAGCTCTTAACTGAGAGCTGGAAAGTAACGATATGCACACAGGGGAAGAAAAGACACCACTAATGGGGAGAATCCAGCACCGTCACAGGCAGGAAAAGAAAAGCCCCACCAGTAGGACGCTGGATGGGGACCATATACACGCCGCTGCAGGAGGTGCTAGAACCAAACCTACGGATACACTAGGGGAAAATTTCTGGCACCAGTGCGCATAGTGTGCACACATCTAATTGGGAATGGACACAAAAAAACCCAAAGAAAAATCAGGACCTCTCTAGTCCCACTCTATTGACTGCCTAATCTGCAGACTACTGACAAGTTGCTGGAATGGATACTGGTGACACTGCGTGTGTTCGTCCCTGAAATTCCAAGTGTGCCACTTTGGAGTGAAAAAACAAACCAATGGAAAAATCAGAGAGGCCTCCAAAGTGCACAGCTGTTTCTCAAGCCCTGGAAGTGAAGCTAAACTTCTTAATGTACACTGACCTGCCAACGCTAATATTTAAAGATACTTCTTTTGAAATCCCTTTCTCTGTAAAGTTACAGAAATGTGATATACTATTGAAAAACAGGGTTCTAAAGGCAGCAAGCAAAACACATACCGTATACTTCTACAGAGGCATGGCACAAGGCTAAATTAATCTGCATACAATTGAATAACCAACAGCAAAATATTGGTCTCCAACCTGAGGTGGCTGGGGTGTGGTGAGGCGATATTCTCCTTGTTTGTCTCGACTGAACACAACCTTCCAAAGGATCGTGTCAAGGAGGAAATTCTGTGAGACATTGCAGTGAGTGGGAAGAATTAAAAAGACTAATGATCATTTGTTGTTAGAGTGCACATGAAAAGTAAAATCTGAAACAGTGAGGTAGGCATAATTAACTCAGTGCAAAACAAAACTCAGATTTCATTTGACAAAACTTATTTTTATCAGTATTGAAGAGATTCGACCATCTCTAGCATGTAAGCGCTTACAAGAGAGGAGGGTTTTAAGAGCGTGAATGTATGCTATGCGTTAATTGCAAGACACATGCATTTACACAAATAGGATTCTTTTTTAAAACAACCAATTTTGACTCTGCTATTTTAAGAATCCTCAGTAAACAATGCCCAGTCTAACGAAGCTTTGAATTAAGATTCTTTTCTCAAATCATCTTTTGCATTCCAGTTAGTCTGATCTGTGGGTACTTATTTAGCGGTGCGAATCACAGTCCAAAGTTAGTTATTAGATGAACCAGAGCAGCAAACTGATAGGGTTCCAGAGGGGCGTAAGTGCAGAGTCTGTGCCTGGAGTAATGTGTCTGGTCAGCCTGGCTGTCTGTGTTGCTAGGCTGTGGAACCCTGAACAGGACGGGTGAGACAGGTCTGTCCATGCCTCAGTGAGAGCAGTGTGGCTGCAACCCTTGGGGTCTTTGAACCAACTCAGAGTGTGAAGGGTCTCGGCAGTTACCCCCAGCCTCTTAAAGAGAAGGTGGAGCTGAGCAGCGAGGCTTGGTATTGAAGTCTGTTGCCAGGTACGCTACCGAGGAGGCAAATGGGAGTGACAAACTGGTGAACTTAGGGGGAGTATGATTCCATCTCTCCATGGCACGGCTCTACTCCAGTGGGCAAATATGGGTAGCATGTGAACAACTGTGTCCTACCTCCAATACGCTAGATTTACTTTCCTGTCAGAAGACTGAAGAAACTTCTGGTGCATGAATTCAATCTGGGGGAATACTAGAGGAGAAAATACGTGGTCTGGAAGCACAAATTTCACAGTTCCTGATTTCCAAATGTGGTTCTCCACTACCATCAATTCCACAAGGGGAGGAGTCTGTGAAAGGGGAACTGGAGAGAACAGACTCTGAAGAAATGGACTGACGATGCATGACGAAGAGCAGAGAACCAGGAGGCATTCAACCAGCTCAAAGTACTAGATTCATTAGCAGGTACTCAGTGAGGCAACTGCAAAGAAACCTGTCTCTGGAGGAATAGAACAGAGAGCTACAGGGAATGTACCCCTGGGGCATCCTTGCATTATGAAGCAAGTAGCTACAGAGACAGGTGTTTCACCTGTCTCAAGAAGGCAAACAATCATCCTCAGTGATTCCATGGCAAGAATGGGCACAGCATTTAGCAAAGAACACAAGAACAGCAGGATGGTCTGCTGTCGCCCCAGGGCAAAAATATGAGATGTATCTGCAAGACTGGCTATGATTATTAAATCTTCTGGCAGTCTCCACAGGTGGGGATACACACTGGAACTACTGCTATGGCTTCACAGAGAAGTCCACGGATTACAGAAGACTTCAGGGATCCTGGAAGGGAGCTGAAGAAGAGGAAAGTCCAACTTAACTTCTTGGAGAGGCTTCCAGTCGCACAAGCAAGAAAATTCAGAAACTACAGGAGGTGAAGGGCTAGTGGTGCAAATGGCGGGAAGCTGAAGGTTTGATTATGATTCAGTTATCACAGTGCTCTTAATCTGACCAGATTCCAGTGGGAGGCAGGGCTGTATGGGTGGGACCAGCTTGCATCTCACAGGTAGGGAGCTAATCATCTCAGTCGGGACTAGCTGGAGCAGGCGACAGGGAAGGAGGTATCAAACCCCAAACACAAGGGGCAGGTGTTAAAGTGACCAAATGCAGAACTAACTAAAACTCAGTGTGTCATGAACTAATTGAACAGATGTGAAAGAATGTGAAGAGCCGAGAAAAAGTTTTCTATTGCTTATCTACCAATGTTAGAAGTCTAGGTAAAAAATAGGAAGAAGTGAAAATTCTCATTAATATGAGCAAACAGAGGACAGTCTTAACCAGTAATGTATATACTTGCGGCTTCAACAAAGCTAGTTTCCCAAAACTGAGGAAAATTATGAGCAAAATTGACTGGGAGGAAAAATTTAGATAGAAAAATATGACTGAAAATTGGGAGTGCTTACTTAAGTTTATAAGATCTCCAAAAGTCACTATCACAATCAAGAAACAAGACAACTCTGGCTAAAAGCCCACACTGGTTCAACGGCAAAGTACGTCAACAATTCAAAATAAAAACGCAATAAACAAATGGTAAATGAGGGAAGCAGACAGCAATTGCTCTGAATGAGAATTAATTAAGTGCAAAAAATTGATACGGAAAGCTAAAAATATAAGGAAAAATTGAGGCTAGCAGTGCTTAGGACAATAAGGGGTTTAAGAAAATTGGGAACAAAAAAAATCCCAGCAATGGTTCGGGCCTATTATTAGACTGAGAAGGTAAAATAGTTAAATAATGAAATGGATCTAGAAAAAGAAGTGTTAAATAGTTTTTTTCTGTTCTGTATTTAAAAAATAAGATTATATATCACTTAAGGATGATGAAGTATTTTCAAGCCAAGAAGGACACCAGACAATATCTATTACGATAAACATTTTCAATCACTAGGTCTGGATAAGTTGTACCCAAGAGTGCTAAAGAAAAAAAAGCAGGCTGAGAAGATTAATAAGTCTTTGAACACCAGGGAAATTCCAGAACACTGGAAGAATGCGAATGTTGTATTAATATTCAAAAAGGGCAAGCGGGATGATCCAGGTAATTACAGACTAGTTAGCTTGACATCAAGCACAGGTAAAATAATGGTCAAGCTGATATGAGATTCAAGTGATAAAAAAATGAAAGGGTGGGAATATAATTAATGCCAGACAACATGGCTTTACAGAAACGAGTCTTGTCAAACAAGCCTGATATTCCCTGGATGGCATTACAAGTTTGGTTGATATACTTGGACTTTTATAAAGCATTTGATTTAGTAGAACATGACATTCTGATTTAAAAGGTGGCACTGTGACACATTAGTAACACCCTAAATGAATTAAGAAGTGGCTAACTGAAAGCTCTTAAAAAGCAGTCATCAATGGAGAATCATCACTGAATGGACATGTTTTTAGTGGGGCTCCAGAGGGATCCATACAATAGCTGATACTATTCAACGTTTTCATCAATGATCTAGAAGTTAATATAAAATTACTGCTGATCAAATCTGCAGATGACACAAAGATCAAGAGTGGTAAATAACCAGGACAGGACAGCCCTCAAGAGCAACCTGGATTGCTTGGTAAGCTGGGGCCATTCAAACAGAATGTGTTTTAATATAGTCAAATACAAAGCCATCCATCTAAGAATGCAAATAGTGGCCATTCTTTCTGAACAGAACGCAGCAGCTTTAAAAGTGGACAAAAAGCTGAAGGATTTCACTCTAGCAGCGAGTGACAAGACAAGAAAGCTGACGCCCAACAAGCACCAAGTCGAAATCAGACACAATTTTAATAGAGGATTGTTAACCTCGGAAACAAACTCTCAAGGACAGCGCTGGTTTCTCCATCTCTTGATTTCTTCACATCAAGACTGAAGCTCTGGAAGATGCACTCGAGCTAGCTAAATCCAAGGTACCGGGCTCAAGACACAGGCAAGTGGGTAAAATGTAATGTGTTATGCAAGTGGTCACGCTAGAGGATCTAATGGTCCCTTCTGCCACTACTCTATGAACGACACTTGTGAACCAGTACCGGGATAGCTAGTGGCACACGCCCTAAAATAATAAATGTCTCAGAAATCTGTGGCCAAGATAGTACACAGCTGCTGTATAATATATTGTATTATATATTGATATTATTTCTTAGGACATTAATTATCTGCATTATGAAACTTTAAACCTTACAGTCTTAACCTTGCCTGAAAATACATTAGCAGTACAAATGTAACTGTACTCCACCAGCATTTTATATAGGATGTGTGTCCCCCAAGAAAAGGCTCCGTGGAAAAGACCACCCGTTAATCTGACCCACTTACCTCCACCAAGATGGATACAATTGCATTGATGAAGATAATCAGGAGAACTGTTATACGCCACTGATACGGGACACAAACCAGCTGCAAGACAAAGTTGTCAGAGGTGAACAATGGCCACTGAACGCATTGAGCAGCTACACACAAAAATGTGTGCATATATGAAACAGCAGATCTGAAACAAGCCTGGCTGTAAACCTCAAATTTCAACTCCTATCTTACTTAACAAGACAAGTCTTTGCGATAGAGCAGATTAATACTTATCTGCAGAGTGAAAAGGGACATTACTTTTCACTCTACTGCATCATGCTGAGAAAACATTTACATCTTAACACAGGCTTCTTCTGCATTAGGTAAATTGAAAGGGATTTTTAAATTAAAAAATGATTTAACTACATTTATATTTGACCCTCAATTGATCCTCTAGGTACATGCCAGGTTTTCATTAGGCTCATCTTCTGGTCGAATTTGAACTCGAGCTTTCACAGGGTTAATCTAGTCCAGTGGTTCCCAACCTTCTTGGCTTGAGGGCCACTGGTATCATTTTTACAACTCTGAAGGGCCACCCCCTCCACCAGCAGCCCCCCCACTGCAGCCTCCACCAGCAGCCCCCCTCATTGAACACCCTCCCCCCGACTGCAGCCAGACAAAAGAAGTTTGGCGAGGAGGCTGACTCCTCACTGATCTCCCGCCTCCCCAGCTGCAGCAGGGAAACCACACACATCCTGTGGCCCCAGGAACTCTACCCAGGTCCCTAGGCAGTGGCTGCCTTCTGCCATCAGGGGGACAGGAAATCAGTGCTCACTTCCCTCTGGCTCCACAGAGACCCTGGCATCTAGGGATCCAGGCACAGCGCTGGGGGAGGGGAGTGCTGATCTGCCCTCCAGCACCCACAGACTGAAGCGGAGCATTTTGCTGAGCTCCCTGCTACAACCCGGGGCAAGGAAGCATTAATTTCCCATCCCCTTGACTGCAGCAAGAAGCCTGCCTGGCCTTGTCGCCCCCAGCAATGCACTCCACCCGAGTCCTTCGGGCGGGGAGGAGAGTGGCCAGACCCTGCGGGCCACAGGTTGGGAACCACTGATCTAGCCAGTGGGAAATCTAGACTGGAAGAGAAGCCACCCAACAGGTTTCATGAGGCATGTAGCGTATACACATGCTGGTTGAATCTTACCTCAAGACACCTGTCAATGGATTCAACTGGATACATCATGATGAAAAATGTGAAGATATAAAGAACTATCACAGATATAACAAAGAGAACTGTAAAAAGCGAGAGAGAGAGAAATATACTTGAAACATATTGGCACTCAACTTTTGCACATATGTATCTATCACAATTAATCCCAGAACAATAGTTCACAAAGCATATTCTGCAGACCATCTGCAAGTACATATTACTTTGAAGAGCTCTGGATTTCTCTCCTTTAAAATCGCACTGCAATGGTTTTGTTGCATATGCAAAAAAGCCTCCTAAACAAATAACTGGTAACCCTCACTACCTTACAAAACAACGCAGGTTATATGACACAAGATGCAAGAAATCTTCCCCTTTCTCAACAACAGAATATACATTTCAAAGCACTTTTCAAAGGTGGATTAAAAAAACATATTTTACTTTAGTGTATGTGCACACGTGCGTGTGTGTGTATATATATATCCATTAACCTTCTAAAGCAATATACACTATACATACTTTATATAAATGCAAAATGATTAAATTACAGGAGTTCTGATTTGAGTGATTCACCACTGCTCTACCACAGAGCCTTATAAATTTTAGACTATCCTTTTTACATTCCTGAGAAAAGACCATTTTTAGTTGCAAGTTTTGAGGCCCATAATGCAGAGCAGAATCTTTTCAGAATCCTGAAAAACATTTAAAGCAACTGAAATCTGTTTTAAAAAAAAAATCTATACATTTCCAAACAAACTATCGAAGATATTAGCAGTGAGATATGAGCAGTGTCAGAGTAAGAAGCAAACACATTGTCCCAACAGATTTAAGAAGTGGAAAATGTTGTTATGCAGTGTCTTAAATGAAACAGCAGTGGAACGCACGGTATTCAACTACCAAAACCAAAGAGCTGACAGAGAAACCTCATTCGATACAGTAATAACGACTGTATTTAACTGATTTTCCCAGAGAGACTATACCATTCAAATGTCATGCATTTTACTTTGAAAAAAGTAAAACCTTATAGAATGCATTACCTTCGAAAACAAATTCCCAAAGGAATAGTCTACAATACTTCCCTAGGTATTTTCACCTGAGAAACTATCGTCTCCCACTTCTCCTTTAGCAGCAAATCTGTTACTGCTACAGCAGCACAAGCTCCTAAAGAAATGTGCTACATTACAAAAGACGCCTACTGTAATGTGAAATTCTTCCTTAGAAAAATACGGAGGAATTGTATAGAATGAAAAAAACTTACCATTTTTGTAGCAAGGTTGTCTAAAGGGCTTCCCCTTAGAAAAGACGATTGCCACTATCAGGTACTGAAAGCAGGAGATAAAAAACACCGTCGTGTTTTCATAATTTTTGATATTGTGTTCATCTTGCAGCGTCTCGTTCTCGTGTTCTGAGGAGCTGGTGTTTGTGGCTGTTGATAAGTTGCATGCACTGCAACACAGAAGAACATTTGACATGGAGTCAAAATAGAGGGTCACGGTTCGTTTTAGCCTGGTCTGCATTATGAAGATAACTCCAGTACAACTTGCTCTAGGTGAGGGTGGGTGCATTTTACCACAGTGAAATAAGAAATCCAGATAGGCCTTTGTGTGACTTGGGCAGGGACTCGACTTTCTTGTGTGGCCCCCTGCGCTCTGAATTCTAGTGTGTTTCCAGTAACACGAACTGTCTGAGCTTGGTGTGGCCCTGTCCTTCGAGGCTGCAGTAAGTCAATTTTACAAACCGAAAAATAAACAATGGGAAGTCTGGTACAGGCACTGGCCAGTAGCCCAGTCTGCTGCGGCTTTATGAAAGAACTTCATTAGATAGTGCGGAAATAGGCACCAAAGCAAAGTTTGAATCTGAAATTGCTCTCAAGCGCGGGGATCTCCAGATTCAGAGCTCAGGTGCAGGCCCCCCTCTACCAATATTAGAAACTGACAGGAATTGCTAAGACTCTCTATGCTTTCCCTTTCCGTCCACCCTCCATTCAGCGATGTAAACGATGACAGGCTCCTGCGATCCCTGCAGTCATTTTTGAGAAGGCCGTCAGAGAACACCCTCAGCGTGTCCTCTTAGAACACGGTACATTAGTTTTCTACGCAGTGCTACTGCAGCTCACTAAAACTTCTTCTGTACATCATGCCCTCTAACTGCCCAACCCCTGCTCCACTCCTCCCTCCAAACTGGACAAAACAAAGCCCCAGCATGCCTCCAGCCCTCCTCTAACTTTTTGAGCATGAGAAGCTTATTTCTTTTCCCCCACGAGGGCAGATAATCTCACACTCCCTGCTCACCTGGCAACATCCACATCCCTTTGCCAGCTCTTCCACAAACCACATCCTGGTCCTCTGACATGACTCCACCTTTCCCTACTGGTCCCCACACAAGTCTTACAGGCAGCAGGAAAGAGAGAGACCTCTGGTTCTGTGACGGAAACAGGCGAGCCAGCTGAGACCCACTCCAAGCACGAATCCTCGTTTGATTATCCTTCCATGGCAAGAAATCCCTCCTAGATGAGCTGTGCACATTAGCCATTTGCATCTTGGCATTTGCTAGTGACCAAAGGGCATTAAAAGATGTATACGCCATTCCTCCTTCAGTAGCACCATATTCTGTATTTACCAGTGCGCCACTTACTCTGACTGGGCGGTCCAGGGCTCATACCAGGGTTGCCGTCTGACCCAAACAAACCCTATAGTTTGGAAGCCAATGCAGGTGATAATCTGAGACAGAACTGAGCAGAGAAGTTGAGCTGAGATGAGACCTGAAGGTGGCCTCTGTGCGACAAGCTCCTTCCAAGCAGGATTTAAACTCACTGTATTGAGAGAGAGAAAATCAAAGACAGGTCAGAATCGGCACATTTCAAGGTATCACTAGGCCATGTCTACGCAGTGAGCTACGGGTGATCGCACTAGCTCTCTCATTAAGCTCACAAGAATATAAGGAGCCAGAGCAGCACAAGCAGTACCCTCCTGACGCTCGCAGGTAAGCGCTGTGCTACTGTGGCTATACAGCTATTTATACTCGATGAGAGCTAGATCAAATACGTGTACGTGAGCAGGGGACTCCCTCACCCTGTAGTGTAGACACAGCTTTACACATTTTACTTGGGACATTCCGATATTTATTTTATCCCAAGTTACTCTGGTGGCTCTGGGTCCTCGCAATGTTTATCAATTTCCAAAAAGCCACATCTCATTGGCTGCTGCCACCGAGATGGGGAAAACCAGCCTCTCATTGGTTAACCCATCCGTGTAGCATCTGGGGGAACCAAGGAAGAGGAGGACAAGAGTGAGAGGAGTGGCAGACTGCCCTTCCCATCTTGCTGGCAATTTCAGGTTCCCTGTCTTTGTCTCCACACAGTATACCTCAATTTCAAGAACTAACACAGGCCAACAACTTTGCTGGTAATATCCCTCGAGCTAATCACTATCTGCATGCTGTTCCAGTGTGGATAAACACACACGTCTATAGCACAGGTGAGAATGTAGTCTCTTGTGCATTAAAAAACCAGCTGTGAAAAAGTAAACAAAGCAGAATCACTACCTTGGGCTTTTGGATGGAGAGAGTCTTCACTGTTTAAATAAACCCCACTCGTGTTTAATCCAATGTCATTCTCACTGTATGGGTAAGAGCCACATTCATGACTTCGTGGCTGTTATTCGACTGTGTGTGATGACACAGCGTCACATCCCTGAGCTCACCTCGATTTCATGTCATACATTAGCAGTAGATTGTCTAATTCATACCTAGTTTTTAGGATATTCCCACGGTTTTGTTCACCCTTTTATCCTACATTCCCTTCTAGAGGGACAGACATTACTGGCATTTCTCTCTCCTGGGATTGGAAGAGAAGTAGGTCCCTGGGCTTTTCCCTGCTGGTGTGTGTCAGGTCACTCCCTTCTCCTCTCCATCCCCACGGCAGAGAGACTGGGAGAACAGCCAGCAATGAAACAGTAACTACAAATCATTCAAGCAGAAATCACAGAAAAAGGCCCAAGGGCCACAAGAGACCTGTGGTGGCACACGAAGAAGAAGGACAGAATTGGCAACATACGTTTTGAACCTTTACATGAACAATAGGATCCAAAACAAAGTAATGGGGTTTTACTGTTGTTTTGTTTTTTACAATAACCCCTCCCAGACTATATCAACCTGCAGACCTATAGAAAAAAAGATGCAGAGGGACACCTACTGTGTCAGAAATTTGTACACTTTATCCTATAGTTACTCCTAACTGATTACACAGCTGATTGCTAATAAAACAAAACCTCAAGAGTTAGTCAGCACAATACTCACTGGTAAAGACAACAACCAAAATGATTGCCAGGTCGATGAAAAGAAACTGGAAATCTCCTAAATTGCTCAGAATCTATATAGAAAACAAGCGCAATATTACTCATTTCTTCACATAACAAGGTATTTGACAGCTTTTAAAAAAACATTTATTTGCATGAATACTTGCACAGAAACTATTATAAACTACAGGTCAATCAGTAATGGGCTGAGTGTCCCAAGTCCGTGGGAATGAGGAGTACTGCGCACTTTGCAGGACCAAACCCTGTGGGAGCTACATAATGCATCACACAAGAGTCTGCAGATCCAAATCAATTTCTAGACAGTTTTTAAGTGTACATTGTTCTGTGGCCAAATTAGCAAGCAACAGTGCTGCCTATACTCAGCAAACAAAGCCTATCCTAAGCTCTGAAGTTGCCTAAGAAAATCCTATGAATTTACTCACACAGCATACTGCTCCGAAGCTGCCTTCTAAAACCCCCCTACTACTAAACAGCATTCTGAATTAAAGCTACAAATATGCATTAACAATTAGCATATAGGGAATTCACACTGACTCTTTAAATTAAATCATTTTGTCATTTCTGCCAAAATACACTCAACCCATTTTCTTCCCCATCAACTCAATATTTTCCACTTGTTCTATCTCAAGCTGCAGGACAATCCTGATGTGTCATTTTGTTTACAGAGCTGTTCCTTTCCTAGCTGTTGATATCCTGGCATGGTAGCCGATGGAAAAACAGCTCATCTTCTACACGGTATTAGATTTTAGTATTTTATTGTCTATCTAGGTACATAGTTCCACAACAGCAGTTCTGAAAGCCATTCAATCTGCAGTAGGATGTTTGCATTTAATACCCAGAAAATGTTACCACAGAACTCCCTAGGCTAACCGTAGAAAAGGCTGTGAAATATTGGGAATACTGTGGTAATGTGAGCTTGTTATCAAAGGCAAGGGTGTAATGATTTTAGATTACCATTACATACATTATCTTGAGATGAGCCAAGATGAACCTTACCAAGCCCCCAAATTCCAGAGGGGGAGCCGTGTCAGTCTAGTTCAGCAAAACAAACAAGGAGTCCCGTGGCACTTTTAAAGACTAACACATTTATTTATCGCATGGGGGAAAATCCCACTCTGTACTTCTGCGTCTCCAGGCATCTGATGAAGTAGGATTTTCCCCCATGAAAGCTCATGCGATACGTAAGTCTGTTAGTCTTTACAAGTGCCGTTAGACTCCTGGTTTGCTCAAGCTCCCAAAAAAATTAGCAATTTATTAATTTGAAAAAGTCAGGAGTAACTTGCTCCTCTAAAACCTTCTGAACGATATTTAATAATACTGGCGTGTTAGCTTGTCAAGTACTCACAGAATATAGGAGGGTAACGCTGAAATACTGGATAATGCTGTACAAAGCCATAAACTTAAATACGCAAAAGGAAGTTATTAAAGCAGCACGGCCTTCCCTGTGAAAACAAATACATCCATATAATGAAAGTCATGTTTGCCAACAGTTACACCCTGGTTAGCAAAAGATAGCCAACACTGAACAGAATAGCAAACGCAGAGGGATGTTTTCTGCTATCAACCGACGTGACAAACCTGAAGAGAAAAAAGCAGTGAGAATACATTTGCCTGCTGATCACACTTGTGAAAGGAAGGAACCCACTTTTTGTGGTAACTGGAGTTCTTCGAGATGGGTGTCCCTGTGCGGCGGGTACTCCGCCTTGGGATTCTGGCGCACCCCGACCAGCCACTTGTGTAGCTGTGATCGTCGAGGCCGCACGAGTGCCGAGAGACTGTCTCGCACCTGCATGGCGCCCTCACTGCACATGCACGGCACGACCCACCTCAGTTCCTTCTCTAACTGGCAAAAGGCTTATACTCCTAAGTCGAGAGGGAAGGAGGGTGCGTAGTGGAGCACCCACAGGGACACCCATCTCGAAGAACACCAGTTACCCCGAAAAGGTGGGAAACCTTCCTTTCTCTTTCGAGGAGTGTCCCTGTGGGTGCTCCACCTTGGGAGACTACAATGCCATGTTCGAAGAGAAAGGGGGGACTTCGGGGTTGTTGTTTCACATTGTAGAAAGGACAGAGTCCCAGTCATGCATCCTGCCAGGATGCTTGATCAATTGCATAATGTTTCGTGAACGTATGGGTTGCAGCCCAAGTGAGGGCTCTGCAAATGTCCGTGATTGGGACATTATTAAGGAAGGCTGTAGTTGTGTGACGGCCCTGGTAGAATGTGCCATGATGTGGTCAGGCAGGATGGTCCGTGTTAATGTACAACGTGTGGATACAACCTGAGAGCCATTTAGATAGACTTTGGGTTGAAACAGGATTGCCTTTGGACCACTCAGCCATAGAAACATACAGTCTGTTTGTAGACCTAAATGTTTTTGTCCTCTCTAGGTAGAAAGTGAGAACACGACAGACATGGAGAGTACGAAGAATGGTCTCACCCAGACAAGAGTGGGGTTTCGGCATGAATACAGGTAAGTTTATAATTTGATTAAGGAGGAACGTTGATGACACTTTAGGTTTAAAACCAGGATGTGGCTTGAGGATAATTTTGTCCCTGTGAAATACTGTATATGGAGGTGTGGCCATGAGAGCTGCAAATTCGCTGACGTGTCAAGGGGATGTTATAGCGATGAGGAAGGCTACCTTCATTGAGAGAAAGGTAAGTGAGCACTGGGCAGAGCGTTCAAAGGGAGTCTTAGTAATGGGATTGAGAACTAAATTAAGATCCCAAGTCGGTGTAGGTGGACAGACATTTGGGTAGAGATTTTGTAGACACATTAGGAATCTCTCTACAGTTTTATGTGAAAAGAGTGAACTGTCCTCATGAAAGGTTGTAATTGTGGTGAGGTGTACCCTAATGGAGCTGTTAGAAAGGTTGGACTGTCTCAAGGAGAGGGGGTATTCCAAGACAGCAGGTATCATGGCTGAAATGGGAGAGACATTGTGTTTGGTGTACCAATGTTGAAATCGTGTCCATTTCTGAAGGTAGGTCTTATGGATTGATGTTTTTCTGCTGTTTAGCAGAACGTGTGGTACTGCCTGTGAGCATTGTAGCTCCTCCTGTTGGAACCACTGAGGTACCAAGCCATTAAGTAGAACCTTGCGGGGTCTGGGTGAGTTGTGCGACCCCTGTGTTGCGTCAATATGTCTCTCATTACAGGAAGAGTGACTGGTTGCTTCACTGACATCTCCATGAGGTAAAGTAAACCATGGCTGCCTGGGCCAGGCAGGGGTGATCAAGATTACTGTTACTAAGTCGGAGCGAATTTTGAGCAGAGTTCTGTGAATTAGCGGGATTGGGGGAAAAGCGTATAGCAGGCCTTCCCCCAGTGATGTAGGAATGCATCTCCTAAGGATCCCTGGCCAATTCCCGCTCTCATGCAGAACACACGGCATTTGCAGTTCTGGTGAGGAGCGAAGAGGTCCGTGGTAGGGAAGCCCTATCACACAAAGATACCATATATTATTCGTGGGTGGATCTCCCATTCGTGATCCTGCCCAGAAGATCTACTCAAAAAGTCTGCCGTCGTATTGTGAATGCCAGGGAGGTAAGTTGCAGAAATTATAACCTCGTTTCTTAGAAGAGCATTGCTTCTATACATAGGGGTTTTTATCATGCGCCTCCTTGCCTGTTTATATAAAACATGCAGGCAATGTTGTCTGTGAGGATCTTCATATGCTGATGAGTTATATGTTTGAAGTGACGACAGGCATAACGAACAGCTCAGAGTTCGAACAGATTTATGTGAAAAGTTGACCCTGCAGGGGACCACTTGCCTTGGATAGTGTGTGGCAGAAGGGGAGTGCCCCAGCCCAGCAGGGATGCGTCTGTTGACATGGATAGTGAGGGGGGTAGAGGAGTGAAGGGTACTTCTGCTGTAAGATTGTGTGGTTCAATCCACCATCGTAGAGACTGTTTTATTTGTAGTGGTATTGCAATTATCCTCTGTATGGAATGATGCATTGGTTTGTACACCTTGGCCAAGTAAAGTTGGAGTGGCCGCATATGTAGTCTTGCGTTTTGTACTACAGCGGTGGTTGCGGCCATATGACTTAGAAGTTGTAAGCAGGCATGCACTCTGACCATGGGAGCCTGTATCATGAGGTTTATTAAATCTGAAATTGCTTTGACTTGTAGGTCTGGAAGGAAGGCTTGTGCCCTTACGGAGTCCAGACGAGCACCAATGAACTCTATCACTTGAGATGGGTTTACTGTGGCTTTGCTGTAATTTACCAGGAGTCCCAACTGTTGGAACACCACAACGGTAAGTTCGACTGACTGACGTGCCGCGTGCTCGGATTGTGTTTTTAGCAGACAGTCATCAAGGTAAGGGAAGACGGTAATACGCTTCAGCCTTAGGTGTGCCGCAATGACGGCGAGTGTCTGAAAATACCCGAGGAGTTGTAGAGAGACCAAAGAGTAAAACAGTGTATTGGCAGTGATTAGAATTTACTATAAATCTGAGATATTTTCTATGAGCTGGATGGATTGGAATGTGAAAATATGCATCTTGCAGGTCAAGGGCCGTGAACCAGTTCCCTCGCTCTAGAGCCGGAATAGTAGAGGTGAGCGTGACATTTTAAACTTCTGAGGTTTTACATATTTGTTTAGTTTTCAAAGATCAAAGACTGGACACCAGCCACCTGATTTCTTTTTGGTTAGGAAATATGGAGAATAGAAACCCCGACCCCAGTGTTCCATGGGGACTGGTTCTATAGCGCCCAGAGAGAGGAAGGTGTGAGACCTCTTTCTGTAGTTGTTCGTGAGTGGTGTCCCTAAAGAGGGACAGGGAAGGGTAGTGAGCAGGTGGTTTAGAAATAAAGGGGATGGTGTAACCAATGCAGATTGTGTCAAGGACCCATCTGTTCGATGTTATCTTGGTCCAAGCCTCATAAAAACGGTGCAATCTCTCAGTAAACAGTGGCTCCAGAGCTTTGGGGAGGTGTAGGCGGTCCTCAACCAAATCTCTAAAATTGAGGTTTTGCAAGTGGTGGTTGGGACGCCGTAGCCTGGTTGGAGGGCTGCCTGCGATGTTGTGTGTGTCGTCTATTACGTGGAGGCTGGTTCTGTCACCTGTATTGTTGTCTGTTCTGGTATTGGAAGTGGTACCTTGAGTTATATGGTTGGTACTGGTACATTCTGCGTCTAGAAGTGGGTGTGTAGATTCCAAAGGTCCGTAGCGTAGCTCTCGAATCCTTGGAGGAATGCATTATTTCATCTGTTTTCTCTGAAAATAACTTTTTCTAATTGAAAGGTAAATCTTTGATCATTGCCTGCAGCTGCCTCAGGAATTCGGTGGAATGGAGCCAGGATGACCTTCACATCATCACTCTGGTTGCCAAGGAGCCACTACTTCTAATGAGTTTGCTGGAGGATGGTTGAATAGGTATTCAAACCCCTTGCTGAGTATATAGTATTTCTTACCAGCACTCCCCCAAGTTGGCGCAATTGTAGCAGGCGTCTGCCATATGTCATTGGCAAGGTCAATTAGTGCACTGTCCATAGATAGGGCGATCCTTTAAAAGGATTTTATTTGAAGGATCCAGAGAAGTCCATCAAGAAATTTAGGCTTGAAATTAGATGCAGGTTTCTAACCATTAGAGGTGTAAAGTTCTGGAATAACCTTCCAACGGGAGTTGTGGGGGCAAAAACCATAACTGCTTTCAAAACTGAGCTTGATACATTTATGGAGGGGATGGTATGATTAGCCTATTTTGGAAATTGACTGATATTTGGCTACGTGTGGTGGATTTACAAGTGGCCTAAGAGGGGAGAGTACGTGTGGTGGGTTCTGAGTTATTACAGAGAATCGTTTCTTGGGTAACTGGCTGTTGAGACTTGCCCATGTGCTCAGGGTTTAACTGATTGCCATATTTGGGGTCGGGAAGGAATTTCCCCCAGGGCTGATTGGCCTGGGCTCTCGGGGGTTTTTCGCCTTCCTCTGTAGCACAGGGCATGGTTCACCTACCGGTGAATTCTCTGTACCCTAAAGTCCTTAAATCATGAGTTAAGGAGGTAAATAACTCAGTCATAGGTTGGTGGCCTATTGCTGGAGTGGGTGGGTGAGGTCTTGAGGCCTGCATTTTGCAGGAGGTCAGACTAGATGATTGTACTGGTCCCTGCTGACCTTAAAGTCTATGAGTCTATAAAGTTTATGCTGGGATTCCTGGGGCCCTTGCATTGGAATCTCTTGGAATTCAGCCACCCAGCGGAAGAGATCTTGAAATGATTTGAAATCATCAGCCGTGGTGGGTGGTGAAGAAATAATGGCTTCGTCCAGAGAGGAGGATGACTCGTGTGGTGGAGATCTTTGCTCTGGGTCGTCCATGTCATCCTCAGGAGATAATTGAAGCAAGAAGAACGACGAGCTGAAGAGACATTAGAAACTCCACCCGAGACCGCGAGCGGTTAAGAAGGAACTGAAGTGGGTTACATCGCGTGTGCGCTGTGAGGGCGCCAAGCAGGCGCGAGACATCCTCTTGGTACTTGTGTGGCCATGAGGAGCACAGCTACACAGATCTCCGGTCCAGGCGCGGGCACGCCAGAATCCCAAGGTGGAGCACCCTCAGGAACACTCCTTGAAGGAGAACACGCCGTTTACAGAGAATAGAATCACCACATTTCTGCCTGATGTGTTTGATTTTGAAAACTGGAAAAATCAGTAAAGTTAAAGTGACCTCTCTTCTAAAAAATGTCTGTGGCAGTACACAGATAGGCTCCCTGTGTATTCAGAATCAGATCGGCTGACTCCAGGGATACAAATTACTTTTACGTACTTATTACAGAACCTACACAGTTGTGGTAGCTTGAACTAGATTCTGCTCCGGCTCACACATCAGCGAAGATGTTAACCGAGTTCCAGGTGCTGGGATGAAAATCAGGTCTCAGCAGCCCTATTTGAAACTTCAGTAGGTTTCTCCAAAAGGTATCACTAATGGCAGAAGTTGCCTTAAGAGTTTTTATTGCTGAGGATTATGCCCCAGCGGGAAAGAACATGGCTTGCCTCTCAGTTCCCAGGTTGAGTTTGCAGGGACTGACCGCACCTAGAAAGAGACACCTTACAAATTTAAATGGGGTAAATCTGATCCCCACTCACTGAGACAAACATGAAATACCAAGTGCCATCCTTTAAACTAGTCCTGATCCTAAGGGCAGCAAAGGAAATGTAATATACCTTCAGAATACTTATGCTGGCTAAGTGCTCTCTCACAACTTTAAGGAAGAAACTAGTTTTACATGGACAAATATTGCAATTACATCTGGGATCATGCTGTGGAAATCAGGGATGTAAAAGTGTAACCATTTAATTGGTAACCAGCTCTTTAAACCTTTTAAACAGCTGATTACCATTTCACCTGGGAGGGAGGGGAGCAGCAGTGAGAACAGCTGGACAGTTCCTTCTGGTAAGGAGGCTTAGCTGCAGCGACTCCCGGCTGGGCTCTAAGTTTAGCTGCCTGCGAGTGGCAGGGAGGCTGGACTCCAAGGGAGGTGGGCAGTTGAATCCTAGGGCTGGAAGGGACCTCACCAGGTCATCTAGTCCAACCCGCTGCTAAAAGCAGGACCACTCCCACTAAATCACCCCAGCCAGGGGTTTTGTCCAATCGAACCTTAAATATCTCCAAAGATGGAGATTCCACCACCTCCCTGGGTAACCCATTCCAATGCTTCACCACTCTCCTAGTGAGAACGTTTTTCCTTGCCTTCCACAAGCAGCAGGGTGGGGGCACCTTCCCCGCCACTTTTGGGGAGCGGAGTCCAGGTACAGGCAAGCCCGCTCCCTGGGAGGCGTGCAGGCTTTGAGCCCAGGGTGGAGGTCGCCTGCAGCTGGGCTTGGCTTGCTGCCAGGAGTAGGGGGGGTAGCTGCAGCTAGGCTGGGTGGGGGGAGGCGCAGCGAGCCCAGCGCTGGGGGGGGGGGGAGCAGTGGCCACAGCTGGGCTGGTTTGGGGAGTGGGAAGACACAAAGAACCGAGAGCCAGGGGTTAGTGGCCACAGCTGGGGGAAGAGGTGGGCCAATCTTAGCACCAATACCTAGGTAGCCACAGCTCCCAGCCAGCGAGAGCAGCTGGCAGATCTACGGAGCCCTAGTGTGGGGGACGAGCCACAGCTCGACTTAGCGCCCTGAAAGCGGGGGAGGCACCGAGCCCAGGGCAGGAGGCTGTGGGGCAGCTGCAGGCACAAGTGGACGGGCTCCCTGCCCGCAAGAGCTCCTGGGTGCTGCAGCCCTCACTGGCCAGGAAGGGATGAGTTCACCCCCTGCTGCGGTCTGCCCCTCCCCGCTACTCGAAGGGAGTCGAAGCCAGCTGCAACTATCCCCTGCCACTGGACTCCACGCTAGCACACCAGCAAGAGCTGCTCAGCTGTTTAACTGTTTTATTTTTAGAATGTTGAAATAGATTTTAAATTAAACTAATTTTCACATCCCCAGTGGAAATACAATACGTTATTCATTGAGTACGCTTACGCTAAAGAAAACAAGTACTGAAGGTTAAACCTGATCCCCTGGACGCAGACTGGGCTCTTCTCGTATCAACACTACATGCCGAAAACCAGACCCACACTGCTTTGATTTCATGTTGCTGGCATGTAGGATATAGGCTTGCCCACTGTGCTATATCCACTGTGTTTACTTTTGGGAAAGAGCTGAAAATTCGGAGATCCGTTACCTGATAAGGTTTGGCACACAGGAAATACTGGGAGTTCTGGAAGTGAATGGTGATGCCACAGAAGCCTCAAGTTCAGATAATGATATACCACCATGGGCCTTCTTCAGGGCCTGTCAATTATCAGAAGGACAGTTAGAGAATGTTTAATAATCTCTGAGTTTTAAAATGGACAATAATGTGACAATAGCTCCTTAAAGAAAACAGAAATGTACTTACCCCACAGTCATTTGCGCCATCTCCACACATGCCCACAAAGTAACTATAAAAACCAGACAAGTTTCAGCATTTTACTTCATTCCATAACAATAGCACTTATTTCAATTATATACACCCTACTTTTTCCAACTGCTGTGCAGGCTTTAACGAATCCTCAAGACATAACAGGCTATCGCTGTCACTACCATCAATGTGCAGATGGGGAAACAGAGACAGAAAGTAAAGTGACCTGCCTCCAGTCAAGCCACAGACAGGACTGGAATTCAGAAATTTGTGACTACCTTCCCCACGTACTCTACCATACAGCTTGGGGAAGAGGCACCTAGCGATATCTGGCTACACATGTTCAACCAATTATTTCTAAGGAATCGTACAGAAACTATCGCTAACAGTAGAAAGACCTACATTAGGGAGAAAGAAACAGATTGCAAAAGGAAGCCAGTCATTAGACTAATCCCCATTTTAAAAAATGCAAGAGCTTAACACCAGGAGCCAATTTGACAGGAAATGAACAACCACCAACAGAATTCATCCCATAAATATTTACTTGTTTAATAAGGAGAAATTAATTGAGGCTATTAACTGGTCACTAAGCAGAGTAAGAAGAATTTTTATTATGCCTCAGAAACAAGTTGGTCAATTTAAAGTTGCTTTAGTCTAAATTAATCCTGTACCATATTAAATTCATCACTGATCATCTCCTGGAAAACCAGCTATTTAAAAAAGCTGTATTTCACATTCCTCCAGATGGCGGCACTGGATTTCAACAGCTGTACAGCTATCCAATTTGCCAGCTCAGAAGCTGTTACTATAGTCTAGCTAGCCTTTTCAGCAGGCTACATGTAAACAGCTCAAATGTTAAAATGCTTGTTTCACATAAGAATATTTTTCTCACACACCGAACACCCAACACTATTATAAAAAACAAATACTCACTCTACATTTTGTAAAGCTTCCACTAGCTGGGTTTTCTGATCAGGTGCCATCCGGGCAAACACAGTGCCATGCAACACCAGCTGAAAGATAATAGGTTTCTTACCAACCTCAGTCACACGGCAAAATCCGCACATCATCAGAAGGTCAAAAATACCAAACAAGTTACTAACCTTGGGCACAAAGTCCTGAAAATGCTCCAGTATCACTGCAAATGACTTTCCATTCATTGCAAAGTGGTATTTAGTCAGCTGGAGGTCTTCAAGGCTTTCATGGACCAGTTTAATAGGAATATCCTGTACCAAAACAAGGAACTAAGGTTGCTTTTAATCATAATACACATCCATTTTCTTCCTATTTTAAGCCCCTACATAAAGGATCAACGGAAGTAGCTCTTTGGAAATATAACTTTGATAAAGGTTGCTGAGAATTCTACTTTGAGCTGCAGGAAACCTTGTAAGATTAAATCATACTTATCAAATAGCAAAACTTCCATGGCTTATTATATACCTACATACTAATATATAAATACATATTTTGGAACAACGTCTTTATTAAATAGAGATTTTGAGGTACGAAAGGTTCAGCTGCAATGCCAATCTACCGGTTATGTTTTTAACATGTGTCTAGAGTAACAGAGAGCTGATGGGCAGGAGAAAGGAGGCAGAAGGGAGAAAGGTGCCCAAGAGAGCTGGCTGTATTTCAAAAATACCTTATTGAGGACTCAGGAACACACCACTCTATGTGTGGACAGAACAGCAAATATGGCACGCAACCAGCTTGGCTTCACAAAGGAGTCTTCAGTGAGCGTAAACAAAATAAGGACGCTTACAAGAAGTGGAAGGTTTGCCAGATGACCAGGAACGAATATAAAAATACTGCTCGAGCGTGCAGGAATGAAATCAGGAGCTAGCTAGGAAAGTGGAGGGTAACAAGAAGGGTTTCTACAGCTATGTTAGCAACAACAAGACGGTCAGGGAACGGGAGGGCTCCTGCCTGAATGGGGGAGGCAGCCTAGTGGAAAAAGCTGAAGTACTGAAAACTATTTTTACGTTTGTCTCCACAGACAAGGTTGCCCCTCGACTGCTGCACAGGGGAGGTGAGCAGCTCTCAGCGGGGAAAGAGCAGGTTCAGGACTATTTAGAAAGGCTGAACATGCACAAGTCCATGAGGCCGGATGCAATGCATTCGAGGGTGCTGAGGGAGTGGCTGATGTGACTGCAGAGCCACTGGCCCTTATTTCTGAAAACTCGTGGTGACTGGGGGAGGTCCCAGATGATTTGAAAAAGGCAAATACAGTGCCCATCCTCAGAAAAGGGAAGGAGGAGGATCCAGGGAAATACAGACCAGTCAGCCTCACCGAAAAGTCATGGACCAGGTCCTCAAGGAATCCATTTTGAGGCACTTGGAAGAGAGGAAGGTGATCAGGAACAGTGAGCCTGGATTCACCAAGGGACAGTCACTCCTGACCAACCCGATTGTCTTCTAAATGAGGTGACTGGCTCTTCGGATGGGGGAAAGCAGTGGATGTGATGTACCTTGATTTTAGCAAACCTTTCGATATGGCCTCCCACAGTAGTCTTATCGGTAAGTTAAGGAAGGATAGGTTGGACGAATGGTCTATAATAGGAGTCTCAAACACACAGCCTGCAACAAGACACAGAATTCAGGGGTTCCCAACCCCTGACCGGCTTTTCAAGTGGCCCGTGCTCCTGCTGGCTGAGAGCCGGCAGCCGGGCTGCGGCCGCCTGCCTCCCGCCCAGGGTCCTGCCGCCGACCGAGCTGAGCTCGGTGCCGTCGGCAGTGCTTCCGAGCCACGCCGCGCCCCCTGAGGGGAGATTTGATAGCAACCTTCAACTACTTGAAGGGTTGCTCCAAAGAGGAGGGAGCTAGGCTGTTCTCGAGGGTAACAGAGGACAGAACAAGGAGCAATGGTTTCAAATTACAGCTGGGGAGGTCGAGGTTGGATATTAGGAAAAACTTTCTCACTAGGAGGGTGGTGAAGCACTGGAATGGGCTATCTAGGGAGGTGGTGGAATCTCCATCTTTGGAGATATTTAAGGCCCGGTTAGACAAACCCCTGGCTGGGGTGATTTAGTGGGAGTGGTCCTGCTTTTAGCAGGGGGTTGGACTAGATGACCTCGTGAGGTCCCTTCCAGCCCTCGGATTCTATGATTCTATGTCCCAGGTCTCCAATGTGCGGTTGTTGCTTTGTCTGGGACCAGTCTGCAGCTGGCAAATGTTTTGCTGTTTTGAAAAGGGGTCCCTTAAAATACCACCCTGCAGAACTGAAGACAAATGGGAGAGTTTTTAAACTGAGAAGTGGGAACGTGATCAACCACGTAAATGGTGGCAATTTAACACTGTAGAGTAACCAACCATATCCTGGCACAGTATCTTTAAGCAGGCAGTTTAGTATAGCCTCTCTCTTTGAGACACATGCCAATAATATATTTACTTTTTTCCAGCAGGAACAAAACCCACTAAGCAGATCTGTTGCTGCAAGAGCTGAGTTATGTTTCAATGTAGTTTTATTATGCGACTGTTTCCACAGTGCTTTAAGGAAAGCAGTGATACAAACACCTCTTTTATCACTGTCTGTCTAGGAAGTATGAATTATGCTGTTCTGCCACAGCTAGTTCATGGCTTACCCATTCCAGCCCTGGCGAGGGCTTTGGTGTGCTTGCCAGTGGATGGCCTCTGCAATGAAGAGCCACACCATGCTGTCAGCACAGCGTATCAGAGCCAGACTTCCTCACATGGCTTCAAACAATTTATTCAGACTGAAAATGTAGCAGCTCTGAGTTTTATTCGATAACTAATCCAAGCAGAGTTGAATAAAAGATCAAACCACAGGAATTTCTTTTCCCATGCAGTTTGGCTCTAAAGCAGCCCAGGTTTATGAATGGCAGTATCACGCTTTACTTCTGGGATTGCATGTCATAGAATCATAGAATAATAGGGTTGGAAGGGACCTCACGAGGTCATCTAGTCCAACCCCCTGCTAAAAAGCAGGACCACTCCCCCTAAATCACCCCAGCCAGGGGTTTGTCTAACCGGGCCTTAAATATCTCCAAAGATGGAGATTCTACCACCTCCCTAGATAGCCCATTACAATGCCTTCACCACCCTCCTGGTGAGAAAGTTTTTCCTAATATCCAACCTCGACCTCCCCACCTGTAATTTGAAACCATTGCTCCTTGTTCTGTCCTCTGTTACCCAAAAGAACAGCCTAGCTCCCTCCTCTTTGGAGCAACCCTTCACGTAGTTGAAGGTTGCTATCAAATCTCCCCTCAGTCTTCTCTTCTGTAGACTAAATAAGCCTAGTTCCTTTAGTCTCTCCTCATAAGTCATGTGCCCCAGCCCCCTAATCATTTTTGTTGCCCTGCGCTGGACTCTTTCTAATTTGTCCACATCCTTTCTGTAGTGGGGAGCCCAAAACTGGACACAGTATTCCAGATGCGGCCTGACCAGTGTCGAATAGAGGGGAATAATCACATCCCTCGATCTGCTGGCAATACTCCTACTGATGCAGCCTAATATGCCATTGGCCTTTTTGGCAACAAGGGCACACTGTTGGCTCATATTCATCTTCCCGTCCACCATAACCCCCAGGTCCTTTTCTACAGCGCTGCTACTTAGCCGATCGGTCCCCAGCCTGTAGCAGTGCATGGGATTTTTCCGCCCTAAGTGCAGGACTTTGCACTTGTCCTTGTTGAACCTCATGAGATTTCTTTCGGCCTAATGCTCCAATTTGTCCAAGTCTCCCTGGATCCTGTCCCTGCCCTCCAGAGTATCTACCATTCCCCCCAGCTTGGTGTCATCCGCAAACTTACTAAGCACGCAGTCTATTCCATCATCAAGATCATTAATGAAGATGTTGAATAGAACCGGCCCCAGGACCGACCCCTGGGGCACTCCACTCGTTACCGGTTGCCAACCAGACATTGAGCCATTGATTCCTACCCGCTGAGCCCGTTGATCTAACCAGTTTCCTATCCACCTTACGGTCCACTCGTCTAACCTATACTTCCTTAACTTGCTGACGAGAATGCTGTGGGAAACCGTATTAAAAGCCTTGCTAAAGTCGAGGTATATCACGTCAACGGCTCTTCCCGCATCCACAAATCTAGTCATCTCATCATAGAAGGAAATCAGGTTGGTCGCTGGGCTTTAAGTTAAATGACACAGTGCGTTTATTAAGACTTGTACGGCTACGTCCTGGAATTATTTGGGGAAATGAAATAAAC
This sequence comes from Pelusios castaneus, assembly GCA_007922175.1. Lineage (NCBI taxonomy): Eukaryota > Metazoa > Chordata > Testudines > Pelomedusidae > Pelusios > Pelusios castaneus. The sequence continues at coordinate 538,837 of ML685984.1, forward strand.
GAAGCTAGCAGTGAATCTCAGGCTAACCCTTGTCAGGATAAAGCAATACTGAAATTACCTGCGAGTTAATGGCTGGTGATGAATTAGTGCATTTTGTGCGCATATCTGCATAATGCCAGTTTATCCTGGCAACCTGCCCATCCTTTGGAGGTAGCGCTTCAGCTACAATGACCTTTTCCTGAGGTAGAATCATTCCGCAGTCTCTAGCCACAGAGATGGCAGTTAACATGTTGTCGCCTGTGGAGTCAAATGGATTTTATTAAACAAAACTGCAGTTGAGTATCTCGATGATCATCAGGAAAGGAATATACTTGAGCAAAAGCACTTGGAATTTCATATACTTCTTCCAAGTATAGTAAAGTGTCCTTGGTGTGAATCTCAACATACAGCCAAAACCAGGCAGCACAATTGGCTCCTTTAGAAAACATCAGCCACTGAACCTAGGCAAGCCACCATTCTTATCTATGTCACAGAGGAGCACAAGGCATTTCCCCGAAGGGCAGGGAAGTATTGCTATTTGTATTGTACTGGGAGAGATGAGGAGAGCAGACACACGGCACTGAAAGTCTGGTGTATATTTTGGAGGGCAGACAGCTTGTCTTGGGGCACTTTGGAAGCACCAAAAATATGGCCCAAAGTGACTTATGCAAGAACATACAAACAGCAAACAGTGTAGCAGGGAATAAAATTCCAGTCCTGACTCTTTACCCCTGCATTTATATAGCAACTTGCATTCCAGGACGCCATATACCTATGTTTGCACATTTTCACCTACTTGTGTCTCTGTGCTCGGACTAATCTGTCAAACATTATAAATTGCATCCGTCTTTCTAGCCTTCCTTTTGTAGCAGTATCATATACAAGCCTCACAAAACTAAACCTGGGTGATGCACTTTGCTATCTTTTTTTTTCCAGGCTAATAATGTCAGTTGGACTGTACGCAGCGTCTGCAACACATCCACAGCCATTTGCATGGGCAGCAGAATTCCAACGTCTACTCTCTACTACCAGCATGTAAAACCTATACACTGAAACATTTGAAGAAAGCAGACAGACACATGCCACTTTTAACTCAACTGAAATACAATGGAGGAGGAAAACTTTCCCAGAACACATCAATAAAGGGATCAATACTGCTGCTTAAAAATGGGAATAGCTGACAAGCATGCTTCTCCCAGCCATGGATCTCCAGCTGATTCACGCACACAGCGAAGCTGATATCAGCGCTGGAGACAAAACACCACTGATAAGAACATCTCTCGCCGGATGGGCCTGAACCACACAGCCCATAACGCACCGTGACCACATCATCTCTCAGTGCTCATGTCTGTCTAAGTCACGGCAAAGGAACTGAAGGAAAGGAACAGTCTGATGGCAACTTTTTTTTTTTTTAAAATAGAAAAAGGTTAATTAATTCAATTTTAAAAATCCATGATTCAATCACAGGAACAGCAACAGAATCAGCTGCAGCAATGTTCAGTCTACGCTTGGCTATTATCTGAGTAAACCAGAAGCTGGGTGTCTCTAGACCCCAATCTATTTTTTTAATAATGAATACATCGTTTTTAACCAAACAGTAAACTTTGTATTACTGTCAATTTCCACTGTACCATCCTTCCAGGAATCCAAGAGTGATTTACACATATTACTGAAATAAGCCTCACACATCCCTCTCTTTCCTGATAGAGAAACTGAGGCACAGAGCTGTTAAATAACTTCCCCTAGGCCAGACAGCGAGTACACAGCAGAGTCAGGAACTGGATCTAGATCAGTGGTTCCCAACCTTTTCCTTGATGCAGAACACGACATCATTATCAAAAGCTTTTGCGGACCGCCACATAAGCAAGCCGTTTAAAACATTTTTAACATAGCCTATGGCTGACGGGAATCAAACTGTAAAACGCGGTTATTTCTAATAATTTATGATGCTCACTCACAAACATATTGCATTTATCACAGTACTTTTACCTGCAGTAGGCCGAGCAGTGGGAAAAAGAGAACATTTACCTAATGAGAAGGCTGCTGTCAAGAGAATGCAATATTAAACAAGGATGTTTGCGAAGCAAATTACATTTTGAATAATAATGTAACATTGAATATGATACATAAGAGGTACACAGGATTATATTATTATTACGTTATTCCCCTCCCTCCCACCACCACCTGCAGTGCCCTCGTGGATCACCACTGGTCCACGACCACAGGTTGGGAACCAGCGATTTAGATCTTTTGACTCCTAGTCTTGTGGGTTACCACAAGATCATACTTCCTCTCCACAGCTACCAAAAGCAGAAATGTTATGATCTCTTTCTTTTCTTGTTTCTGTACAGTATCAAACCTTTTCTGTATACGACTGTGAACTTGGAGCAGAGGAGCTAAAAACAACTCAGTTTTACTTGCCGGAGAGTCAATGATATTAAATATAACATCCCCCACAGAGGGGGAGAAACATTATACCCCAACAAAGCAATACATGTATTTGTTCTCCAAATGTTGAATTAACTAGATTCTAACCTGTGACCATGACTGTGCGAATGTTGGCTTTATGCAAGTCTTCAAGTACAGCAGGGGTTTCTTGTTTTAGTTTGTTTTGCATTATAATCAACCCCATAAAATCCATGTTGCTTTCAATGGCATCTCTGTTAAAACAGGGAAAAACATTTTCAGAAAAAGTACAGCTAATTGATATAGGGATTTTTTGTATTTAATAACATGCCTATGCTTTTACTGGCAAATCAAAAAGAAATGTTTTATTTGTAATTGTGAAAAATAAAAAGGTTTTAGCTTCATACGTGATTTGAAAAATAATTTCTGTTCGATTTCTATTTATTTATTTATTTAAGGAAAAATAAAATGTATCCGCAAAAGCAAAAAAAAATCCTCTCACTTTGTGCAGTAACTGTATTTCTTTGAGATGTGTCCCCTGAGGGTGCTCCCCTTCAGGTGATCATGTGCCTTGAGTCTTTGACTGGAGATTTTCTGACCATTCAGCCTGCCCCTGCACTCTATAAACCTTGTGTCCCGTAGAAGAGTATGTAGGGCTTTGTCAAGTGAACCGCGCCCTCCTTCCTTCTCTAGCCGAATGGCCAGAGGGGGACACACCTCAAAGAACCACAGTTACTGCACAAGATGAGTAACCTTTTCTTCTTCTTTGTGCACTGTGCCATGGTGCTCCACTTCAGGTCACTCCCAAGTCACACCAGCACATGGAGGAGGGAGTCTTGAACAATGTCTAAGACTGAACATGGTACAGCAGAACCAACTGCCCCATCACATCTGATGGGGACCAAGGCATGGCATTTAGAAACGGTATGTATGAAGGCCCACATAGCAGCTCTGCATATATGAGCTTCTGGAAGGGTTTTGAGGAACACCGTGGAAGTTGCCTGCAATCTGGGAAAATGCACTATTACCCTTTTGGGAGGTGAAGTACCAGCAGTGCTGTAGCAAGCACCAATCAATCCAGAGATCAAGTCTCTGTGAAGAAATCACGGACCCCTTGGATCTTCCTAAGATGGAGACAAAGCGTCTACTCTAGGTGACTTCCTAAATTGCTTGATCCTAACCAGATAAAGAGGTCAATGCTCATCCCACACTAATCTATGAAAGGAGATTTATGTGGTTTAGGGAACAATATCAACCAGCAAATGAATAAGGAGGGTAAGATGGAAATCCAACAGCGTTACAGATAAGAATTTTGGGTGCAGTCATAAGGAGACCTTGTTCTTGAGCAATACTGTAAATGGGGGGTCAGCAGGCAATACCCCATCTCCCCAACCCTGCAGGCTGATGTGAATTCAAACAGAGATCCCATGATGTGTCTAAGTAGCAGGCTGAGATCCCAAGTCACAGTAGGATCTTTAACCTGTGGATAAAGTTTCCCCACGTCCGTTATAAATCCAGAGAACACAGGGGAGCAAAGATAGAAATCCCACCCAGTGGAGACTGAAATGCTGATATCACAGACAGATGAACCTTAAAGCTAATTGATAACTGAGTTTTGAGAGATCCCTTTGTAACTCAGAGATCCCTTTTTCAAGTCCAGCAGGAAATCCAAAATGGTGGCAAGCAGAGATGATCCACACACAAAGACGTGATGGTGACTCAGGTGGTTGAACCTATTCCATTTCTGAAGCTAAGTAACTGGAGTTCAATAATGCCTTTCTCACTCCTTTTGAGCAGATGGGTTCCACTACTGAGAACCATCTAGGAGTCAAACGTGGAGGCGGAGAACCCCTCAAATTGGGGTAAAGCACATGATTTGTGTCCTGGGAGAGGATATAAGGGACGGTTGGAAGCTTGAATGCTGGTTGGACACACAGGTGAAGCAGGTACGGGTATCAAGCTTGCCTCAGCTAGGTCAGCACAGAAAGGTTATCCCTGGCCTTGTCCATCAATCCTAGAATTAGTAGCGTTAGAGGGAAGGGGATTTTGCTCCTTCTTGTTTGTTACGTCTTGCCAAAGGTAAGCAGTGACTACAGCTAGAACCTTTGAGAACATCCTTGGGACCAATCAGAGACCAAAAGGAAGTACTCAATATTGAAAATGATCCTGGCTCAGAGTGTTTCCTCTCAGCAGGATGTACTGCTATATGGAAATAGGCACCCTGTAGATTGAGAGCTGAAAAACAAACCTCCTGTTTCTCAAGAGGGAATTATAACTGCCAGAGTCACTTTTGAGAGTTCACGGATTTGTTCAGTCACCTGAGTTCTAAAATGAGGCGCAACCCTCTGTTGTTCTTTGGCATGAGAAAATACTTTGAGTAAAGCCCTCTCCCCATGTGAGCAAACAGGACCAGCTCTGTTGCTCCTAAATGATGGAGAGTGTACCTTGCAACTCAGTATAGTTTTGTGAGAAAGGTCAGGGAAGCGGGTGAGAGAGAGAGAAGGTTGTGAAGTAGGTGATGTAGCCCAATGTTATCAGCTATTGTCTACTGTAATATGCTGCCAAACCTACTGGAAATGGGAAAACCATTGCCAAAAGCAGGTAGATGGGTAAAAGGTTGTGGCTTGCAAAGTAGATGCAAGGGAGGAGTCAACCTCAACCAATATTTGGAAAACCATCTACAATTACTTCAAGCTCAATTTCTTGAGTGGGTAACAGCTAATTTAGACCCTGTCAACGTATATGTACAGTTGGGACTATGTTTTCCAATGTGCATTACTTTGTGTTTATCAACATTGAATTTCATCTGCCATTTTCTTGCCTGGTCACCCATTTTGTGAAATCCCTTTGTAACTCTTCACAGTCTGCTTTGGACTTACCTATCTTGAATGCCCCTTTTGTCTGCATTAGCTTCCTGTCCATTAAAGGTCCCCTCATGTTGGGAATTTGATGAGAAGATAGTGTAACTGGTCTCCCAGTACAATGGACCTGGAGGTCTGGCAAATTGCTGCTGATATTCTGCCCAAGGATCCCAGTATGGCCACCAGGGGGACCCAGATAAAAAGGGAGATGGTATCCAGGACTGATCCACCATCCCTGGCTCCTGACTGAATCCAGTGATACCAGAAGCAATGGCAATCCAGACAGCAGGATCTTGGTACCAAGCGTTGTCCGATACCCATAAGCAGTGGGGACACCAGCTTGTCTAACAGTGACGTGTCCTGGCAGCAGCAGAATTCCTCCAGTGCCAAGTGGATTGATACTGATGCACGAGTTGAGGTAGATAGTACTGTTGATCTGGAGCATGTACGTGTCAGGGACAAAGGCGTCTACCACTGCGATTTTGCTGCGACTGATGGAGCCAAGAGTAAAGGTACCATTGGTAAGTCTGATATCGACGGTGGTGAATGCTTGGACTTCACTGTCTTTCCAGACTGTACCCTGGAGCTCTGGAACCTTCTGGCCCTGCTGTTACCGAAGGAAGAGCCATTTGTCACTCCAAAGTACTGAATCAAGAGGTCAAGGCCTCCAACACCACAGATTTAGCAGGGGACTGAGGCCTTTTGGGCTTCTTGCGTGGGAGACCTTGGCCAAGGCTGAAGGAACAGTGGAACTGTCTGGAGAAGGATGGACAGTGGGGTCTCCTGACCTGACTAGGAAGCAGGTGAAAGAGAGCATTCCATCATCAGAAGGCTCAAGCTGGTCCCCCAAGTCTTCTGTTCTCTAGACTTGAAAGCCAGGGAAAAGCTACACTTTGGGGAAATATGGGACTCCCCTAAGCAACGGATACACACAGAGTGGCTGTCAGTGACTGGGACAGTCTCTCAACAAAGGAGGCAGCCTTTGAAACCTGACACGGCAGGCATGCCATCAAGGCCAGATGAGCTTTCCTAAAAAAAGGGTGAGAAAAGGGAGAGGAAAATATCCACACCTCTCACTAGTATCTAACTAATTCTATACTAACAGCAACTAAAAGTAACTAGAAACACTAAAATAATTACAGAACAACAACAAAACACCCTGAAACATGCAAAAGATGGACATGCTAGAGCTTCGTCTCAGACGGTAGAGAAGAAACTGAAGGCGGTTCCCTCGAATGGCCACATACAGGCTTAGTGAGCAGCGAAAGGCTGTATAGAGTGCATGTGTGGGCCAAACAGACACTGTTGATCGAAAATCTCCGATTGAAAATCTCCAGCGGCCCCTGAGAACCTGTAACGTCGTACCCACACGGACAGTACTCAAAGAAAAATACGTTTTTTACAAAATAAAATCAATGCTAGTTTTGTCCTTGAGAAATATTTTCTAAACTAAATTTTGGCTTTAAAAAGAGAGCATCTTCTGTACAATCTGAAAGTCCTTAGAAAGACAGCTAAGTTTGTCTCTCTCTTTCAAAGACACAACTTCAATTACTTTTCCAGGCAGCTCGCATGGTAAAGGTTCAGGTAATAAATGAAGAGGATCACAAGCTATGGAGGTTTCTAAATAGACACTATCAGACTGGCAGTATTTTCTTCTGTCACTTTTGACAAGAACATGGAAGCATCTTTCGAGAATGTTCAGTTGCTTCTGTTGATTCTTCCACTTCTAAAACATGAAGCCTGATTCTCTACTGTGGCACCCCAGCTCAGAGTGGCTGTGACTCCATTACTCAAACAGGGTGCAGACCTGGTGCAAGAGAGCATAGGATCAGGTCCGCAACCCTCAGGGTGTCTTCCATGTTTGGTTGTTGTGTGGAACAACATACCCAGTGACACTTTATTTCTGCTCCATATATATATACACCCGTATACTTATTTCAAGAGAGAGTGAAGAAATGGGGACTGTCGTGTTAACAAGCACCAGGCACCACAACACAACAGTTATGGTGTACTGGACAATCAGGGCTATTCCCCAAGGCACACACTACCACCAAAAGACAGTTGTTTGCCTTCCATTTCTTTGCCTGACGTCCAGGATACCAACTCCAATTCACAATACGGCAGGTGAGTAGACAAAGAGGAAAGAGATGACTAGGAGATGTAATTTACGTAAAACCAAAATAAGGAGCCTTCAGGCTACTCGAGTAGCACAAAGAATGAAAACAGTGCACATTTTAGAATGAATTTTCTTAAATGTTAGTACTCAATTAAAAGCAGCCCCTCTTACCTATTAATATTCTGGACTTTGTGCCACGTAAGTTTTGATTCCAATTTTCTGTGAGCAAGAGCGATGACTCTGAAGCCCTGCTTAGTGTAGTCTTCCAAAACCGTTTCAAAATCAACAGGAACTTTTAATAAAAGTCAATTACAGAATTATTAAAACCTCTCGTATCACATCTGAAAATTCTATGAGAAAAGTCAGTTCATTCCTTTACCTGTTTCTTGTTTACATAAACTGGCAATCACCTCTGGGGCACCTTTCATGAAAGCATCCATTCTCTTCTCCCCAAGAACTCTTGCTACTACACACATGCGTTGCAAAGCAGAAGAAAATGGAAACTGACGCACAATTCCAATCTCATAACTGGCCTGTATAATTGATCAGACACAACAGGGAAGGGGATTTGTTTGACATATATATCCCTTTTTTTAAAAAAGTATTTCCTTAAGAGAGGGAAAATATTCACACTTACCGAGAGTTCAAAGAGTTCCTTAAAAAAAAAAAAAAAAAAAAAAAGAAAAGAAAAGAAGAGTTTTAAACAACCTATTACAAAGCTTCATTTTACAGCTGCACTTTCGGTGCTATTATCAAATACATAGCATACTAGTAATTCAGCTACATCCATGAGATAGATTTTCAAGTTAAAGTGCACTGCATTATTAGGCTTGATAAATTTGATATTAATATCTTGCATTTATATAGTGTCTTTCACCACAAACCTAGTGTGATACTGAGAGCATGAGACTGGCTCAGCAGGTCAGAATTTTATTCCCAACTTTGCCACATACGTGTTGTAACCCTGTACCTCACTTCCTTCACATGTGGACAAGTTCCAAAGGAGTAGTCGTGTTAGTCTAGTTCAGCAAAACAAACAAGGAGTCCTGTGGCACTTTTACAGACTAACAAATAAAAATAAATTTGCTAGTCTTTAAAAGTGTCACGGGACTCCTTGTTTTTCTCACATGTGGAGAATACTTGCCTACCTCACAAAGGTGAAGTTAGGCTTAACTTACTATTGTTTGAAAAGCACTATGGGCCTGTCTACACAACAAAAACCCTGCACCAGACAATTCGGGTTCCCAGGGTGTTCATTGCTGGGCAGACTTCCAGGCGCAGATTGGACCCTCCCACCCACAGAGCTTTAGACATACTCTTAGAGACTTATTCCCTATTGTTATAAATTCAGCACTATTATACAAATTAAAAGGCGGAGCCCTCTGTTGTGAAATATGATAGGAGTTTAACAATGCTGTGCAACTCCACTCACAACAGCTAAGGAGTGGAAGTAAAAAGAGAATATTGTAGCTATTGCATGGGGAACTTCTAGAGACAATCTAGATACCCTAATTGTCTCAAAAAGCATCCCAATGTCTTTAAAATGCCCAGAAGTAGTCAAAGCAACACCATAATGATGAATTAATTGGCTCTCCAAAGGGAGTAACGCCATTTACTGAGTCACCAATTCCCGCAATAATACCCGAGTGTTCTCTAAAATTTCTCTTGGAAGTACTGGCCAGTCCTTATCCTGTTTAGAATTAGATCTACAGGCTCACCGCACATGGGAATATGCATCCATTCTTAACTCCTCTAAAGAAAATGCATGCAGAATAAAGGATTATATTTGCTCTGAAATTCTGTACCATTTCTTGATTTGTTGCAGGTTTGGATTCCGGAAGAAGCTGTTTTTGAGGTCGAACCACCGTAGGCATTATTCGATTGTGAAGAGCTGTTTCCTCTTCAGTTGCTTCTTCAAGAATCTAAACGAAAAAAGAATCCAAATCACTTCTTTCAATAACTAACTTTAAATCAGGCCACTGTATTTCCAAAAACAACAACTCTGGTGGTCAACAACAAGACCCTGATCTTTTTTGACAGGATTTCTATTAGGAACAAACAATATTAAACAGCAGTGAAAGAAAAGATAGACCAAGGTCCCTTCAAAAGCTTTAGCTAAAAGGGGGGGCAAAGTTTGTGCCAGAAGCTGACCACTCTCCCATGATTAGAGAAAAGTAAATTAGATACTAAAAATTTTTTCAGTTTTAGTAAACTTAGGTTATCAGTATGAGACAAGAAGTTTTTAAAGCATGAGTTTCTGTGTTGACACTCTGGTATGTAGCACACCTCGTTCTTTAGATCTTGCAAGGTAGGAAGCATATAACAGAACACCGTAGAGCACATCATCTCTCACGGTGTGACATTTCAGAACACCGCACTTAGAAATGCTGATCCCCTTGACTTACCCATCCTATGGCTTCAAACATCTTTAAATCGAGCGGGTCCCCAGAAAGCACGCCTTGGATTTTCGTGAGCGAATGACAAGTTGCCATACACGCAACAAACTGAGACTTGACGAGGCTCTCACCGCAAGCTCTCTCTTCTGGCAAAAGGAAACTAACGCAGAACACAGTAAAGACAATGAAGTGATAATGTGCTTAGTTTTACTATGATTTATTACGGGCCAATTCCAAAGGTTTGCATTAGCAGCAGAACATTGGCTAGACAAGTCTTTTCACACAGTGCAGGGAACAGATTAGGGTTCCAGGGTGGGCTTTTCAGTGAGCTAACGGGGGCTAGACAACCAGCTCTCACTGAATGGGCTATGGACATGTATATTCTTTAGCCTCCTTTGACATTTGCATCCCCCCCGTTTAAGTAGTCAACCACCTCTGGTTTGATCTCGTATAACTTCACGGGCCCTGGGTACACAGGAACTAAAACTGGGTTGCCTGAATCAAGGTCATGCTAACTTGGATAAACCAGCCTGACAAACCAATGAGGACAGAGCCAAAAACAAGAACGTAGACCAGGCTCACAAATCACCATGCATTGTTTCTGCGCTCTGTTCATAAATCCACTGTGGTCCTCTCCACTTCAGCTGGCTAAGCCCCATTTCAGGGTTGTGTGAAAGTATCATGAACTTCTCACCGTGTCTAATCACATTTTAAATATGCCCCTTTCTTATCACCTTTTTTTGGGTGAACACTCAGGCCTGCTCTACATTGCGGTGCTGGGTCGAGGGGAGATGCACATACGTACTGTAGAGTGCCTATCTCCCGTCGACCTACTTACCCTCCCTGACTGCAGTGTCTTCACTGGGCTGCACTGATGGGAAACGCTCTCCGTTCAATGCAGTGTTACTCTTTGTTACTCTTTTTTTTGGGGGGTGGGGTTACTGCGTCAAACCGAGAGCACTTCCAGGATTGATTTAGCGGGTCTCCACTGGCCGCTCAATCGATCCTGCTGTGTCGATCCACGGAGACCGACGCAGAGATTTTAGTATAGACAAGCCTTCAATAACACAAAGGATCACAGTTTCTTTTCTACTCTATGCAGGTTCTTACACCATGCTCATCACCATAGTATCTGGGTACCAGTTACATATTTGCTCTCATGTCAATCACACTGTACCAAATAATGAAACAGAACTTCTCTCCCTTGCAAATACTGCAGTGCGTTTGTCCTTACTGAGCATTTTCCACTCTTTGAATCCCCCAAAGATCTAAGCCATCTTCAGTAAGAGTGCCAGTCTACCAAAAAAACAAAACAAAACAAAAAACCAGTCAGTGATAACAAGGAAAGCCTTCAGAGCCGAGGTGGGCTCTGAAAATTGCCACGGGACACAGCAGAAATCTTAGTAAAAAATGAATGACGTTTCATTTGGGCAGTAACTGTTGCACTTTATTTCCAGTCAAAATATAGATTTGACATTTATTAACTGTTCTTTACCGAACAAAAAAGATTACATTTCCTCATTGATTCTGCAGATAACTGCACATGGTTTTGGGGAAACATCCATTTTGTAAAAGAGAAACAGAACTGGGCTACTGCTAGTCTCATGAATTCCCTGCGCAGTGCCCGTAATGAAATGACCCGTCTGTGCTCATGGGGACAGGATGGAATACCTTAGCCCTTCAACCCTCATTTATGTGCTTTGGAAGAGAAAATTCTCAAACATTGACATCCAATTCTCAGCAGCAAAAAAAAAAAAAAAAACCGAACAGATGGGAAAGAAGCTGCAGCTCAAGCTGGTGAGGGAGGGTAGCCACTGAACTGTCAGCAGTAGCAGTAATTTACACAGAGTTAACGCATCATTTTGAATACATTTGCCAAACATGGAAATAAAATGGCTGTGCAGACAGTTTAAGGAGTTCATGGATCAAGTACTAGATAAAAGGCAGAGACAGACGAGCCATGTTTACTTGCAATATTTCTGACTTTTAATTGTCCCTATTCCTACATAAGGAACAAATTTAAATACGTGATTTGGCCTTTCATTTGAAATAAAGTTAAATGAAAAATGAGCCCAAGCTACAAAGTTTGGATCTGAACTTTCCTGAAGCTTGGAGGCCTTCAGACAACTTTAGTTTAGACCCAGTCTCCATGGAACATTTTTATTTCTGGGAGCTATTACACAGTAGCATCTGGGGTTTTGAGCGGAACATACCACTCATGTTTTTAACTATTTGCTGGGGTTATTTTTATGTTTACCATCTATGAACAATGAATTCACTTAGGATCGGTGGTTAAAGGAATAGAATTTATTCATTTTTAAAAGTCAGCCCTTCAATTATGATTATGAATGTAATTATAGCAGTGACCACAGAGACTACGTTCAAAAAACTATACACTTCCCAGCCAACAATCACCCAAACATTGAAAACATATCTAACCTTGTCAAAGCACACGAGATTCAGCTGGCCACAGATATTTATCCTCTGAGGACTGATGCAGAAGATACCGATCTTTTTCAACCGCCTCTGTGCATAAACAATCCCAGCAGTCATTGCAGCAGGAAGTGCAGGAGGCACAGTGATCGTGATGATGTCGAGAGACTCGATGATTATTATATTAGCTGGAACCTACGGTTAAAGAAAATACACTGTTAACTGAACAAAAACTCACTGCTTGAAGGGTTCAACAGCCTCTCCTCAGCAGATTCAGTTTAATATAGTACTGGGCCACACATCTCAAAGATGCAACTCAATTCCTCTCTTCCTGGATTATCACAAAGTAGCTTCTCCCATGCCCAGAGAATTAACAAAGCTTTATTCACACACTGCAACTTTAGCAACCCAGTCCCAAAAGGTTTACAACCCAGTCCCAAAACGTTTACAACCCAGTCCCAAAAGGTTTATCCTTCCCAATATAGTCGTTAAAAGGTCAAGATAAGCAAATAATGTGGAGCAAATTTGATAAATTTGCATTTTCTATAATCTCCCCAAATAATTTCTATGACTGGTCCTTGTATGTAGCTCATTTCTGTGCAATAAGTTTTGCATATGCAATAGCTAATTTGTTTTGATTGCATTTCAGTCACATGGAATCCTATTTCTTTTTCGGATCACATTAACTTACAGAATCAGTTTTCTGGTGCAAATGCTTGTGATAACAAATTCAAATTTCATTTTCCTCTAATATTCCCTAACACTTTGCTTTTTTGCTGAACAATCCCATCAGTAAATTTGTCTGCTACATAATTCATGGAAACCAAATGTAGCCACAAAGGTTTCATTCAAAAGCTAGGCTTAATTTTTGCAGAAAGTTGTCTTGCACTAGTTCACGCAGACCTCTTTTTAAAAACCCACTGATCAGCCTCTACTGTTAAAGTGAAAGAATAGGTGATGGAGGGATGGTAACTGTACCTCATTTAGTATGCTATTGACAATTGTGTAAAGAAACCCAACACCTGCCAGAACCACAAGGGACAGCAGAAACATATAGGCATCTCTGTAGAGTTTGAAGTCAGTTGGCTTTGGATACAATATTGAACGAACAAGCTGTCCTTTAGATGTACTAAAGCCTAGAACAAGAGGGATTTTAAGGTATCAGATTAAAAATGCAAATAATAGCTATGTCATACAATGTATCAAAAGCCTTTGAGAGACTAAGATCCTGAACTAATCTTTTAATCCATGGGTTTTGTTAGCGCTTAACCTATTAGCTTGCTGTATTTGTAAATTCTGGCTTCTAAAATCAAAGCATTAAAAAGAGCAAATTCAGTTTTAGCTACATTTCACACAGAAAGCCTTTATACTTTAGCTGCAACCCTGCACCCAGAACAGTTATTTACCCTACCATAACTGGTTCTTCAAGATATGTTGCCCACACAGACTCCACTCTAGGCATGCATGGGATAAAAGCACATGACATTGTATTCTTTTAAAATAGTATCTGTTGGGGTCATGCCTGCACCCCACGTGTCCTTGTATCCAACGGGCAAGGTGGCCTCAATAGCCACTCAGTTCCTTCACCACTAAGAACTCCAAGAGGAAAGGATTCTGAATTAGTGGGGAAGGAGGAGGTCATGGAATCTGTGTGGACAACACATCTCAAAGAACCACACTTACTGTAGGGTTTCAAATGATTACCCAGAGATTCCACTCTAGGTGACTAACAAGCAGTTATTTCAAACCTGGATATGGGAAGAGGAGAGTACAGTTTTCCAAATGACTGCAGGATGGCCCTGCCCAAGTTGACATCTGACATGGAACCTTGAACCAAGGCGTAATTAGAAATAAATGTATGAACTGAACTTTAGATACCAATGCTTCATGTTTCAGATACCGGTTTATTACCCAGGCAAGCACCAGAAGCTTAGTGGCTCTAATGTGACCAAGAGGATTCTTGTTAACTATCTGATACCAAATCTTAATACAGCCCCAAAGCCACTAGATAACCTAGTGGAAACAGGGTGCCCTCTAACACTTTCTGCAAAAGCCAGGAATAGTCATGGGGAAGCTGTGAATGATTTTGGTCTGTCTATAGACAAAAGGTCAATGCCCTCCCCACATCCAGCCTTTGAAGCCTTGATTCTCCCAGGACAGAATGAGGTTTGGGAAGAGAGCTAGCAGTGGTAGTTCGAACAACCATGATGGACCACCCCTTTGAGGACCCTGACCCTTTTAATAAAGATACTGAAGAGGTTCTTCACACCTTGAAGGATTCAAAAGTGACCTTGTGCTTCTTGGACATGTATACTCTGGTTCCCAGGAAAAAACCATACAAGCCTCAAGTCTGTCAGATACAGAGGTGACTATCTTTGTATTATTACAGTTAGCAGAGATTTTCCATGCCTTGGCAGAAGAGGCAGAGGCTCCAGATGAGGAGTACAATTTGACTGCCTCTGAATATAAAGAGTAGGATTTCACTCTGCCCTGCCTGCTGATGCAATACATTCAGGTGAGACTATCCGTGATGACTCGGACAGTACAATCTTCTAGTAAAGGAAGGAAATGTCGGCAGATGTTGCAGACTGCTTTTGCTGTAATCTTATTAATTTGTTTAGATTGCAAAAATGCAAGATGGGTTGTTAGCTGTGAGATTTCTTCTGAATCAGGAAATAGTGGGAGCAGAAACCCTGTCCCATGTGCTGGAAAGAGACCAGGTCTATGGTTCCCGGTTGCGGAAGATTATTTATTTCTCCTTGTACAATGGTCTCATGAGAGGGATCCCTGAAGAGGGACAGGGAAGAGGAGTGGTGGGGTGAGATAGATAGGAAGACGATAGAGTATCCTTCCTAGATTATCTCTAAAACCCACTTGTCCAAGGTGATTAGTCTCCAAGATGGGAAAAACAGAGCTAGTCAGTTGCCAACCTGCTGGAATGTCAAAGATGGTGAGGATGACTGGAAGAGGAGGTGGCTCCTCAGGGCCTCAACCACATCTTCAAAACTGTTGCTCTGGAAGAGGCGTATGAGAAGCAGCCCCTTGAGAAAGGGCTGTATACGTTTGGTAGTAGGCCTTTGTCTTCAGCATTGGGTGTCACAGTGCCGTTGAGAAGGGCACTGTTGTGGTTAGGATTGTGGGGGGAGATGATACTTCCCCAAGTATCTCTTTGGCATTGGCATGTAACTTCTGCAAGACTTAAGTGTCACTCAGGAATCTTTAAGGGAGGACAGAGAATTGTACTCGTTGCTGGTCCCCAAAAGGTAACCCAAGAAGTGGATCAACGATGCACACTTCATGACCACAGCAGTCGCGATGGATCAAGCAGCAGTTTGCACAGCTATATGAGCTAGGAAGTATCTTTCTAATATTAGGGACTGGAATTGCTCTTTCTTGGCCCCTGGTAGGTCATACCAGAGGTTCCTACAATGGAGTAGTTTAAGTAATTATACTTAGGCATGAGAGCTTTATATTTTGAGATTCTATATTGGAGCATGGCTGATGAATATGCTTTTGTGTCCAAGTCAGTCTAGGTGTTTGTAATCTGTTTGGATGGCTAGAACAAGATAGGTATTGACAGCCTCTCTCTTGCACTGCACTGATCACGAAAGAATTTGATGTGGGGTGCAAGAATAGAAATTCTACATCCTCTGCTGGAACATAATATTATTTGTCAACACATTTGCTGATTGGAGGGATGGATGTCAGAGTCTGCCAGAGCACCTACACGGGGTCAAGAAGAGCCTCATTGATCAGTAATGTAATCTTGGTGGAAGAGGATGTCTAGAGGATATCAAGCAGTTTACACTGCTGCTCCTTGACTTCCTCTGAAGGAATCTGGGGGGGGAGTCTGCGATTCTGCAGAATGAGTCCTGGAACTGTCTGATGTCTTTGGCAGATGGAGATGTAGAGGTATGAGAGCCTCTGGAGAGGAGGAGGAGGAAAAATATAATGTTGGTGGCGCCGCCTCCTTCTGTTCCTCTTTCTGTTCTTCCTCTTAAGCTGGCAACAACTGGGGTTCAACCTCTGGAGGATGAAAGACAGGTGGAAAAGGAAGAGTTGTAGGTCTCGGCTTTGCTCTCTGGGATGATTTCCAAAATGTGCCTACATATGGCCCAAGGGTCCTCATATGGCCAGCGTGGACTGAGTGGAATGTGTGGCTGCATCCATGGTGATCCCTGCCAAGGTTTTGGGTCAGATATATACTGTGGATAGTGAGAATGAAGAGGTGTAATTTTACTAGTAGATGGGGGACTGACTGAGCCCTCCTCATCCTCCTGCTCTTCATCCTCACTGCTGGGGAAGGGAGGTGCCATCCTCAGAGGAGAAAGGGAGGCGTATTGTGAGTCTAGAGAAGAGAATGGACATGGGAGAAGATCATGTTGGGGGAACAGAGACTCAGGAGCATCAGATGGCAGCAGGTGCTGAGGCTATCTAAAATCTTGTG
Source organism: Pelusios castaneus (assembly GCA_007922175.1). Classification (NCBI taxonomy): domain Eukaryota; kingdom Metazoa; phylum Chordata; order Testudines; family Pelomedusidae; genus Pelusios; species Pelusios castaneus. The sequence continues at coordinate 555,475 of ML685984.1, forward strand.
GAGGAAAAAGCAATTCATTGGTGACAGGTGTATGACTCAGTGCCAAAGCAAATATTCCTCACAGAGCCAGGAGGTGGCCGACGCCAATGACTTACCTGGCGTCAGTGACTCGGCAGGTCCGAGAGCTGCATCGGTGCCAGAAAGGGCGCTAGCCCTGAGAGCGCTGTTGGTACCATAGCTCCAAGTTGCCCTGTCTCATTCCCCAGAGGCCGGAAATGGGGCCACGGCCTGTAAGAATGCCTGGCTAGGGTTTTCAGACCATTTCTTCAGGTTAGTACCCAACGTACTTGGATGGGCCCTGGAGCTGTGCCTCTTGTCTATTAAGACAGTGGTTCTCAACCGCTGTGCCGTGGGCGAGCAGCCTGCTGTCGAGAGACCCCACCACCACTGGAGAGCTGCAGCGTTAGGGAGCTGTGGGCTGCAACACTGCCAGCATGCCTGGGAGACTCCTGCGCTCCCTTGCCAGAAGTTATTTGCAGACTACGAATTTTGCATGCAGAAAGAAAGCCATATACAATTTTAAGAACATTTATCTTTAAGCTATCTGCACCAACGTTCCTCAAGTTTCAATCCTACACTACCAAGAGAAACTCAAGAGTGGAAAAACAAATTTTATCAGAAATAAAATAATAATTTAACTGAACATATGATGTAGGACTATCAGAGTCTGGCTTTTGAAATAATTTTCTCTCTAATTGTAGTTCAGGCACACGTCCACTAGGAAAAAATTACTATAAAATAAAAAAGGAAGTAAGATTAAAATAGAGCTAAAGAAAAAAAAACAACAGAGGTTTTAAAAAACCCCACCCAGCAGTAGGTTCAGAAGATGATCAGATCATGCCTATATCAAAAATGTAAGTCACCTCTCCATCTATCTTATCCAGGCACTGATGAAAAGCTGTAGAGATTTAAAAGATTTTTCTGGGACACCCCTTTAGAAAACTCACCAATTTTTATTCAAGGTAAACCTAGCTCTCCAATTTATGGTTCATACATAGGTCTATTGTTAAACTTCTTTTTAAAGACAGACGTGAGCAAACACACTGCAAATTAAGTTTAAGACCACTGAAAATGTTTCTGGGCATGTTTGACTCTTGCATCTAATCATTAATTGATTTGTCACTGCAGCCTGAAGGACATTATCAGGTACCATGGTAATAAAAGTAATTGTGTTAAATGCTTTGGGGAATACCTGTTAAGTAAGTTAACCGACAAAAGGTAGAAAGCAGAAGCTAGACACAACTATAAAAAAATGTAATGGTATGCAAGCGAGGGAGAAAACTTAGACTTTGTACCTGTTCTCACTACTATGGCTTTGACTAATTCTCCTGTATAAAAGCGGGTTTGAATGACATTGGTGCCACAGAACAAGGTGTGTCGCTTATGTACTTCTGGACTGTACATTTCATCTCCCAATGCTCTGGGGGCTTCTGTGGGGTTGGGGAGATTCGTCTTTGTTACAGGAACACTTTCACCTTAAATGGAAAAAAGATTTTTGGTTCATTGAATAAAATACAAATAAGCAGCACTTTTCATTGATAGCTCTCAAAGTGGAGTGTTATCCCCATTTTATGGAGAGAGAAACAGTGTCACAGAGAAGCAAAATTATTCGCTTACGTTAACTTAGACAGGCAGTAACACAGCTGGGGAAAGAACTCAGGAATCCTAATTCCCAGCATCCCATTCTTTAACCTTTGAGATCTCCCACAGAACCCAAGAGTCTTGACTCCCAGTCATCCCTCCTCTACACTACTACACCAGTCACCAAAACATGAAAATTCCACCGTTCGTAATTCTGGGGGTAAAAAAATAAAACCAATCGAAAAGGAAATGCAATTCTTGCTGTAAAGTGCTATTTGATACAGACCTGGCTCCCTAGAGTAAGCTTGTTAGCATATGCCCATACACACAGTTCATCCAGTTTTCATCACTGGCTTGCTAATTATTAATGTAACAATTTCAACACTTAGCAATTAAACATGACCCCGGGCAAAAGCAATACGCAAGGTGCCTAAAGGCAGGGCAATCCATACAAATAAAACCCTTTGTACAGATATATCTTAACACAGCCAATACGCAAGGTGCCTAAAGGCAGGGCAATCCATACAAATAAAACCTTTTGTACAGATATATCTTAACGCAGCTCAAGTTTTAGGACTTTACATTTGAGGGTTCTTAAAAGCTTGCAAATTCCTTGCTTAACAGAAATGTGTATTTTATAGTGAAAAATAAAAGAGAGGTAAATATAAGAACAATGAGATGAAGACATACCTTCTCATTAGGCCTTTAATTATAAAAATATACAGCACTGTATCTAGCACAAGAAGGCTTTGAGCTCGCTGGTTTACGAACAGTACCACAACATAAATGCTTATTAAATAAAACTAATACTGCCAATATTTGTGTAAATAGCATCAATACTGCCTGGAGTAAATTATAATAATACACGTTTCAAAGGGGGTAAGATATTCCTTCTGACAGGGAAAGCTGCAAGTCAGAAAAAGAACACGGACAACTGTAGCAAGCACTCGACTATCCAGGACATAAATTTTACTTCACCTGTTAACATGCTTTCATTTACGATGCAAGTACCACTGACGAGTACTGCATCACAGGGCATGATTGTCCCATTAGAGGGAATCACCATGACATCTCCTGGCACAAGATCTGTAGAAAGGATCTCTTCTATTTCTGAAAGTAAGAAGTAAGAATTTAAGAACAAACTCTTTTCCTGCAACTGTAAATAAAGTCTTGCAAATCAGCACCTCAAAACCAAAATCTACATGGCTGGAACAGTAGACCCATGCTATAAAATGATGCCCCTGTTTCTGTTATGAAGATGACTATTTAAAATGATAAAACGAGATTCGCTAACACGCTCTATGGACCCTTGATTTTACACTGACGAGTGCCCCAGAAATAATACGTAAACATAATCTGCCACACAAGGAGTCTAAGCGGCTCAAGACTCCTGTTCTCCAGCTCAGCAGAACCTGGAACAATTGGAGATGTGGCCACCAAAGGAGGTCCTAGCCCCTACCCTGATTCACTAAAAGATACTAATGATTGTCTCCCCAAGGTGTTTCGATTTTACCGTTTAGGCCAGAGGTAGGCTATTGCAATGTTAGCTATATACATGGAGAGGTAGATAAAAGAAGATGGAGATGGGGAGCGTGCCATGGGATGGACACAAGTTTTGAGCTGATCATCTGGCAGAAGACAAACAAGTAGACTATCATCTCCAACTTTTAACTTCACACATACCCCTTTTTACTGAATAATGTCGCTAAGCGACCACAAGAACCCAATCGCTTTATTCAGATGGAACCAAGCAAGGACTTGTGCTGATTTTAAAGTATTCATTAGGGACCAGTTTTAGATGCGTCTTTTCAACCAAATTGCCAGTGCAATTTACCTTGATTGGCTCTGCTGACAGAAACCCTGACAATGCTGTGAGCTGCCACCATGTAGTGTAACATAATGTATTGCTGGAAGGGAGAAAAGAGAATAAATCATTCATTAGAAGCACTGACGCCCTTCTAGGTCCAGAGAGAGAGAAGGGGAGAGAGGTAGTATCTTTTAATGGTGAGATAAGCTCTCAAACTTACACAGGACTCTTCTTCAGGTCTGGAAAAGATACTCGGTGTCAAAGCTAAATATAAAGTGGAACAAATAGTTTTTAACACTGCTCGGGGGGGCAGGGGAGAGGAGAGGACGCCACTATTGGGGGCAGGAAGGTGACAGTAGATCATAGGTTTTTAGTGTCTAGCAGATTTATGAATTTAAGCTCTCAGACTCGTCTTTTGAAAGTACTGTGCAGGTTTCCTTTGAGGAGAATTGAGAGATCTGACAGAGTGAGCACTTCGTGAAGAGTGTTTATTCACAGGTGACAGGATGTTTTTGTCATTTATCATTTTTCTTTGAGTTCATTTGAAAGCACAGTGATTGTTTGGTTTGTTATTGGGGAACCTGATGAGTTACACCACATGCTGTCCTAGGCATGTGTAGGACTGGTGCTCTGTGAGGTGTTGATCATTGTAGCAGTGAAGTTATGTCTGCAGGTTTTCATCTATTGTTCTGGCAGCATCTGGTGCAGCTTTGCGTTGGTATGACCTGCTTCTGTGAGGAGATTGCAGCAGGAGTTTGAAGGCCAGAAGAAGGGGTTCAGGATCAAGTGTGAGTTGTAGTTGTTGGATGATGCCCTGTACAGGTTCCACTGTGAGGTAGCAGGGGACAGCTAGGAGTGTGTGGTAAGAGGGATTTTATTTCTGTATTGAAACAGGTTCTCTCTAGGTATTGGTGGTCCATTCATGATGTGATCTACTTCTCTTGTGGAGTGTCCTTGTTTAGTGAAGGTGGTTTTGAGTGTATATTCTGGACATTCTCCTCAGAGCACATTCTGCAATATCTGAAGGCCTGGCTGAGATAACAGACTTCTTGATGTGTTTGGGGTGATTACTTTATCTATGAAGGGAGGTGTGGTGATCCATGGGTTTCTTGTATATAGTTGTTTGAGGGTTTCATTTTGAACCTGATTGTGGTGTCCAGGAAGTTGATGCTATTGTGGGAATGTTCCAGAGAGAGTTGAATGAACAGGAGGCAGTTGTTGAAGTTATGGTGGTGGAAATCTGTGAGGGAGTCATCTGTTAAGACAACGAAAATATTCAGGTACCTCAGGTATATCATTGGTTTCATGGTCCATTTGTCCAGAAATTCTTCTTCAAGAAATTCTTCCAGGAAGAGGCTGGTATATTAGGAGTCACCCTAGTACCAATGTTTCCTCGAAGGTTTGGCAGCTTGTGTGCAAAATTTTCAAGCCGTGTGCAAAACTTTTTCTGAATAAAATTTTTGTGCAAACTCACACGACAGAAATTATAGGCATTAATTGAAGTTAACGTGATTGTAAATAGAATTAATTAATTGTGTTTAATTAATTGAATTTGAATGAATTTTGAATTGAAATTTAATTTTTAGAAAGGTTTTTATTTAAAATTAATTTTTAAAAAGCTTTTTAAAAAAGAAGGAAGAGAAAGAAAAAAGAGAAGGAAGGAGGAGAAAAAGAAAAAAGAAGTAAAAGAAAGAAAGGAAGGAAGCAAAGAAAGAAAGAGCAGGAAAGAAGGAAGAGAAAGAAGGAAAGAAGAGAAAGAAAAAAGAAGGAAGCAAAGAAAGAAAGCAGGAAAGAAGGAAGAGAAAGAAGGGCTCAGGCCGGGCTCAGGTCGGGTCTCCGTAGCAAAGCCGCAGCCCCGGGGGTCTGGTGGGGGCTGCCGGCCTGCGCGGGGGTCCCTCAGTGCTGCACAGGGGTTGCAACGGCTGTGCATCCGTGCAGCTTAGAGGGAACACTGCCTAGTATCCATGGTTTGGACAAAGTGTTTGCTGTTGAATGTAAAAGTGTTCTGGGAGAGGATGAAATGGATGCATTGGGCAATGTGTTTGGGGTGGGTATTCAAGGAGTGTCCTTTGTCCTGTATGTATCTGAGGCAGATTGCTATGCTGTTAGTGTGAGGGATGTTGGGGTACAGGAAGTGACATCCATGATGGCAAGAATGCTTCTTGTTCTGAGGGAGGCTGTTAATGTTGCGGAATTTGAGGATGAAGTCAGTTGTGTGTAGAGGAAGCTGGCCCTTTGGGGGGTGAGTGGTTTATGGATGGTTTCTATGAGTCCTGATATTCCTTCAGTACGAGTGCTCTGGCTCGATATGATGGGTCTGTCTAGGTTGCCTTGTTTGTGCATCATGAGAAGCATGGAGAAGGTCCCTGGGGTGGGCTCTTGGGGGATGGAGTTTGTAGAGTTTCTCTGAGAGTTGTTTGAGGGAGGATTTGATATCTTTAAATTCCTGGATAAACTGTGGTGTGGGGTCTTCTCTGAATTCTTTACAGGAGGTGGTGTCAGAGAGTTGTCAGTTGACACAGCATACTCTAAATCCATACTCTATCATGCTGCAGAATAAGCTTCTTTAAATGACTTTGAATTGCATAGTACTATGGGAACCCATTCATGTAGAATATTGTAGGAAATGGATTTGGGCCAAAAAAAATCTTGAATGTGTCAACCTTCTAGAAGCACTTCAAGGTCCATACTTTTGTCCCAGCTTCTAGAGAAGGAGTATAAATTCACCAAATTAAAGCTGGTCAGAAACTTTCAGATCCAACTTTGTTTCGTTGGAAAACTTTGATTCATTGAGCCCAATATATTTTGGGTTTAATGATGCTTTAGTGAATCCAAGGCAGCGTTTCCACACTGGGTCCTGGTGATCCCAGGTTCACAGCTCTAGGGAGCTGCCATAGAGTTGCAGACTTTGGTACTTCTAGGGTCTGCGGCTCAGGGGCAGACTCCAGAGCCAGGTGAGCCCTCAGGGAGCAATCGTGGGAGGTGGGGCCCAGAAGCCTGGGCCAGAGTGAGTCAGTCCAAGTTGCTGGACGGAGCCCTGGACCCTACACATGCCCTGCGCAGCATGCCACGCCCCTGGTATATCTATTCATAGGGGTCAAACTGAGAAGCCAAATCCAAGGAGCCAGGAACTCTAGGCCAGACTGCATCCAATTGTCAGAACTTGGGCTATTCTCACCCTCACTAATGCACGTAAGTTAGGGAAATTTTTGGAGACGTAAAGAGTGTCTCCATAGAATAGATCCTGTGAAGGACTTCAGGTGAAGGATTCTTATGCACTTTAAACATAGCGAATTGGCCTGATAGCCCTTTCTGGAAAAAGCAAGTTTTGTTTTAAATATTGAGGTCTTTGGAGTCAATTTTGTTTCAAAATTACATACCAATGAAATTAAACTTTAAAGCAGGATTTTCATAGAATGGATCGATTGCTTGATGACCTGTTCTAGTCACTCCCTGTAAAGCACCTGGCACTGGCCACTGTCAAAAGACAGGATACTGGGCTAAATGGATCACTGCTCTGGCCCAGTCTAGCTGCTCTTATGTTCCCATGAAACGTGTGATGATAGCCATGGTGATTTGAACTTACCTTTCTAATGGTGTACAGTGAGCTAACAATGGATATCATGGACATAACCACAATCGCTAATGCATAGTAGTAATACTCATCGGTGACCCACAATATGACACTGAACAGCTGGAAAATGTAAAACGGGTTTAGAACCTGAGAGAGAGAGAGAGAGAACATTAGGCTTCACCAAATATAATACTTCCCCATATTAGTCTGAAATCAATTCGACTTCTTCTCAGCGGAAGAAACTTGGGCTTTTCAGTTCCTTATGCCTTATAAAACTTTTTCAAAGTTTTGCCTAATTCCCACTAACATTTCACTTCATGTACCAGAGTAAATTACAAAATCACAGAGTGATTTCCTTTAAATGAGTCAAAGTCCAAAGGCGCACAGTTCTCAATGAAATCAATGGGAACAGCATGTGCAAGTGAGAACAGAATATGGCCAAAACATACCGGTAATTTCCTACTTTTCCTATCCCTGCTTCTAGTGATACTGAATACTTATCCGCATCGTCAAGAAAAATGACAATTTTAACTTGACTAACAGGGAAATTTGTTACCAAACTACTACACAGCTGGAGGTCTGGCAAGTTTATTTTCCTAAGGAGCTCAAACTTTAGGATTAATTGTTAGCTCAATGAGTTTTAAAACCATGTTATCTATAAAAAAGAATAAAACTCTAGCCATTAAGTTGTACCTCCCTGAGAAGATACAAAGGAAACGGAACAAGATAAACATGCTGTTTAGGCACACTTAGCTGATGAATACTCTTGTTGAATCTTTAACGCATTCACAGTTTGTGAGGCATATATTCAGTGCACACCTGTGAAGAACTGGCAAGAGCCAGACACAGCATGGGTTTTAATGTTAACTCTTCATACAGAGTCCTGACGTGATCTGTAATATTCTTGTTATTTAGACTCAGAACTGGCCTTTGGGCCCTATAAAGCCTGCAACTGTGGGCTCCCCCTGATCTAGAGGTCTCAGATCAATCTCATTTATGAAGAAAAAAGGGGTAAAATTTACTTTATACAAACTAATCCCTATTTAAAACCTCACACACATTCAGTACCACTCCAAATATGTGTTAATTATATACAATACTTGGGCTTTTTGTAAATAAAAAAAGTTCTTACCTCCTTAATCAGCAGCTTAAAAATTGAAGGCACTTTCACAGCAATTTCATTTACTCCATAGAATGATTTTCTGTATGGAGGGACAGCCAAAAAGTTAGTTGCACTCCAGTTGTAGATTATCTGTATCACACTACTGCTATATTAACCTCAATTATTTTATAGCAATTTATCTTCCCATTCATTTGAGCATGTTAGATTGTCTTTCACACGGTCAGTATAGCTTTTTAAATGCTGGTATGGATGAACAACAGAGAAATGTAACAGGAAAATAAAGCAATGAGAAGGAAAAAAATTATATCTGGATGAGACATGGAAGGCCTTGAAAATTAAGGTTTTTATGATTTAGATATAAATTGAACCACAGTTGAATTTTCTACTGATGCCAAAAAGTTAGAGAAGTATGAGCATGCAGCAGAAAAAAACCTAACCACAATGTTACCTGAAGAGATGACAACAGAGGTCTATGTACAATGATATGTGATACTACACTAAGACACAGAACTGCTGAGAAGAAAAACACATACAAAACCAAAGAATAGTTACCTGGAAATAGTAAGGAAGAGAAAGTTTTAGAGATACATGTTTGCTGGTCACTGGTAAGTGTGATGTTATTGCCAACACTACATACACAAGAGATGACATTGAGCAGATCAAAAATAACTACAGAGCTCTGAGAATGAGAGTGAAAGGGTTGGGAGCTCACGTGGTGTTCTCATTCGTCCTGCAGTTGAAAGTAAGGGCCCAAGGAGGGACAGAAGCCCCCTGGATAAGAAAGCATGCCTACACAGATTTACTTTCAGGAGGGCTTTGGTTTCCTCAACAATGGGATGCTGTTCCATGAAGGGCGACTGCTTTGCTTTGTCCCCCTGATGAAGAAATGGAAGAGCCTTTTGGGACATCAGCTTGCCAATCTAGTGAGGAGGACTTTAAACTAGTGCAAAGGGCCCACGTGAGAAAAGCCCAAAGGTAAGTATTAGAAGAGGTGACCTTGAAGAGGGCTGGAAATTGGGAAGGAGGAGGAAGGGGAGAAACAGAAAATTACATTCAGGAAATAGAAGTAACGAGAAGAAAATCACTGGAGGAATCTGCTCCCCATCTCAGAAGTCTACACACAAATGAAAGGCGTATGGAGAATAAACACAAACAACTGGAAGTCTTGGTATGCAAGCTAAATTATGATGATGATTTAACTGGGTTCTCAAAGACTTTGTGGAATAAATCTCCTGACTAGACTATTGAAATGTTGCTAGGATGGGAAGGAAAATCAGAAGATGTTGCATTATGCATCAGGAATATATACACTTGTTCTGAGGTCCTCAAGCAAGCAAGAGGCAGACCAGTTGAAAATCTCTGGGTGAAGATAAAAGGGGGCTAGGGGAATGGGCAACAATCACAGAGGCCTACTATAGTTCACCAAATCAGGAAAAGGAAACAGATGAGGCATTTCTAGAATGAATAACAGAAATATTCAACACACAAGGGCTGGCTGCAATGGCACTTTACACACCCAGACATCTGCTGGAAAAGTAACATGGTAAAACACAAAATGTCCAAAAAGGTAACAACATATTGGGAACAACTTCTTGACTGAGGAAATAACCAGAGGGACAAACATTTTAGACTTGATTTTGACCAACAGGGACGAACCGAATGCAAATCTGAAAGTGGAAGGTAACTTGGCTGAGAGCAATGGTGAAACAATATATTGTCTGACCCTAAGGAAAGGAAGGAATGAGAGCAGGCTTCTAGCAAACAGACAGTGGCACATTCACAGTACTGAACATCTACTGGAAAACAGAGCTCAGAAGAACTGGCGGTTTCTCAAAGAAACCACATGAAAGGCATAACAGCTAAC
>ML685984.1:565433-612311 GCA_007922175.1 Pelusios castaneus
GATAAAACGCAAAAGGAACAAGGGACTTAAGCAGCAAGGGATATAAAGAGGTGATACGAAGTGTCTCTAGGAAGACAATAAGCATTTACAATACAATACCAGATAGTGAGGTCCAAAGCAAGCTGCAAAGCGTTACAAAAGGATCTCACAGAAGAAACGGTTACTCAGCTGTAACTAGTGTTCTTCGAGATGTCTTGCTCATGTCATTCCAACTCAGGTGTGCGGGCACCGCGGGCCCTGATCGCAGGAAAGTCCACCCGCAGGGCTGGCTGCGGCCACCGGGGCGCCCTGCAGTCCTCTATATATAGCTCAGCCGACCCTGCTTCCCTCCAGTTCCTTCTGACTGAGGGGAGGAGCGTGGATGTTGGAATGAGCAACACATCTCGAAGAACACTAGTTACAGGTAAGTAACCGTTTCTTCTTCTTCGAGTGATTGCTCGTCATTCCGACTCAGGTGATTCCCAAGCCTTACCTTGGAGGAGGGACGGAATTCTACAGCTTGGCCGAGTGCAGCGCCGCTCTGCCGACCGCTGCGTCCTCTCTCGCTTGCTGGGTGAGCGCATAGTGGGCAGCCAAGGTATGAACCGACAGCCACATTGCTGCCTTGCATATGCCCATGTGCCAGGAAAGCCGCTGACGACGCCTGTGCCCGCGTGGAGTGGGCAGTCAATCGTGGGGGCTGCACCTGAGCCAGCAGGTAACACTGCTTAATGCATGATGTAATCCAAAACGAGAGGCACTGGGATGACACTGGCTCCCCTTTCATCCTGTCCGCAACAGCTACAAAGAGTTGGGAAGATTTCCGGAAGGGCTTTGTGTGTGTACTGGAGACAATAAGACCAGCAAATTGCAAAGGCGTCTGCCAGAGGCCCCGACTCGTGGTTCCAGAAGGAGCAGAAGGCCTCGCATTTCCTGCTGGCTGCTGACATGAACAAGTCTATTTGGGGAAACCCCCACCTCCGGAAAACGTGCCGTACAACATCTCCCTGGCGGGACCACTTGTGCATCATAAACCACCTGCTGAGCTCATCCGCAACTGTGTTCTGGGGACCGGGCAGATATGCTGCTACCAGGTGGATGGAATGTTCCACACAGACGTCCCACAGCTCAAGGGGTTCCCGACACAGGAGACAGGAGTGAGCTCCACCCTGTCTGTTCATATAATGCATGGCGGTTGTGTTGTCCATCTGCATCCTCACTGTCTCGCCCTCTAGCTTGTACTGGAACATATGGCAGGCTAGAAGCACCTCCCTCAGTTCTTTCCGACTGATGTGCAGGGGAAGCTGCGACTGATCCCATTTCCCTTGTGTTCTGAGACTACCTAGGTGAGCCCCCCCAGGTGCGAAGCGGCAGTCACCAAAGTCATCGAGGGCGTTGGTTCTAGAAACGGGGAACCCGCACAGCCTTTGCTGTGGATGCACCACCACTGCAGAGTATCTCGTACATGCTGAGGGACACACACCAGAGTGTCCAGCGAGTCCTTTGAAGGCTGATAAACTTTGGCCAGCCAGGCCTGCAGAGGTCTCAACTGAAGGCGGACATGCCTCACCACATATGGACACGAGGCCTTGTGGCCCAGCAGCCTCAAGCCGGCCCTGACTGAAGTCAGTGGGTGGTCGTTTAGATCCCTGATTAACTCCCGTATTGTCAGGAATCGGTCCTGTGGTAGAAAGGCCCGCACTTCCCTTGAGTCCAGTATGGCCCCGATGAATTCTATGCACTGGATGGGAACCAGCATGGACATCTCCTCATTGATCAGGAGACCAAGATTGTTGAAAGTCGAACGAACCACCTTGAGATGAGCCTGGATCCCTTGTGGGGAGCAACCCCTTAGAAGCCAGTCATCCAGGTAAGGAAACACCTGAATGTTTCATCTCCTCAGGTAGGCCACCACCACTGCTAGGCATTTCATGAAGACCCAAGGTGCTGCTGCGAGGCCAAACGGGAGGACAGCAAACTAGAAGTGTTGATGACCCACCATAAAATGAAGGAAGTGGCTGTGCCTTGGTAGGATTGTAATGTGGAAGTAGGCATTTCTTAAATCTAGGGCAGCATACCAGTCTCCCAGATCCAGGGACTGGATGATAAACGCTAGGGAGGCCATCCAGAATTTTATCTTTTGAAGGAATTTGCTTAGTCCTCAAAGATCTAGAATGGGTCGTAGTCCCCCTTTCACTTTGGGTATTAGGAAATATCAGGAGTAAAATCCCTTTCCCCTCCTGTTTTCTGGAACCTCTGGCACCGCACCTGCTGTGAGGAGGGATTGCATCTTGGCGTTGAGATGTTCTTGAGTGGGGTCCCCGAAGAGGGACAGGGAAGGGCGGGGAGGCTGGTAGGGGGGTACAGACGAAAACTGGAGTGAGAAATCCCGCTTGACCATGCGCAGGACCTACTGGTCCGAAGTTATCCTGAACCATGCACGGTAAAACCGGGCTAATCTGGTTCCAAAGGGGGGGATAATGGATCTGGTTTTGAGTCCACTACATCGTCATCTGGCACACTCTCAAAAGTTTTTCCTTGGCCCCGGCTGGCTGCGTGGGCAGCTCCTAGATTGGCCCATAGGGCATCTGGCTTGAGCGGCAGTTGTTTCGGCCCCCTCACCTGGAGTAGTCTCCTCTGGTTTGGTAGGACCGAGGAGGAGGTTGTGGGAGGAATGGGCATCTCTGGGGGGCTGGGGTGTGCAAGCCCAACGACTTAAGCATGGCCTGGGAGTCCTTCAGGATCTGGAGTTTAGCGTCCATCTGGAACGAGAACAGTTCTTGACCTTCGAAGGGTAAGTCCTGCATAGTCATCTGGATCTCGTGGGGTAAACCAGAGGTCTGGAGCCATGAACTCTGTCTCATCATGACATCCAATGCCATCGCTCTGGTGGCCATGTCTGCCGCATCCATGGCTGACTGCAGGAGGGCTCTCGACATACTCCTTAACCATTGATGAGAGGTTGGCCCTCGAGTCCTGAGGCATTACTGCCGAGAATTTTTCCATGGCCGCCCATGTATTGAACGTGTAGCGGCCAAGAATAGCTTGCTGGTTCACTATTCTTAGCTGCAGGCCCCTGCTTGAATAAATTTTCCTCCCAAATAAGTCCAGCTTTTTTGTGTCTCTTGACAAGGGGGGGGGCCCTGGCATTCTTTTTCGTTGGCTGCCGCCACAGCCAACGAGCCCGGCGATGGATGGGTACAAAAGTGTTCGTGCCCCTTTGATGGAAAGAAGTATTTCTGCTCCACTCTCTTGGCGGTGGGAGGGAGAGAGGCCGGGGTCTGCGGCATCCCTTATGGTTTTTATCAGGGGCAGGGCCACCGTAGAAGGGCCTTCCGGCATCAGGATGACCATCATCGGGTCTGCATCCTCCATTACCTCCTCTGCCTGCGGGCCCATATTTTTTGCCACCCTCCTGAGAAGTTCCTGGTGGGTCCTGCTGTTGTCTGGACTGTAGGTGCAGGGGCCCTTCTCCTCTGTACAGCTTCCTGCCTCCGCAGAGTCGAGGTCCGAATCTCCCCCAAGGTCTGGAGGAGCACTTGCTGTCTGCGATGGCAATGGCCCGGATCCCCCTGAGAGGGGGCAGCCCGTCATCAAGCCCTGCGACTGGTGGGAGGCCCTCGGTGTCCAAAAGGGCCACTGCGGGGGCATCTGCCACTGAGGCCACTGCTGGTGGTGAGACGAGCATCCTGTACGCCTGCTGGTCCTTGATGCTGCAGAGAACGGTTCCATGGGGCCCCTGTCGCTACCTCTATCATTGGCGGTACTGGGGAGCGGTGCCGGGACAATTCCGCACTGGTTTGTGCTGGGCGGTGGTCCCTTCTAGGCGACAGCGACCAATGTTTCTGTGGTGCCGGTGCCGATGCCAGTGAACAGTGCCGGGAAGACGGTGGTCTGAGGGGCATCGGCTTCCCTCTTGAGGACACCGAAGATCTCGGTTATGGCGCTGGAGCGCTCGTAGTCGTATGTTCAATCGGCTCCCTGGCAGCCTTGAACGTCTCGGGGGTGGAAGGGAGCTGTAAATCCTCCTCCAGGATGCCCCACGTCGGAGAAGGCTCTGAAACCAAACTCCACAGACCCGGGGCCGGAGTCGGCGGTGCCGCAGAACGTGGTGCCAGGGTTGAGTGCCCCACTTTGGACCCTGCCCAGACTGAAGTGGGTGACAGGGAGCGTCCTCTCTCCCCTCTTCTCCTCTTTGCCGGCAACGGCGAGTGAGATCGGTGCCAGCGGTGGCCCTGAGCTGGGACCTTCGGTGCCACAAAGTGGCGATGCTGAGGCTCTTTACCAGTCTTTACTTTTTCCCGCCATCGCAGCACTGTGAACCGAGCCGGTCCTAACAAAGCTGGAGTCTCCCATTTCCATCGTGCATAGGGCCTCCTCCATCATCAAGAGCTTCAGCCTCTGCTCTCTCTCTTTTTGAGTGCAGGGCTTGAAACTCCAGCAGATCTTACACTTGTCCCTCAAGTGGGACTCACCAAGGCACTTCAGACACGACGAATGGGGGTCGTCTCTGGGCATAAACTTCTTGCAGGAAAGGCAGGCCTTGAAGCCGGGCATGCCCAGCCTCTGGGCCCGGGGTGATGGAAGGCCCCAAGAACCTAACATTAACTTATCTAACTACTATGCTAACACCACTCGGACTGACTAACAACAGGAAAGAGCTAGCTGCGAGAGCAAGCAAGCGTTCCAGCGACCGTCAGGACAGTAAGAAGGAACTGGAGGGAAGTAGGGTCGGCTGAGCTATATATAGAGGGCTGCAGGGCATCCCTGGTGGCAACAGCCGACCCTGCGGGTGGACTAGGGGATAATTTTCCGGCGATCTGTGCACGCAGCACACACACACCTGAGTTGGAATTGACATGAGCAATCACTCGAAGAAGAACCAGGTGAATGGGCAACAAACTAGAAGATGAAATTTGTGTTGATAAATGCAAAGTAATGCACACTGGACAACATAGTCCCAGCTATGCATACAAAAACTGATGGGATCTAAAGTAGCTGTTACCACTCGAGAGAGATATTGGAGTCTTTGTGGTTATTTGTCTGAAAACATCTGCTCAATGTGCCATTAGTCAGAAAAGCTACCAGAATGGTCAGAATCATAAGGAAAGAGATAGACAAAGGGCAACAAAAATTATTAAGGGTAGGGAACAGCTTCCATACAAGGAATGATTAGAAAGACTGGGACCATTCAAGCTTGGAAAAGAAACAACTGAGGGGATGTATGATCAAGCACTACAGGATCATAAATGCTGTGGAACAAGTGAATAAGGAAATTTTATTTACCCCTTCTTATAACACATGAATGAGGATGTCACCCAATGAAATTAACAGGCAGAAGGTTTAAAACAAACCAAAGGAAATACTTCTTCAGGCAACACGGAACTCATTGGAAGGGGATGCTGACAAGACCGAAAGTGTAACAGTGATCAGATAAGATCACGTAGACTAGATCCATGAATGGCTATTGGCCAAAGTGGCCAGGGATGTAACCCCCTAAACTTCCGGCTGCTAAAACTAGGACTTGACAACAGAGCAAGGATCATTCAATAAAATGCCCAGTTCTGTCCCCTCCTTCTGAAGCATCTGGCACCATTTGCTGCTGGAAAACAGGATACTGGGCTATATAAGCCATTGGTCTGATCCAACATGGCTTTTCTTACGAGCAAGAGAAAGACAAAGAAAAACACAGGTCCACGATTTAGTGGGGAATGTGAGCTAACAATGGATGACACCAAGATATCTCGATGTCTGGTTGGCAACCGGTAACGAGTGGAGTGCCCCAGGGGTCGGTCCTGGGGCCGGTTCTATTCAACATCTTCATTAATGATCTTGATGATGGAATAGACTGCGTGCTTAGTAAGTTTGCGGGAATGGTAGATACTCTGGAGGGCAGGGACAGGATCCAGGGAGACTTGGACAAATTGGAACACTGGGCCGAAAGAAACCTCATGAGGTTCAACAAAGACAAGTGCAAAGTCCTGCACTTAGGACGGAAAAATCCCATGCACTGCTACAGGCTGGGGACCGATCGGCTAAGTAGCAGCGCTGTAGAAAAGGACCTGGGGGTTATGGTGGATGGGAAGATGAATATGAGCCAACAGTGTGCCCTTGTTGCCAAAAAGGCCAATGGCATATTGGGCTGCATCAGTAGGAGTGTTGCCAGCAGATCGAGGGATGTGATAATTCCCCTCTATTCGACACTGGTCAGGCCGCATCTGGAATACTGTGTCCAGTTTTGGGCTCCCCACTACAGAAAGGATGTGGACAAATTAGAAAGAGTCCAGCGGAGAGCAACAAAAATGATTAGGGGGCTGGGGCACATGACTTATGAGGAGAGACTGAAGGAACTAGGCTTATTTAGTCTACAGAAGAGAAGACTGAGGGGGCATTTGATAGCAACCTTCAACTACTTGAAGGGGTGCGCCAAAGAGGAGGGAGCTAGGCTGTTCTCGAGGGTAGTAGAGGACAGAACTAGGAGCAATGGTTTCAAATTACAGCTGGGGAGGTCAAGGTTGGATATTAGGAAAAACTTTCTCACTAGGAGGGTGGTGAAGCATTGGAATGGGTTACCTAGGGAGGTGGTAGAATCTCCATCTTTGGAGATTTTTAAGGCTCGGTTAGACAAAACCCTGGCTGGGGTGATTTAGGGGGAGTGGTGCTGCTTTTAGCAGGGGGTTGGACTAGATGACCTCGTGAGGTCGCTTCCAACCCTATGATTCTATAAAGCGGAGGTGTTTACGGTCTATTTCTGATTGTGACCAAATGTTTAACCCAATTAATATCAACAAGAATTAAGGAAGGAACACAAGCGAGAATAGGGAAACAACAGGTTAAAGAATATTTAGTAAGTTAGATATATTCAATTTGGCAAGGCCTGACAAACTTCATCCTCATATGCTTTAAAGGAACTAGCTGAGACAACCTCAGAATCATTAGCTACTATCATCAAGAACTCATGGAGGACAGGTGAGATCCCAGAGAACTGGAAATGGGCGAAAACCCTATCTATCTTACAAAACAACCTTAACAATCGGAAGTTGATACAAAATTCCTATATATTGCCTTTTTTCTTAGGGTGACGAACAGAATGTACCAGGCCCTCTGCAGCATCCTGCTGGAGGCTCTACTGTCCTACCACTCCTCGCCTCCGCAGTCCGCAGCAGGACTGATTCCTCCAGGCTTGCCTAGGTGGGCTTCATGGAAGCAGCCAATCAGAGTACATCAGACTCAGCTAAAAGGAGCTGCAGGGCTGAAGAGATCAGTTACTGGCTAGGACTGGAAGGGTGTGCCTCTCTAGCCAAAGGTGCTCAACGGGCTGCGTTTGCTACGCCTGGGAGTAAGAGGACCCTGACAACTCCAGCCCTAAGGTAATGAACTAGGTAGAGGCCATGTAGGAGGAGGTTCAGGGAATGAAGCACCAACCAAGCAAAGGAAGCAGTAAGTGGCTGCTATGAATAAAATTCCTGGGTTGGAATCCGGAGTAGTGGGTGGGCCTGGGATCCTGCACCAGTTCATGCTGGAGTGGCCCACACCTGGAAAGGGGCCATGGCTAGTTAAAAGGCCCAGCGACAAAACTAGAGATGCTAATAAGGGCACACTGGCTATGTCTACACTTACAAAAGCTAGTTCGAATTAGTTAATTCAAAATAACTAATTCGAACTAATTTTAGTTAGCTGGAATTAACTTAATTCGAACTAGCACGGCCCCAACTAGAATGCTAGTTCTAACTAGCCATGGCCATGCAGGGCACTTGCTTAGTTCGAATTAGCCAATTGCAGGAAGGTCAAATCTGCCGATTAGTTCAGACTAAGCAGTTAGTTCCAACTCATATGGCCACATTTGACTTAGTTCAAATTAACGACTGGAATTAACCGCTAATTCGAACTAAGCAATCAAATGCATTAGTTCGAATTAAGGAAGCCCTTAATTCGAACTAATGAAAGCTTAGTGTGGCCAAGGCTTAAGTTAGTTCAAATTAAGCTTCCTTAATTCGAACTAATTTGCAAGTGTAGACATAGCCACTGCTGATATAAGCAATCACAAAGGAGACCACTCTAATTTAATATGGTATTTCAATTCACGGCTATACATGTAAAGTGTTCTTCTGAAATGAAGTTTAATATCCAAACCACACACACTGACAACACTTAATTTTCTTCACATGTGAGAAATATACCATAAACACAGCTATCTAAAAACAACCTACCTTTCTGACATCTTTTCGATTAATATTTTAGTCTGAATATCGTAAGATTACCTGTAGTCATGCATCCTCTTGGTCAGTCCTGTACTGTGTTCAGTATGAATTGAAGAACAGGAAGTAGACTCATCCAGTCCCCTAAAATAATTGTAGAAATTAAATAAGTTCTCAGCATCAAGCTCCTTGGCTAATAAACTTTTTAAAATATCTCATTAAGATGCTTAGGAATTAGAAAGACCTTATATTTTGATTAGAAGTTTACAGTGCATTATGGAAGAACATATTAAAAAGCAGTCAATTATGAATGTCATTTCACTTCTTTTTGCCTAGTTATTGCAAGCATCAATGAGGTAAATTAGGGACTGACCAGAATACCACCGAATTCATTGCTTGCTGAGATCACATGTGAGCTCCGGTTTTACATCACATTTTAAAATTTAAAGTTTTATTTTAAAACACGTTACTAGTATTAGAAACTTCCACAAAGACACAGGCAAGAATGCATTTAATGTGTTGAATGAAATGGATATGACATGGGTTAGCTTTGACCTATAAATTATTTTTCTTTTCCAGGAGGCCTACAAAGAATGACAACAGTTCAAGCACTGAACTGAACACCTGTCTATTTTGCTGACCAATATTGTCTCCTTGTTTCCTTCTACCCCCACATGCTGCCTTAATTCAACTCCACTGCGCATACGCAGCATGATACATTTTGAGTTATATGACATACCAGTTTTCCCACAAGACCTCTGCCTCATTCAGTGCACAGGATGGATTCCATTTTTTACCTTCATCATTCAGTGTGTGGCCCCAAGTATTTACTGCAAACCAGCCAAACACTAGCCTAAAGACAGAATTATTAGTTTCCTCATGGGTTTCCTAGAGTGCTCAAAATATCTTACCTCTTTACAAAAATTAATGAACTTATCTTCACAACACCATGGTGAGATAAGGTGGTATGAAGTTTCCTCATGTTCAAAATGAGGAATTGAACGTAGAGATTAAGGCTAAAATTGTCAAAAGTAACCACTAAATGTTGGATAATCAATTTGAGACGCCTAAGAACTGATTTCCCAGAATATTTAGCATATATGTTTGCAGTAGAGCTCCCATGCACCTCAGCTATAGCTGTGAACAGTCTGCTCTTCTGCAAACCTGACCCGTGTGTGTCAAGTTGGGTACGAGGAAAACATGGTAGCAATCAGAGAAATTCTGGCTGATGTGACTTGCCCAGAATCACATAGGAACTCTGTGGCAGAGGCTAGGATAGAATTAAATTCCCCAGTGTGGAGGCCTTAAAAAGCACACCATTTTTGTTCTTCCTGCAGCTCCCTGCCACATTCACAATGCACCTTCCAACTTGTGCAACAAATGAGACAGAGGTCCTACGCTGACAGCACTGCATTCACTATACAACCCTGGTTCATTCCCAGAGGATAGGAGAAAAAGTCCCGTGTACAAAGTTTTGGTGGCTAGTGACACAGCAGTCCTGGCAGATGAGAGGATCAGCTGCACAGGAAACCCTCCTCAGCTCCAGAAGGCCTGAGGTGCAGCACCCTAATTTACTCCATAGGAATGGCATATGCACAGTCCAGATCAGCACATAGGAACTGTGAAGGGACAAAGTATGTTCAGGGCATGTGGAATCTTCAGAGAATTTAGCAACCAAGTTCTAATAAATTTCTTCTAAACACAGGCAAACAGATTTTGCAGAGATTTATAACCTGGCCAAATTTGGGTGATTTTTCAGAGGAACAGCAGAACTCCTCCATCCCTCCCCAGCCCCCCACCCAGTCCCTACTCCAGCCGTCCATAGTCCCCTCCACCACTACCCAGCCCCATGCCCCCTCCAACTCTCCCCAGGCCTCTAACTCCATCCATCCCTTCCCAGCCCCCCAACCTGACCCCTTGCTCCAGCGACTTGCACTGCTCCGGACCCCTCCATTCCCACCCCTGGTCTCTGGCTCACCATGTCCACCACCTCCCGCTGGCACAGAGCCTTGTGCTTCCCCTTCGGGCTCTCGGACTCCCCAAGCAGGGGCGTAAGCAGTGCATTCCCCCTTACTTTAACCCCTGACTACAAAGGCCCGGGGCCGGCCAGAGCGGAGCACAGCAGCTGGCAGCGTGGCCGGATCAGGCCACGCTGCTGGCTGCCGCGCTCTGCTGCCACCACCGCTGCTGCAGGCCAGCCCCTCGGGCCTGATCCAGCCGCTCTGCCAGCTGCCACGCTCTGCCACCGCCACAGTCAGAGGTTGGTGGCCTATTGCAGGAGTGGGTGGGTGAGGTCTTGAGACCTGCATTGTGCAGGAGGTCAGACTAGATGATCGTACTGGTCCCTTCTGACCTTAAAGTCTATGAGTCTACGAGATCAGGCCAGGGGCTGGTGGAGGGTGCTGGAGGGGGGGCGAGTCCACCAGCAGCAGCAAGCTGGCCAGGGCCGGCCTGGGGCTGGTGGAGGGTGCTGGGGGGTGGGGGTGAGCCTACCAGCGGCAGTGAGCGGGCCAGGGCCGGCCTGGGGCTGGTGGCAGGGTAGTGATCGGGTGAAAGGAGAGCTGTGCCACTCACCTGGGCCCCATGGGGGAGCGCGGCAGGTTGGGCGGCCCAAGGGTGGCTGGCGGGAGCGCTCACCTGGCGCCCGGGGCCAGGAGACTGCGCGGGTCTCTGGAGTATGTGTGCAGCCGCGCAGCTTACAGGGAACATAGGGCATGACCCAACATCTAAACAAATACTTTGCCTCATTTTTAATTAGACTAATGAAGTGCTTAGGGGTAGAGGCAGGGAGAGTAATGGGATTGAGGATATGGAGACAGAAATTACCAGGTCCAAGGTAGGAGCCATACTCAAACTACTTAACGCGACTAAATCGGGGGGTGGGGGGGGGGCGCAGATAATCTCCATCCAAGGATATTCACGTGCCCATTTGCAAGCTCTTTAGCAAAAATTTTGTAATGAATCTGTAAACTCAGGGGTTGTACTGTATGACCTGTGAATTGCTAACACAGTTCCTATCTTTAAGAAAGGGGGGAAAAGTGATCCAGATAATTACAGGCCTTCAGTTTGACCTCAATAGTATGCAAGGTCTTGGAAATAATTTCAAAAGAGAAAGTAGTTAAGGACACAGAGGTTAACAATAATAGGGACAAAGTACAAGTGATTTTACAAAAGATAGATCATGACAGACCAACCTGACCTCCTTTTTTGAGACGATAACAGATTTTTTAGACAAAGGGAATGTAGTGGATCTACCTTACCTAGACTTCAATCAAGCACTTGATATGGTTCCACATGGGAAATTATTAGTTAAATTCCAGAGGGATAGCCATGTTAGCCTATTTCTGCAAAACAAACACTTTCGTGGGTATAATCTGATGAAATGAGAATATACCCACGAAAGCTCATGCAATAAATAAATTTGTTGGTCTTTAAAAGTGCCCCAGGACTCCTTGTTTGATGTATTAGTTAAATTGGAAAAGATGGGGATTAATACAAATGCTCATACTGAAAGGTGAACTGTCAGGCTAGATGAAGGTTACTAATGACTAAAGACAGTTGGCAGTTTTTCAAAGAGTTGTTATTAAGTGCACGAGAGCCAACCGTTCCACTGCGTAGGAAGGATAAGAAGTATGGCAAGAGGCCACCTTGGCTTAACCAGGAGACCTACAATAATTTAAAAATAAAGAGTCCTACAAAAAGTGGAAGCTTGGTCAAATGACAAAGGAGGACTATAAAGAAATAACAGTTCTGTAGAGGAGAAATCTGACAGGCCAAAGCACAAACAGATCAAACTAGCTGAAGGCATAAATGGTAACAAAAGACACTCTTCAAATACATCAGAAACAAGAGGAAAACCAAGGACAGTGTAGGACCCTTACTCAACAAAGACGGTAAAACAATACATGAAAATGTGGAAATGGCAGAGGAACGAAATAATTTCTTAGTTTCAATCTTCACTGAGAAGGTTGGTGGAGATTGGATGTCTGATGTAGAGAAGAGCAATAGAAATGTGATAGGGAAAGAGCAAGTTAAAAGTTATTTGGACAAGTTAGACGTCTTCAGGTCACCAGGGCCTGATGATATGCACCCTAGGGTATTCAAGGAGCTGACTCAAGAGATATCTGAGCCATTGGCTATTAACTTTGAAAAATCATGGAAGACAGGTGAGGTCCCAGAGGACTGGAAAAGGGCAACTATACTGCCCATCTATAAAAAGGGTAATAAGAGCAATCCAGGGAATTCTAGACCAGTCAGTTTAACCTCTGTTCCAGGAAAAATAATGGAACAGACAATTAAGGAGTCGATTTGCAAACATCTGGAAGAGAATAAGGTGCTATGGGCTAGTCAGCATGGATTTGTCAAACACAAATCATGTCAAACCAACTTGATAGCTCTCTATGATGTAGTAACGAGCTTTTAGATAGAGGGGAAGCGGTAGATGTGGTGTATCTAGACTTTAGTAAGGCATTTGATATGGTCTCACATCACATTCTCATTAACAAACTGGAGAGGTGCAAACTCGATGGAGCTACTATAAAATGGATGTAAAACTAGTTGGATATCCGTTCCCAGAGAGTAGTTATCAACAGTTTACATTCAGGCTGGAAGGACATAACAAGTGGGGAGCCGCAGGGATCTATCCTGGGTCCGGTTTTGTTCAATATTTTTATCAATGACTTTGATGATGGCATTGAGAGCAAACTTATAAAGTTTGCAGATGATACCAAGCTGGGAGGGGTCGCGAGTGCTTTGGAGAATAGGATCACAATTCAAAATGATTTGGACAAACTGGTGAAATGGTCTGAGATAAATAAAATGAAATTCAATAAAGATAAGTGCCAAGTACTCCACTTAGGGTTGAACAACCCACTGCACACGTACAAAATGGGCAATGACTGCCTAGGAAGAATTACTGCAGAAAGGGATCTGGGTACAATAGGGGATCACAAGCTGAATATGAATCAGCAGTGTAATACTGTTGCAAAAAAAAAAAAAAAAAAGCAAACACCATTCTGGGGTGTATTAACAGGAGTATTGTGGAGAAGACACGAGGAGTGATTCCTCCACTCTACTCTGCACTGATTTGGCCTCAACTTGAGTACTGTGTCCAATTTTGGGTGCCTCATTTCAAAAAGGATGTAGAGAAAATGGAGAAAATCCAGAGAAGGGCAACAAAAATGATTAGGGGTTGGAACATTTGACCTATGAGGGAAGATTGAAAGAGCTGGGTTTGGTTTGTTTAGTTTAGAAAAAAGGAGACAGAGGGGTTATGGTAACAGCTTTCAAATACCTACAAGGTTGTTATGAGGAAGAAGGAGAAAAATTATTCTCCTTAATCACAGATGACAGGACAAGAAGCAATGGGCTTAAATTACAGCAAAGAATGTTCAGCCTAGACATTAGGGAACTAATTCCTAGCTGTCAGGGTGATTAAACACTGGAATAAGTTGCCTTAGCAGGTTGTGGAATCTCCATCATTGGAGGTTTGTAAGAGCAGGTTGGACGATCACCTGCCAGGGATGGTTTAATGGGGGTACTTGGTCCTGCTATGAGTGCAGGGAACTGGACTCGATGACCTCTCATGGTCCCTTCCAGTTTCTTTAATTTTATGATTCTATAATGGAGTTCCTCAGAGATCGGTCTTAGGACCACTCTTATGTAACCTTTTTATTACTGACCTTGACATAAAAAGTGGGAGTGAGCTAATGAAGTTTGCAGATCACACAAAGTTGAGAGGTGTTGCTAATGCAGAGAAACACTGGGGTATCATACAACAAGATCTGGATGACCTTGTAAACTGGAGTAAGAGAAATAGGATGAAATTTAATAGTGGAAAGTATAAGGCCATGCACTTAGGGACTAATAACAAGACCCTTTGCTATAAGCTAGGAATGCATCGGTTGGAAGTGACAGAGGAAGAGAAGAATCTGGGCATATTGGTTGATCACAGAGGCTATGTCTACACTTGTAAAGCTAAGTTGACTCTGTTAAGTAAGTTGACTTAACAGTACACATAGCCATCCACACTGGCTTTAAGTTGACTTAATACGGTCGACTTAAAGCCAGTGTGGACGGGGAATAGCGTTAAGTCAACCTTCAGAGGTGGTGTTATTAAGTTGACATAACTGTTATTAAGTCGATTTAAGGAAGCGCTTAAGTCGACTTAATAAAAGCCCAGTGTGGACGCGGTTTTGTGTAGGTCGACTTAAGTGTTCTTAAGCTGACCTAAGTTGCCAGTGTAGACACACCCAGAATGACTGAGTCATCAATGTGATGTGGTCATGAAAAAAGCGAATAGTCCTAGGATGCATCAGGTGAGGTATTTGCAGTAGAATAGGGAGATATTAGCACTGGTGAGACCTCATCTGGAATACTGTGTTCATTCTGGTTTCTCATATTTAACTGTTTGGTCAATGATTTTGAGACCAATTTCATAGCTCATTCTATTACCGACTCAAAGGCAGGATTAACATGGAATGGCAGGGGTACATTTATGGAGAGCTGGATGAATTGTCACTAGGTTGAAATCCCCAACTGTGTTGGATCTGGCTGGATAGCAGTATAAGAGATGAGCATCCCTCCACTGTGAGCTCTATAGTGAAAGGTATCCAAAAAAGAAATATAATTTAATGCTGGGCTTCTGAAACAGCATGAATCCACGGGCCTGCTTGCCTTTGGGAAATGAGGGAAGCTCCCTCTTGCCCTCTTCAAGCTCCACATTTCCCCCCTACATCTCTAATTTAGATTGCAGATCACGGTAACAAGCTACAAGTGACCTAAAGCACAGGGGCTATGTAGAGGTAAATCAGAGAGTGAACTCACTCAAGAATACACCCTCCAGGAATAAAATTACAGACATATTCTCCTATAATGCATATTAAAGAGAAAATTTTTCTTACCAGCTCAGTAGGGCACCAGAACAGAGTTATGCCTAAATGTTTACAAGCAGGCAGACTCTGCTCTAAATGAGATGCAAATAAAAAGTCTCAGGACTGTGATCCCAAGAAGTAGTTCACAACAGTGGTTGAGAAACTTTTGAGCATCTAGCACAGTGGTTCCTAATCTGTAGCCAAGGGGCTTTCAAAGTGGTTCACCACACCCCTCCCACTGGCTGCAGAAGGGGGCCACTGCCTATGGACCCAGGGGAGCACACTGATGCAGGGCTACAAGAAAGATGCAGGCTTCTTGCTGCAGCCAAGGGTACAGGAAATAAGCACTCCCCTCCCCCTGGCTGTAGCAGGGAGCACGGCAAAGCACTCCATCTGTGTCCCTAGGCACCAGTGTCCCTGATGGAGCCAGAGGGAGGGGAGCACTGATCTCCCATCCCCACAGTTGCAGAAGGGAACCACTGCCTAGGGACCCAGGAGGAGCTCTTGGGGCTGCAGGATGCGTGCGGTTTCCCTGATGCAACCATGGGGGTGGAAGATCGGTGAAGAGGGGGCAGCCTCCTCTCTGAACCCCTTCTGTCTAGCAGCGGGGGGGGGGGAGGGTAAATGGGGATGCTACTGGAGAAGACTGGTGGCCATTCAGGGTTGTAACAATGATATCTGTGGCCCTCAGCCCAAAAAGGTAGGGAACCACGGCTCTGGAGACACGTTCCACGGGCAGAACTCTCACCAACTCCAACACTGCTCAGGGCAGGATGGCTCAAACTGGGCAGTGAAGGAGGAAGACACAGAGGGGCACAAAACACATCAGTAGGTCACACCCCCCAGAAACAAACCAGGCCTTCTTAGAGTCTGTTTACATTACAGTAAGACACCTGGGGCTGGCCTGTGCCAGCTGACTTGGGCGCAGGTTCTAGCTGCAGGGCTCATTCATTGCAGAGAGACAGTGACATGGGCTGAGCCTGGCTGTCTACACTGCAATTACACAACCCCACATGCCAGAATCAGCTGGCTAACTGTGGTGTAGACAGACATGTGCCAGTGCATGGATTAGCCAAGACCCCTGCTCCCATGCAAGAGAATCCTGAGGTACATGAAGATGGGAAAGGCACAAATCCAAGAAAGAGGCACAAGGAAACAGTATTGGAGTATTGTCATTTTTTGATCAGCTCTTTTGGAAATGCAGTTATGGCTAACAAGAAAACATGCAGACGTGGTCCGCAAGGCCAGGGTAAAGCAGAACTATTCTTACCGTAAGAAGTCAAAACTTTGGATTGCATCATTCCAGAAATACTTTACACTGTGATGTGTGAAATAACGAATCTGTAAATCAAATACACGCAATCAGGTATTAAGCTGACATTGTTCGACACCTGTGTTCTGTTAGATTTAGTATCACTGTTAAAAATTTCTAAACAAAAGTGAACTTAAATTAGATGCATTATAGTTCTGAAAATAAAATATAAAATTTTTATTGTGTTGTCACCTGTTCTACTTTGTAACTGAAAGATAGGAGCACATCTCCCTACCTCAACCAACTGGCCTCCTTGGCAGTCTAAGCAGGGCACATGTATTATCTTGTGGGTGCATAATATATATTATTTTCAAAGCTGCCTTGAAGAATTCAGATACGACAGGGCCACTTACATTTGTGGAATATTTGTTCAGGTCGTTTTTATTCTCTTCAGCAGAGTTGTCACATAAATGACCTCTATGGCCACTTGAAACTATGTCAGCAATAGATTGAGGATTCTGTAACGGGCTGGCTTCCAGAGAAAGAGAGCGAATCTTTGCACAAAACCATAACCTGAATTCATCCTAACAAAGAAAAAAAAACTGGTAAAATAGAGAACAAATTACAGAATATTGTTTGATACCTAGAGAGGATACATAAAAATGAACCTAGGACACTTTTCTTTTTAAATAAGTACCAATGTTAGTTGGAAAACAAACCAATTAACAAGGTCAACATATACTTACAGAAATGAAACACCATGGGATTCATACCAATTAACCCAAGAACAAGGTTTTCCCTTTTATTTATAAAAACATTTTCCCACTCAAACTCCACATAACACTAGCAGCAAACTTTAAAAGCTCTGATATGCACTAGTGAACCCTCAAGACTTAATTTTGGGAGCTTTTGTTCTTTACAAATTCAATAATAATGTATTATTTCAAAGCACCCAGGGGATTAGTTTAGGCTAAGTGGGGAGGTATAACTTGCATGGGGGATAGGAAATACAGAAGGAATGGCCCAAGGGAATGGCTGCATCCCTTAACTATTGATCTTCTGGTTGTCATATTTATGAGCTATTCTGAAGTACAAGATTTAAATTCACTACACACCTTTGTCAGCCCGCTCCTGCCCAGGAATCTAACTACGCGGGTCTTCTTCTAGCTTTCAGAATTCATCAGCAGACAGCAGATACCATTTTATTTTGAAATTAATCTGCCAGAGAAGCTTCTTCATCCTCTAAAATGTGGAGTCTTCCCTATACTTATATCTGACAAAAACTCAAGACAAGCAAGATCTAGCTTTGGGTGAGTCACAGCTTTTCCAAACACAAGCTTTAGACCATTGTAAAAGGGAGATTTCCAGCTACCCAATGGGATCCACAGCACTTCCTACCAGCCTTTGGAATATTAGAGATATTTATATAAAAATATGTGGGAATAGGTAGAATGGATGCAAATAATCTCATTTTAATAAGAAGGTAGTGTTTCATAGCATTGTCCCCAAATTTTGCACTTCTCCGGTTTTTATATCCTCTTTCTTTCTTTCTACAAGACTTCATAGTGGTTTACTTAAGCAACTAATACCAAAGGTCCATTCACAAGCTGAAATCCCTGATGCTCTGACCTCTGTCATTTTGTAGTTTACTTCTGTGCTCTTCTATCTAACCCCATCATTTTACATGTTTAGTGGGGATTATGTTTTCCAATGTCCATTGCTTTGCATCGATCAACGGTGAATTTTATCCGCCATTCTGTTGCTCATTCACCCTGTTTTGTGAGATCCCTTTTGTAAATCTTCACAATCTGCTTTGAACTTAACTATCCTGAGTGGTTTTGTACCATCTGCAAATGTTGCCACCTCACTGTTTACCTCTTTTTCTGAATCATTTATGACTATGTTGAACAGTACTGGTCCCAGTACAGATTGCTGAGGGACACCATTATTTACCTCTCTCCTTTCTTAAAACTGGCTATTTATTTCTACCGTTTGTTTCCTATCTTTTAGCCAGTTACTGATCCAGGAGAGGACCTTTCCTATTTTCCCTTGACTACTTATTTTGCTTAGGAGCCTTTGATGAGCGACCTTGTCAAAGACTTTCAGAAAATCTAAGTATACTATATTCACTGGCTCACCTTTGTCCACATGATTATTGTCTCCTGCAAAGAATTCTAATAGATTGGTGAGACATGATTTCCCTTTACAAAAACCATGTTGACTCTTCCCCAACAAATCATGTTCATCTACGTGTCTGATAATTCTGTTCTTTACTATAGTTTCAACCAATTCACCAATAATACAGAGTTATGAATGCAAATTATATGGAACAATAAGTACATGACTATAAAAGATTTTTTTTAAATCCTTTTACTGAAGATTTTAAAGTTATACTGAATGCTATTTTTCTATTAGTTATTCTGACAAACACAAAACACTAAAGAATCAAAAGTCCTCAGTAAGCAAGCAAATGCCCTTTGGATAGTCACACACAAAGCTACACAATTTTCACATCAAATGGAATATTTTCTAAAGTAGAATCTAAAGTACCCCAGAGCCCCCTAAAAGTTTTCAGTTTTGCTCTCCACTTATTTATACACTCTGATGTAAAGAAAATAATATTAGTAAAGTTACAAGTCAGAGCTGGTAACTACCACCTCTAACTTTTCTATTTCAATTACTGTGTCCACAAAACAAGAGCACATTCAGAGGATAAACTTACAGTTGTTCTCAGTAGCACCACTTCACAGCCTTTAAGTGCAGTCCTTTTACATGCCGCTTTCACACGCCACTCAGGCATCCAGTAGAGGAGAAGGAGCAGGAAGCCACCAGTACAAAGCACCCCTATACCAACTAAAACTAGCTTCCATCGGCACAGATTATAACCATAAATCTCCTGCACGGAAACAGAGAAACAAATAATGAACAAAGATCTCCTTAATCGCTTTGGCTGCAGAATTCAGTCCTAACCTGTTACAAACTGTGGCAGACAAATATGTCATATTTCAAAGGTTCTTCCTCCTTTTCTTTGCTAGGGAAGGGTCAAAAAGATTATTTACTATATAGCATCAACCGCTTTATTCAGTCCAATGCACACAGACTCAACAAAACCCAGAAATGCTACACAGACACCAATTTAAAAATACTGCACTACAGAAACTGCTCCCCATGCAGTTACGTAGGGAAACTTCTCTTATCATCTAATCTTTCGTTTTTAAGGTCTAGATTCTGATCCACTGTTATGAAGAAGTAAGGGGGAAACGGCATGTTTGCCCCTCTAAACTCCAACAGCAGCTGTGATTAGTAACCTTCCTTCTGCTTACATTCCCACAACAAATGAAACTGGACAAACAACTAAAAATGTTTTGAAAATAAAAATAGTTTTTTTTATTTAAATCCATTTTTAAATTTTGTTTTTAAATTATGTAATTGTTCTTTTTAAAAATAAGCCTGCTTAAAATGAAATCTGAATTTAGTACAAAATACGTTAAGGGAAAAATCTTAAAATCTCTTAAAAAATATGCTGAATCTATGAGTCTATCAAAAACTGAGTCAAAGACTGCTTTTCTGTATAAAGAATCATGAGCAAAACATTTAATTTGTAGGTCAAGCTTTATAAATAGGACACAATAAGTCATGTACTGTAGGCAGCTTGTTTATTAAAAAAATTGTATATGCTGTTTTGTGTGTTAAATTCAATTTCAATTACCATCCTAATGCAACTGGACACAAATCATGACCAAAAGTTTAATTACCTATAAAATAACATAATCACTGTTTTCTAACATATTAAAATCTACAGTTAAGAATTTGAAAACATTCAATGATATAATTGCTTCAATAAATGGATCTAGTTACAGTTACCTTTATAGGCAGCACACAGATGAATTGACTCAACTCGTGCAGTGATGATGATTTGTCAAAGTATGTGTCCCTAGGGTGCCACCATGCTGCTGACGGGAGAGCTTGGTAGCAGTCTGTCCCACCTGCACATGCATTGCTCCCTGCCTGCTATGAGCCCCGTCAGCATGCACGGGCATTCCCCCCTCAGCTCCTTCTCTTGTATAGGGCCAACTACTAGACAGCTGAAGCAAGGGGGAGGAGGGTGGGTTTTAGGAGACTGATCTCATAGAATGCATGTGTATTGAAGATGGGGAAGCTACCTTATGTAATTAGTAACAGAGCTTAATATAGATGGAAACCCACTTGGAAAGTCTCTGAGCTGACATCACTGTGCCTTTTCCTCTATCTGCAACACAGAAGTCCCAGGGATTTCCTGAAAGTCTTTATCCTGTCCAAATAGCGGGCCAAAGTTCATTGAACGTATGGAGGATAGCTTCCCTATTATCCTCATGAGGTTTAGGATAAAAGGCTAGAAGCTGAACAAGTTGATTCATGTGAAATGTAGAAGTCACCTTGGGAATGACTTTTGGGTGCAGTCTACATGACTTTGTCTGGGAAGAACACAGTAAAAGGGGAGTGCGCCATTAAAACTGCTAACTGCGATGGAGAGGAGGAACTCCATCTTTATGGAAAGGTGAGTTAGTGAACAAGTGGCTATGGGTTCACGTGGTCTAGTCAATCCTTTTAAGAGTAGGCTAGACTCCATTCCATTATGGAGTGGGAAGAGGTTTGCTATGCCCTTAAGAGACCTCTTTGTAGTCAGGTGGGAGAAGATTAAGTATCTTTCTACCTGCTGTGGAAGATTGCAACTGCTGCCAGATGAGCCTTCAGCAAACTACTAGAGAGTCCCAACTTCTTTGAAGCAAACAGGTAGTCTAGGACAACCCATAGGAGGGATGCAGAGGGGGCGACACACTTGGGCTGGCACCAGATCTGGAACAGCTTCCATTTTTGAACGTAGGTATGATGAGCAGTTCCCTTTCCACCTGTTACAACACCTCCTGTACCTTCTCTGCCCCGGGTGTCTCCATGGGCTGGAACCATGAAGGAGCCATGCTCTGAATTGCAGAATCTACAAATTGGAATGGACAATTCATCTCTCATTCTGCAACAGTAGTGACCAGGAGTGTCATGGTTGGACATAATGCCAGGAGTGATAGGCAAGGATACCACATCCCTCTGAGCCAGGTGGAAGCAATGAGTATGATGTTTTCAACAGGACCTTCAAGTAATAGAGGGAGTGGGGAAAAGGCATAAAGAAGGTCTTTGTCCCAAGGAAGGAGGAGAGCATATCCCAAGGAATGTTGTTCAATCCCCACACTGGAAGAATATTTTGGACAATCTTTATATTTAAAAATAACAAAAAAGTTCTATTACCAGCAACCCCCAAAGTTGGAATACATTGTGTTGTGTTACTGACCCCCATTTATGGTTGTGGGGGAATCTCAGTGTGAGAATCTATTCTCCATGGTGACAGAGCACAGAACAAGGAGCAATAGTTTGAAGTTGCAGCTGGGGAGGTGGAGGTTGGATACGAGGAAAAACTCTCTCACTAGGAGGGTGGAGAAGCACTGGAATGGGTTACGTAGGGAGGTGGTGGAATCTCCATCTTTGGAAACATTTACGGCCTGGTTAGACAATACACTGGCTGGGATGACTGGGTAAAGTGCTCTCCAAAAGGACGAGCTAGGTCTTCCAGCGAGAAGTTGTAAGGAGAGTGCTACAAGGAGAGCAGTGCCTCGACCACACTGTCAAAGCTGAGGCTTTGATGTGAATGACTGAGATGCAGTCTGTTGGGGTACCAATTGCTTCTGTCTCGGCACCATCGGTTTCCTTCTGTGGATCAAAAGCTCTTTGTGATGAGTACTGAGAATGTACTGTGATGACTGGGGCTCAAACAGTGGCTGAGAGCTGCATTGTAGGCTAGTGTGTATATCTGTAGAAACAGAAGAGTCGCCTATGAATACTTCAGTATGTGAAGAGATGCGTTGGTCTTCTCTGCAAATAACTTCATTCCTTCCAAAGGAAGGTTCCTGCACCGTGGTTTGGACCTCTTTGGAGAAATCAGACGAATCAAGCTATGAAGACTGTCTTTTAACAATGGCCATGGAAATCGAATGTGCCGCTGGGTCAGCCACATCTAATGCAGACTGAAGAGATGATTTAGCCACTAGCTGGCCTTTATGGATTATGAGCTTGAATTGGTTTTATGGGAATCCAGGAGCTATTCATAGACGATTAGGGTTTGAATGCACCTCAGGAGGTCATCTAGTTCAATCCCCTGCTCAGAGCAGGACCAACCCCAACTAAATCGTTCCAGCCAGGGCTTTGTCAAGTAGCCTTAAAAACCTCTAAGGACGAAGATTACACCACCGCCCTAGATAACCCATTCCAATGCTTCACCACCTCCTAATGAAAAAGTTGGGTTTTTTTTATAGTATCAAATCTAGATCTCCCCCACTGCAGTTTGGCAAGTTCAGAGCTCTGGGATAACACTAGTACTGAGTAAAGGCGAGTTCAGTGTGTCTGAGACCAAGAGACAGCGTCAGCACAAGTGTTGAATGTCAGTACTAAGAGACTTGCACTGATAGAACGAGATGTGGGCTTGGCTGCATGGTCCGGCAGTGCTGGTGCCAATATCCATGCTGCTATAGCTTTCCCTGGGGTGGATCTTCTGTATCTTTCACTCCCATATAGTACCAGGACTTCTTTGCCTGTGCCCATCAGGTCTTTGGCAGACTGACTTTGCTCTGTACCACACACACCCTCGGTATCAGCATTAGGCAGCTTCAGCACAGCAAGTACCAAGGAGATCGATGCAGCCGGAAATGGTCTCCAGCTCCATTGGGGCTCAATGCCAAGACTCTCAGACCTTTTCTTCTTTTCCTTTATGGCACTTTTCTTGATGAGTATGGAGACTAGGGAGAACCAAACCTCCCTTTCTTCTGCAAAAGGTTCCACCTTCTCCTGGGGGATTTCCAAGCCAGACAGGAAATATAATTCCTTAAGGGTGTTGTGGGTCAGCCTCGGGGCCTCCTCCCACTAGGATGTGCCCAGTATAGCTCCAAGAAGTCTATCAGAGGACATCCTTATCAGGTGCCCAAAGCACCTCAGATGACTCAGACTCTAAGGTCAGAAGGGACCAGTATGATCATCTAGTCTGACCTCCTGCATAATGCAGGCCAGAGAACTTCCCACCCGCTCCTGCAATAAACCCCTAACCTATGTCTGAATTATTAAAGTCCTTAAGTTACAGAGAGTCCACCAGCAAGTAAGTTGTACCCCATGCTACAGAGAAAGGTGAAAACCCCCCACACCCTTTGTCAATCTGCCCTGGGGGAAAACTCCTTCCTGACCCCAAATATGGCAATCAGTTAAACCCTGAGCATGTGGACAAGACTCACCAGCCAGAAACCAAGAAAGAATTATCTATAATAACTCAGAGCCCACCTCATCTAACTTCCCATCTCAGGCCACTGGCATATTCACCACTAGTAGTCAAAGATCAGTCAATTACCAAACTCGGCCGTCCCATCAGACCAACCCCTCCATACATTTATTAAGCTCATCTTAAAAGGGGATGGACAATTAAAGATTAGCCTCTGAGACCTTCCCCTTGGGTTAAATGTCCCCAGGCTTTGAAAAGCTTCAGCCACCATTTCCAGAGTAGAGATCAAGGTTTATCTGCTGCCACACAGCTACCTCCCCGAACTACTCACGGGACAGGTATTACATCTGGGTAAGCGTGTGAAGTGTCCACCCAGAACACAGCCAGGCCCACAGCTCTAGCCACGCTCCAGACCACAAGGGACAAGAACCAGGATCAGTTTTTATGAAACCCAGTTTTCCTTTTAAAGGGCATTCAGAAATAACCGGAGGTGTGGGACCTATTGGGTTTTCGGTTCTACAAATCTGCTTGGTTCATCACCTTCTGTTTAGAACTTACCATCTCATCCTCCTCGCCTTCATTTATAATCTTCTTTTCTTCCTTTTCCATCTTTGTGAGATGTGGAACTTCTCACCTTCAGACACCGGAAGACCTCTAACAAGAGAAGTATTAAAAAATATAAACTGCTGAAGAAGTATTTTGCCTACTGTGCATCTGCATTACCTTTTGATGTTTCATTGGCAGAACTACATTCATAAACGTGAAACGCACTGACACACATCCCAATCTCATCTCATTCTCAACGGAATTCGTGACCGTAGTATATGTTAAAGCATTTTGCTGTTCAATTTATAGAAGTGCCCACTAAAAATAGTTAACTTTAAAATTACTTTTCCTAACCCAATTTTATCCTAGAAGTCTATAAATTGTTTTCTAACAAATGGAAACAGAGACAATTGAAACTGCA
The DNA here is from genome assembly GCA_007922175.1 of Pelusios castaneus. NCBI lineage: Eukaryota > Metazoa > Chordata > Testudines > Pelomedusidae > Pelusios > Pelusios castaneus. The sequence continues at coordinate 589,993 of ML685984.1, forward strand.
CTTTTAGCTCCTTAGATGCCTCACTAATGTTAACGAGTTTATTTTCAGAACACCCCTGTGAGATATGGAAATAGCTTCGCTTGAAAGAGGGGGAACCAAGACCGAGAGAATTTAAGTGATTTGCTCAGGGTTACATAGAAAATTGGCAGCAGAACAAAGAACTAAACCCAGTCCTAAAGCCATCCTTTAGTTTATTTCTGCTTGAAATTGTCTAACACCTAACTGCATTGATTATTATTATTATATTCCTACATTAAGACTAAGGCATTGAAGAAAACATGCACTTGGCCAAATTTGGACAGATTTTCCTGGGAAGGCAAAAGGCATATATTCCTGCCAACAAAGGCTACCTCCCAGCCAAAATTCGAGTCACTACTCCATAGCATAAGGGCACGAGAGCTCCACAGTGAAGAAGTCACCAGAATTGTTTCGCATGGGCAAAACAACATTTCTCCCTAGCTTCATTCTCAGAAACAGCTGAACCTCCCTCTGCCCCCAAAAAGTGACCCTGAGACGGACACCCAAATTGGTTTAAGCACTTATGTTTCAATATATCTTCTGCTATAAAGTTGGGCAACAGTAAATAAACTTGGTCTTGTTAAAAGTGTTCTAGCTGTCTTCAGCCATTAAAGAAAGAGTGACTATATTCTCCCAATATTCTCAATTCCTCACTTCAATCTTTAATTTGAACTAATGGGCAAATGGAGGCAAAAAGGCACAAATATACAAATCTTAAAATTAACCTTTCATGGTAATTTGTCCATCAAAAGCTTTTTCAAAGTCTAAAGCTAGGGCAGGCCTGTACATTCAGTTAAGTCTTGCAAATAACCCTAAAATGAGGCACCAGCTCAGGTAGTGTTGATATAACACACTCAAGGCGGCTGGAAGGAATTTGACCTGCTACTGCACAACATTTTGACTGAAAAACTAGAACAATACAAATTCAACACAGAACACATTCAATGGATTATAAACCAGCTACCTGACAAGTCCAAAAATGCAATTGTAAACAGGGAATGTTTCTAGTGAGGCTCCAGAAGGCTCCAATCTTAGCCTATGCTATGTAACATTTTTATCAATCATCTGGGGGTTAAAGTGGATAAACAGCTGAACATAAGCTCCCAGTGCGACGCTGTGGCCCAAAGGGCTAATGCATTCCTTGCTGCATAAATATGGGAGTGTCAATCAGAGAAAGGAGATTATTTTGCTTCTGTGTTAGGGACAGGGGCACCCACTGCTGGAACACTATGCCCACTTCTGGCATTACCCACAATTCAAGAAGGATGTTGGTGAAGAGGAAAGGGTTCTGAGAAAAGCCATGAGAACGATTAAAGGCTAAGAAAACATGCTTAAAATAGACTCAGTGAGCTCTGGTCTATTTAGTTAGTTGAACAAAAAGGTCATGGGTGACTTCACATCATTTATAAGTACCTACTTGAGGAACAAAGAGTTGATAATGGGCTCTTCAATCTAGCGGACACAAATGTAACAAGATCCAGTGACTGGAAGTTGAAGTTAAACAAATTCAGATTGGAAAGAAGATACAAATGTGACAGTTGTGGTGGATTCATCATCACTGGTACTGTTTAAATCAAGAGTAGATGTTTTTCTAAAAGACATGTTCTAGTTCCAACAGGAACTAATTCAAGGAAATGCTATCGCCTGCCTTGTGCAGGAGATCAGATGATCACAGTGGTCTCTTCGGGTTTTATAATCGACCTGTCTTTTTGCAAGGGCTTGATTCTTGTGCATCTACCAAACCAAAGATTCCTGAGAGACGGCAGGTATTCGGAATCCATCAGGGGGCATGGGTATTTTAACTAATTCCTTCTAATGACCATTAACTTAACACTTTTCAGTGCTGATTGCCCATTTTACTCACTTTGGTGGACTAGTTCCAGGGGGTAGCTGTGTCAGTCTAGTTCAGACTAACAAAGTATTTATCGCATACATATTCACTCAGTGCTTCACATGCTGTCCCTAACTTTCTGGCCAATACTGAATCCAGTTTCTAATACGCAAAGCTTTGGCTACATCAAGACTAACCATGGTCATTACAGCCAGGGGTTGGATTTGGCAGGGAAGTGGAGGGGAGAAATAGTGGCACTCTTTCAATATCTGCTGACTAAATTAACTCAGCCCACTTGATACTGTTCAAACTGGCAATAATTCAAAATATTGACTCCTACAGATCCCTAGGCTCAGCCCTCCTCTCTCTGATGAGAGTTCAGTCACGTGCTTCTGCAATACAGCCACAGACTCTCCTCGGGTGGTCTGTATGGCCTCAGTTCTGTCTTGTTTGCAAGCAGGTAACCCATTCATTCAGCCAAAAAGTCCGTAGTTAATGCTGACCTACTTAATGCGATTGTTCCTCCCCTTCCTCACATTTTAAGACAACAGAGTCCTGTGGCACTCTTAAAGACTAACAGATTTATTTACTGACTACATGGAGGGCACTCACGTTTTAAATGAGCAATGAAATACTGAACAATGCTGATCTGTATGGCTGGGGTTCTCAAGCGAGTGTGAGGGAGATAGGCAGCCAACACCCACTGAATTTCAGTGGGGCTGGCTCACTGAGACTTTCCACCCTAAAGTGTCACTCACTTTGAGATAACTCCTTTGGAGAGGCAGCTCAGCCCCCTCAGAATTACTGCTAGAGGTAAACTCAACAGACTTTGGGAATGTGACTGTGTAACTGGTGGAACTCTGTCCTTTCTTATATATTATTTGTAAACGAAAGCTGAGATTGTGAAGAACAAGGCAGCTGGAATGAAGGGCTTGTGGGCCATACTGCTGTACCTGCCTAATTCAAGCCCCGGTTACAGTTATCTAGGACTGTATGGCTCTCATCACATTATCTAAGCAGCTAGCATGGTAAGAACAAGACTGGACTATCCCAGCAGCTGGCCCACTGTGGAATTCCAGACCTCAATCATTCTAGCTCTCTCCAGAGGCCTCACACCCTTTTTGGAATCTCACTTTGCCTTTCCTCCGGCATGCCTTCACCCCCAACAGCCCTCCTAGAGCAGCGGTAAAGGAAAGTGAGAACTCATGCTAAAGTAAGTCTGAAGGGGATAAAAACCCAAACCAAAACAAAAAGCCACCAACCCAAAATGCCGAGCGATTGAAAGGACAATCGCTCTGATTTCTTGTATGCCTGTGTACTTTCTGGTCACTTAGTCCCCATCACTGTGACAGGCAGAGCTTGACTGCAAATTAAAAATACACAAATGGGCAACACGACATTCAGCACGGAAAAGGGCGAGGCGATGCCAATTGGACAGAACCATTTAAACTATGGGTATGCCCAAATGGATCCCAAATTAACTGCATCCCCAGGAGCTAAGCATAGCTATCACTGGACAGCTGGACTGTTTAATACAATAATACAGAAAATAAGCCCTGATGTAAGTTAATGATACCCTTCTCTTCTGGAATAGCGAGTCCAGTCCGATCACGTCATCTTAAGTCAGCAGAAATGGAACATGTTGCTTTTCTTTTTACAGAATAGTGGAAAGGGAACTGGTCATGCAAATTTAAAACTCTGCAAAGAAGACGGGCAAGAGAAAATATCCTGAATGGTGTAAAAAAGGACATTTGAACATTCTTGCCTTATAAAAGGAAGCACTTGAAAATGAAAGACAACACATTTGAAACAGAGAGAAGTAAACCAGGGGTTCCCAGAAGGAAGCCACTGTCTAAGGACCAGGTGGAGCAAAGAGCTTCCCTGTTGCAGCCAGGGGACAGATCCTCCTCACTGAACTCCTTCATTCTGGCCGCAGTGGTGGGGGGAGCTGCTGGCAGAGACTGGTGGCCCTTCAGGGCTGTAAAAATTGTATTTGTGGCCCTCGAGCCAGAAGGTTGGGAACTGCTGAAGTAAACAATGCCTGTGCAACACATAACCAACCTTTGAAATGCACTGCCGCAGAACATGGAGGCAAATACAGTGGTACAATTTTTTAAAGGATTAGGCAGGACATAATTGACATCTCCAGGAAAAAGGCTACTAGTCATTCTCCAAGACAAAACAAATCATCATCTGGGATCAGGAAGGATGTTCTCACATGGTTGAGAATGGTAAAATTATGAGAATTATGGGGAGGGAGGGACACGGTGGGACACCTTTTTCTGAAGCATTAGACTCCAACCTTAGCTGTAGACAGCGTACTGAAAGATCTCTGACCTGCAATGCAATGTATAATTCAATATCTGAAAACAACAGTGTTACTAACAAAGGTTTGTATTACTGAACTGCACAACTATTTGAAGAGAACATCTCCAAAGGAACAAAGTAGCATACTTGAAAAGTAGGCAGTGAAAATGTAAAAAAATTACACAACTCAAAAGCACTTTTTTTCTCATTTAGAAATGAATGTGAGATTTGAGGATCACCGCTAGCCTTTTTGCTTTGATTCTGAAATCAACTTTCTAAGATTTTGTATAAATTGTAGATAACATTTGTAACAATTTTGTAAGGAACGGATTCTAAGGCAGCAACGGTGGATATGTGTCAGATACGAGTAACCCTAAAAATAAAGTTTCTGATGAAAGCATGAGCATTCGCCATAACTGCAAAAAACTCCAGTTAACTGAAAACTGAAGAATGGTAGGAAAAATGAGAGAACTCCTTAATTTGGGCAGGATAACTCCACACAAGAGGAAAGAATGAAGTTTTGAAGATACATTCCCAGTGCCTGGATGTTAACAAAACTAATTTCTAAGATGGCAATATAGACCAGTATGTATTGGAGGGTACCAGGAGTTGAGGTTTTTTTCAGTGTTTATCATGTAAAAACTTGGTAGTTAGAGGTCCTCTTTCTATAGATCTTCCAATACCACCCCCTTCTTAATCTGTTTTAATGACATAAATATTTTTATTCCCTTAGTTTAATGGTGGAAGGTAAAATCAAATATCCTTTGTTTAACTGCTTCTCAGATCTTTGGAACAAGCATTTAAGTAACAAAAAAAGTTTCGCTTACCAGCAGTAGTCTATCACCCGTCCCCTCCAAATGCTTTTGTTATCATGAGCTCCACGATGCAGTTCTTAATAACTGAGACCCTATCTACAAGGGAAGTCCTGCCAATGAACTATTTTGTCTAAAATCTAAAAAAGTCTCCAAGGGTTTTTCAAACTGTGTTATCAAAAGATTAAAATATCACAGAAAATTTGGCACTGCTTGGGTTTGAGGGGAGGGAGGAGTGGAACAATTGAAAAACTTTAATTGGATTTGTATAGAGGATATGCCTCCAGCCATCCGACTGTCGGGAGAGCTAATTCTATTCAAACCACTACAACAGCTCATGAGGTTTCTAGGACATAGTTTCACGGGCATGCATAAGCCCTGATGTTATCTGCATGGCTACACACATAGGGATATTTTGCTTCTGACCAAACCCTTCCTTGTATTTACAATGAGCAGCTTTGAGCTCAACATTTTTATAGGAATAAGTACACAATACAAGAGACACAAAAAAACTCATCAGCAATGGAGAGGGCACAAGTGAAGTAGAAAAAAATATATTTTATTATTCTTTGCACCACAAAAATTTTATTAAAAAAAGTTAATCAATGACATGGCCATGGTACACCAGATTAAAAGCCCATTAGACTTTATAGTAAGGTAAACAGGATTTGGCTTGATCAATGTGTGACAACGGAGACCTCGAAGGTGCTACAAAAACTGCTGTTCATAATTTAAATAGTTACAAAACACTCTTCATTTTGACCCAGAAATAAATGAGCATGATGTCAAAGGCCTCTGTGCTTACTGGAAGAGCACTTTTCATAAAACATATAAAAAATCCAGTTACTAATCAAAATCTGTTCTAGAGGAACACCATCAAACAGTGGGGGCATTAACTTGGGTCACTGGCTGAATGTATGTAATTACAATCTGCCTACTTAAATCGAAGAATAAGAAACAACAGTTGGATAGGAGAGACAAGCAACTTACAAAACAACAAAAATATTGGCCAGCACGGAAAGCAGCAGTCAGAGAATACTACCTGCCAGCCTAGCTAGAGAGACGGTTGGAGGTAATATCTTTTACTGGACCAACTTCTCTGGGTGAAAGGCACAAGTTTCCGACCTTATACAGAGCTCTTTCTTCAGGTCTGAGAAAGGTCAGCTAAATACAAGCTGGAACAAATAAGGAGTTACCACAGGTTGCAAGAGACCATTCAAGGAGAAGTGGGCAATTAACACCTCTGCAGTCAGAGGACAAAGAAGGGTTAGTAGGTCCAGAGATTGTTCTAACCCTAAAGTAATTATCAGAAGCCCCTGATGACAGCCATCCAACACAAAAACTACACAACCCACAAAACATCACCTTCAGGAGCAGACATGAGACTGGGACCTAGGACATGGACACTACATGACACTCTATCATCATCTTATCAAGACTACCCCTAAGCAGAGTGGAACTATCCGTTCTCTCCAAGACACTTTTGCCCCACACAGAACCCGACACCATATTAATATGTGGAGAAGCAGAACTCCTTCATCAAGTCCACACCAAATAATTTGAGGATCCCTCAAGCTGAGGATGATCTCTTTCACTGGTTTTATTTTGTATGGGTCTTTTGGTGACGGAGGAGCCCAATCCTTGAGCCTCAGACATTGAAGGTTGCGTTGGAAGGCAAAGTAGGGCCATGATTGCTGCATGACAATTGTCCACCCTCTCTCTCCTGTCCTTTTTCTGCAAATAGTTAATATAATGCCCCGATCTCTAAAGAACAGAAGAATAGCTATATTTGGTCCCTCTAGCCCAGTACTCTGCCTTCCAGCAGTGCCTAGGGGCAGGTGCTTCAGAGGAAATGAACAGAACAGGACCAATTACTGGCAGTCAAAGGTTCAGGGATACCCAGCGCATGAGGCTGCATCTTGTCTATCTTGATTAATAGCCATCGAGGGACCTACTCTCCTGGAACTCACCAAATTGCTTTTTAAACGCAATTATACTTGCGGCCTTGCACCCCCTAAAGATAACTTGGCCTTTTATTGAACAGTAATGCAAGGCACTTACAGGCCTCTCTTTCCCCTCTAAAACATTAATTTAAAGCAGCTAGTATAAACCTTTGCGGCCACTGAACTTCAGCATAAATCACTGCCCACGAGTCACTCTGAGTTTGGGGAACTGGGAACAGAGTGCTGGCGGTGACAGGGGCAGCCTGTACACGTAACCACAGGAACACTGAACTGATACTAGGCGAGCCCGAGATATTTTAGAATTGAAATGTTGGCAGATGCTTAACCACAAACTGCCCATGCCAATCACCTGCCATATACGGCAATAGGTTCAAACCAACAGACCATTGCCAGGGTGAGGAAACTAGAGATGCACATGGGAGACAGGGCATTTGTAGTAATATTCTTCCCAGCCGACACCCGAGAACAGGTCCACCCCCCATGCAAGGGGAGAGCTGTCCCATTAGACTTGTTTGGAATGGCAGGGATGTAACAGGCCCTTGTCTCTTACCCTTCAAGAAAGGGTATGAATATATGTGAGGAATGATGCAAGATTACACCTTAACTCCACCCTACTACTATCTTTTCACGTGGTTTGGACAGGACTCAATAAATCCTGGGTGTCAGGTTGCCATGGCACCCAGGATTTAGCCCCTGGTGCCTTGCAGCACTGTGGCAGACGTCCCAGCACCTATAATAAAAGCCAGCGACGCTGACATCTCTTTCCCCCCATCGCCACCGAAAGAGGTGCTTCTCAGCAGCGGTGGGTCTTTAGTGTGCCACACGGCCACGGCCCACGGTATCAGCAGCCGCGGCAGACGGAGCTATGCGCTCTGCACGCTGCTGGAAGAAGGGCAGCAGCAGCAAGCGGCCCCTTCACTGCCACATAGCGAGGGGCACCTCTGTTTCTGGGCTGGCCCCAAGGTGTGGGGCAAATTTGTCAAGGCCTGGGTTTAGAACATTTGTGTCACTGTACTAATGAAACTGCTCAAAGTTTTGCTGCGTTTCAGTGTGAAAGCCTCCATTGTGCACATCAGGGTTCCCAACCAGATTCTGTTGTGTCTGATTCTGGGCCTGGAACACTGAAATCCCCAACTCTTTAATCAGTAATTAACTGGAAATCAATAATGATCAATAACTACTACAAAATTGGGCAACAGCTTTCACAACGTCCCCTGGCAAAAAGTTCCCCAGCTCTGACTGCACCATGTGAAGCAGTACCACTTTAAGTTTGTCTTAAACCTGCTGCCTATTAATTTCATCCAAGTAACTCCTGGTTCTTGTGTCCTGTAGAGTAAATAGCACTGCCTTATTCACCTTCTCCACAGTATTCATGGAGCTTCTTCATATCCCCTCCATTAGTCATCTCTCGTCTAAGATAAACAGTCCCAGGCTTTTTAATCTCACCTCGTATGGAAGCTGTTCCATACCACTAATCATTTTTGGTGCTCGTCTCTGTATTTTTTCCAATTCTAATACATCTGTTTGGAGACGACATGATCGGAGCTGCACACTGCATTTAAGGTGTGGGTGTACCATGGAATTGTATGACGACATTAGGGTATTTTCTGTCTTATTCTCTATCCCTTTCCTAATGGTTCCCAACACTCTGTTAGCTTGTTTGACTGCCGCTGCAGATTGAGCAGATGCTTTCATAGAATTATCCATGATGACTCCAAAGTCTCTTTTTTGAGTGGGTAACAGCTAATTTAGAACCTCTCATTTGGAACACATGGTTCTAACTACACACAGTGTACACTGCTCTGCATTTATCAATATTTAACTACACCTGCCATTTTGTTGCCCACTCACCCCGTTTTGGGAGATCCCTTTGGAAGCTTTCACAGTTTGCTTTGTAATTAGCCATACAGAATAATGTAGTATTGTCTGCAAACTTTGCCACCTCACATTTTACCCCTTTTTCTGGATCTTTTATGAATCTGTTGAACAGCACTGGCCCCAGTACAAATCCCTGGGGGACACCCCTATTTACCCCTCTCCACTGTGAAAACTCTTTACTCCAACCCTTTGTTTCCTGTCTTTTAACCAGTTACTGTTCCAGGAAAGGATCTTCCGTCTTATCCCTGACAGTTTACTTTGGTTAAGAGCCTTTGATGAGGGACCATGTCAAAAGCTTTCTGAAAACCCAAGTACACTATATCAACCGGATCCGCCATGTCCACACACTTGTTTACCCCCCTCAAAGAATTCTAATACTTTGATGAAAAAAGAAACATTGACTCTTCCAACATATCTTGTTTATGTGTCTGATAATTATGTTCTTTCATGTGGTCTCAAGCAATTGGCCTTGATAATGGAATTAGGCTTATCAGCCAGTTATTGTTTCTGGAGGTCTTTTTGAAAATCAACATTACAATAGCTGCCCTCCAGGCATCCAGAACAGAGCCTGACATAAGTGTACGTCATACATCACTGTTAGTAGTTCTGCAATTTCATATATTTGGGCTCCTTTAGAACTCTTGAATGAATATCATCTAGTTCTAGTCCTAGTAACCAAATTACTGTTTAATTTATCAATAGGCTCCAAAACCTCCTTTATTGACACCTCAGTCAGTTCCTCAGATTTATCACCTAAAAAGAATGGCTAGAGTATGAGAATACAAACCAGGAGCCCTGCAGCACTTTTAAAGACTAACAAATTTATTTATCACCTGAGCTTTCGTGGGAGAAAATCCCACTTCATCAAATGCTTTGAAGATGGGGAATTTACAGAATAGGTATGAGTATGGGGACAGTATGAGAATGTCCCTCTCAACCTCTGCGATGAAGACTGATACAACAAACTCATTAAGCTTCTCCACACGGCTTTATCTTCCTTGAGTGGTCCTTCGCCATCTTGATCGTCCAGCGGCCCCACTGTTTGTCAGGCTTTCTGGCTCTCACATGCTTACAAACAATTTTTGCTGTTAGTTTGTGTGTCTTCCTAGTAGCTCTTCAAATTCTTTTTTGAACAGCCTGATTATCCCTTTATACTTCACCTGACATAGTTCATGCTCCCTTCTATTCCCACAGTGGGATTTAACTTCCAGTTTTTAAAGGGTGTCCTTTTGCATTTAACTGCCTCTTTTACTCTGTTTAGCCATGATAGCATTTTTTGGTGGTTTAACTGTTGCTTTTTAACTTGGGGTATACATTTCGTTTGAGTCACTATTATGGGGCTTTTAAATAGCTTCCAAGCCATTTCACTCTTGTGACTATTCCTTTTAATTTCTAATGGAATGGAACGGGCCTCATCAATAATACTGCCTGAGCCCACACTTGGTGCAGACACAGAATTCCTGGGAACGTTCTACATGTAGGACAGATGGAGAATTGGATGCATAAAACAAAACCTTTATCAAGCTATATTATTAAAAACCGTTACACAACAGAAGCAGTTTCAAAAATCTCCCTCCACCCTTCACATTTTCCTCAAGCAGCACTCTACTTCCATAGAGCACTCTTCTTCACACAACGCAGAGTCAACTTATGGAACTCCTTACCTGAGGAGGTTGTGAAGGCTGGGACTATAACAATATTTAAAAGGGAACTGGATAAGTTCATGGTGGCTAAGTCCATAAATGGCTATTAGCCAGAAAGGGGTTAAGAATGGTGTCCCTAGCCTCTGTTTATCAGAGGATGGAGACGGATGGCAGGAGAGTGATCACTTGATCATTGCCTGTTAGGTTCACTCCCTCTGGGGCACCTGGGCACTGGCCACTGTCGGTAGACAGATACTGGGCTAGATGGACCTCTGGTCTGACCCAGTACGGCCTTTATGTTCTTATGTTCTTATGTTCATGGGACCAATATCACTGGATGTCCTCTGTACTGTATGAGAAAAGTAAAGATGTTGCTGGTTTATATGTTCAAGAAACTCCAGATCTAGAAGTAGAGGACATCTTCTCCCCATGTCCATTATACTTATCAAAGGAAGCCCAAACTGCTGGGATGTTTCCTCTGAAGTAACAACATGCCCGTTTTGTGGCAAAAGCAGCAGTCAGCCCATACCATTATAAATAAAACATTTTGTTTACTGTGTATGAGCGCTTACAAAAAAGTTGTTTTTAACATCTTGATTTTTGTTACAAAGTTCCAATTAAAAATAAATGGATAAAAAAGGACTCAGAGAAAGATGCTTCTAAATAGAGTAATGCCTCTGTATAGAAATTTAAGGACACCCTTAAATATCATTAGTTCTCTCCACAATGTAGAATAAATATTTGGATAAGACATACAATTTATAAGAACTATTTGAGTTCCAGGATCTTCTAGCTACATTTTGAAAGGAGTTAGAGTTATAATTTGTAACGGTGAACAAAGCTTAACACTTGAGTCAACTAACCAACTCCTAACAATAAGAATGACCTAAGAGTTCTATGAATACATGGAAATTTTACAAGAACACCAGCTAAGCTTTAACAAAGCCCTCTACTCAATACCCATTTTATCACTTCCCATCTTGGGCCTTCTGTTATAATGCAGGCTTTTCTTTCTTTGCTTAGTCTTAAGGAAGACTATTGTATCCAACATACACCAAAGCAAAGCAAACCTGTGTTTATATTCGTAAAGTGTATTCTTTGTATAACTACACTTCTCTGTAGGCTGCAATAGAGATTGCAATGTTTATAGTAAAAATACAAGCTACATTCAAGAGAGATAATGTTGTCATACATTACATTAAAACCACACCTCATTATAACTAAACATGTAACGGTTACCTTTGATAAATGACTAATCAGTAATGGGATGTTAAGCTTTCTCCTCTCCTCTAATGAACATGTGAGCACACCAACTTCGTATAGTTATAATTTTAAAACTACAGAACTGGTTTGGTATCATTCTGACTTTTTTAAATATTATTTTCACAAAACAAAGAGTATTAAATTTTAGCTTCAGCTGTTTAAGCTATCCAACTACAACATTAATGAATGGCTATAAGAGAATATATTAAGAAATCATAGCAGTGGTATACACCCATTACTAAATAGAGATGGTAAAATAATTATTAATGATGCAAAAAAAGGCAAAATGGTCAATAAATATTTCTGTTCTGTATATGGAAAAAAGCAGAAGTTTTTTCAAGTGTTTTCAAGTCCGTAAGTTAAACTACATCTATTAAGAATAAGGACTTTTAAATCAGCAGGCCTGGATAACCTGCACCCGTAGACCCTAAAGGAGCTGACAAAGGAGATGACTGGTAATCATTTTTACTAAATCTTGGAATACCAGCAACATTCCAGAAGACTGGAACGGTGCTAATGTCAGAATATTCTAAAAGGACAAGTAGGAGGGACCCAGCAACTGCTGGCAAGTAAACTTGACATCAAGCCAGAACAGAGTAAAACAGAGAATATGGGATTCAATTTATAAAGAATTAAGGATAGGAATATAATTAATGCCAGTCAATATGGTTTTATGGAAAATAGTCATGTGAAGCACATGAGCTACCAGTACAATGAAGTGGGAAAAGGGGGTGGTGTGCTCTTTGGATGTACAGAGGAGGAGTAAACAGGAATGAAGAGATGATTTTATCCATGGATGCAGCCCTGGCAAGACCAATACTGGAATGCTGGGTAGTGTTCTAGTGTCCACATTTTAAAGAAACTGTTGAAAAATTAGTGGGTTTAAAGAAGAGCAACAAAAATGATGCAAAGACCAGGGGGGAAATGCCTTACGGTGAGAGACTTACAAACTCCATCTGATTAGTTTTCAAAAAGAAGACAGAGATGTGTAAGTACTTTCATGGGGAGAAAATGCTGGGTACTGAAGAGCTCTTTAGTCTAACCGGGAAAGGCATTATAAGAACCAATGGCTGAAAGCTGAAGCCAAACAAATTCAAACTGGAAATAAGGCACAAGTAGTTTTTAACGGCATGAATGACTAACCACTAAATGGTAGATTCTGCCTTTCTGGAAAACAAACAAGGAATCTGGGGGCACTTTCAAAGTTTCTGGAAGATATGTTCAATACAGGGGTAACTGGGTAAACTATAATAGCCTTTGGATATGCAGAATGTCAGACTAAATGACCTGCTGGCCTTAAACCCTAAGAATTTATGAAACCATGAGATGTTGAGAAGTTTTCGTGCTCATTCACCTCAGAGAGCCAATAAGATGTCACATATGACAGTGATGCTTTCCGTTTCTGTATATAATAATCTACTAGGAAACTAACTGAAGATAGTCAGTTCATTTCTGCTTGCCACTGACCTACTCTGGATTCACACCAATGAACTAGTGGTAAAAAAAGAAAACACACACCCAAGGAGTCCTGTGGCACTTTCAAAGTCTAACAAATGTATTTATCATATGAGCTTTTGTGGGAGAAAATCCCATGAAAGGTCATGCGATAAAGAAATGTGTCAGTCTTTCAAAGTGCCCCAGGGCTCCTTGTTTGTTTTGCTGACCTAGACTGACACGGATCCCCCTGTGGAACTCGTGGTGAAAAGCACCCTTCCTAGATGATAAAACAAACTCAAGGTATCAGTTCAAAATCAGACTGGTCCTTAACGGCCGGAGACATACCTGCATTTGCATGTCAAGCTAAACCACAGGAAACCAAAAACATATGGTGACCTATCTTAGGCTTCTGCGGTGGTTCCTCTCCACTCCGCCCTTCTTCTGCCAAAGGTGCACGTCCTCACCAAGAATGCTTCCACTGCATTAGAGAGTCAGTGGAGGAGGGCTGAGAGCCAGGCTGCCCCCAAGGTCTCCACTCCCTGCAAGGAGTCTGGGTGCTCTTGGCTCTCCACTCCTGTTCCCCACTGGCAGCAGAGCAGCCACCTACTGGGGATCCAAAAACTGGTGGAGGAAGGAAGCCATGGGGGGAGCTGGGCAGTCACAACGTGGCTCTGAGTAAGGAGCGAGAAACTGGGAGCCTTGGGGCAGCACCCATGTGAGCTCAAAGTGTCAGAGCTAAATACAGGGTAAACAAATTTCAAAGGGGGAGCCGTGTTAGTCTATTGTAGAAAGACAACAGAGTCTTGTGGCACTTTTAAAGGGTAAACAAAGTGTGTCACAAAAGTAGTTAGCGTATGTTCTAAGGGACCATTCAAGGTGAAGTTCTTTTGCATCTCCATGCTTCCACCGGAATGTACTGAAAGCTATTTCACTTATTTAAATATCGGTGCTCTGATGTCCAAGAGAGCAATTATTAGAGAGAAAGTGAGTGAGGTAATATCTTTTATTCAACCCACTTCTGCTGGTGAGAGACAAGCTTTTGAGTTCACACACAGCTCTTCTTCAGATTACAAGGAGAAGAAGAACTCGGTGGAAGCTTGAAAGCTTGTCTCTCACCAACAGAAGTTGATCCAGTAAAAAAATATTACCTCATCCATCTTGTCGCTCTAATACCCTGAGACCAACATGTTTATAGCAACCCTGCATACAAGGGACAACTGTCTTTTTTGAAGAAGTGTCCCCAATATTTAAATAGGCTGTTAATTTTCTAGCTTTCAAATTAAGTTACTCTATAAAGAAGGAAAACTGAAGATAAAAATTCCTTAAGTCAGTTGCGTAAGACAGTGGTTTTCAAACCACAGGCCAGGACCCAGTACTGGGTTGCAGATAGAGCCCTGCGCGGATACAAATATGTGGATCCGTATCCGATCTGCATCTGCAAGAAACGGTCTGCGGATATCCGCGGATGTGGATATAATGCGGATATCCATAGATATCTGTATATTTGCAGGGCTCTAGCCCTGCACAGATAAAAATATGTGGATCCGTACCCGATCTGCATCTGCAGGAAATGGTTTGCAGATATCCGCATTGTATCCGTGGATGTGGATGTCCACGGATTTGCAGGGCTCTAGTTGCAGACCCTTAGGTACCAGGTCGCAGCGCCCTCTGCTGCTGCCGCTGAAAGACTGGAATGCACTGCTCAAAAATGTAATTGGTGGGTTGCGGGCAAACATTTTTTTCAACTGGGTCCTGATGAAAAAAAATTTGAAAACCACTAGCGTAAGAAAACGTTAGTACATGTACTTCCAAGGGAGTGTTTAATTTTAAATGATCTTGATAAAACAAAAGTTTTAGACCAACTTGTTACAGATCAACAAGTGTCACAAGCACACAAGTCATTAACTAAAAATAACTTCTCATTTCCAGAGAGTTGGGACTACTACAAAATTGTATGCACATGTGCACACCCTCAGCCTCTGCCCCCCCACTCTCCACAGGCTAGGGCAGCTGACAATGTTTGCAAAGTACATGCTAAGTACCCAATTGCTGTTATATGGTCTGCCTATGGGATCAGTAGTAAGAATGGGAAGATTTACACCCACCCTACTATCAGCCAGGACAGTCTTTCAGAATAAATAAGAAGTTGGCTGTTCTTGCCCCTTTTTTGGAAACAAAGACAAACTTCTATTGAAAAAACCCATTCTGAAAACTCCAAGTCACGCTAGAAGACAAGGACCACTTGTGAAGAATGTCGCCAATTGCCTTCAATAAGCTGTGCTCACAACTGTCCCCCTGCTGAGGAACAAGAAATGTAAGCGAAAATCTCCCTGAAGGGATATTATCTCCGTATGCACTACTCACTCAGTATTAGTATGTGCACCTGTGCACAGATTAACAAATCCTTTTGAGTCAATCTTTCAAATCTCTTCCTTCTGGGTTTTAAGAAGTGAGGAGAAAGAAAGCCATCTGCGCCCTCTACTGGGCACCCAGACTGTAGGATGAAAATATTACCGGGGGCAGCTAGTTAACATCAAATGCTCAGAAAGAACCATCATAAATACCAAGTGCAATGGTCTGAAAGAACTATTCCATTGTAACACCTTATTTTATTAAATAACAAACATCAACGTCTTTATTGTATGGAGCGCAGGGGTTGGGATTTTATTATACAAATTCAACTAAAATCCAAAACCCAGTAATAGTGATGCTGAATTACTACATTTTTAGACCTACTCATCTGATTTCACAAATAAAAAAGGAAACTAATAACAGGAATCAACTGGAACACTCCTGATAAAACCAAATGGACTGGCTTGTTAGACCTATACAAGTCTATAAAACAAATGGACTGACTTGTTAGACTTATACCGAAAGTCTGTTCGACGTCTGGAGCAATTTTAGGTCATAAATTATAACCTGGGGTAATTTAGATCATAAATGAATTAACACAATGATGATGAGTGGAAACAGTGTACAAGAGATTTGGATAACACCAAGTGATGGGACGTTTATTTTCGAACCTGAAAACACAATTATGATAGTGACTATTTCAGAGAAATAGCTGTCTAGTTTGTCACTGTGTTTATATAGCAAGTCACTGTCAGTGTACAAGATGATGCTGATCACAGTCTGTCATTTGAGAACTGGACGTTTTTCATTTGAATTTAAAAAACTCATTGGACAGATCCTGAGCTCAATTACTCTTGTGTAAAGCTGAAGGGACTCCAGTGAAGTCAATTGATTCACATTAGTTTCAACAAAATAAAACCCAACCAAATGGCTCAAAATTAAAAAGTCTGGAGAGGGTGCAGCAACCCCAAACCACCTTTAGCAGTCTATAAACTGAAGGCAGGAAAAGATGACCTCTCAAAGAAGTATGCACCTGGGAACCAGCAGATGGTTTAAAATAGTTTTATTCATTTACTGGTACCAAGGGAAACTTCAATCCTCCCTCCCACATTTGAGTTCCCTTTTCCATGGTACTTGTGATATCACTCACTCTTAGAAATAAAAACAGTCCTGTGGCACTTTTAAAGACTAAGATTTATTTATTGCATGAGCTTTCGTGGGAGAAAATCCCACTTCCTCAGACGCTTTAAAGTGGGATTTTCTCCCACGAAAGCTCATGCGATAAATAAATCTGTTAGTCTTTAAAAGTGCCACAGGACTCTGTTTGTTTTTCTGCAATAGACTAACATGGCTCCCCCTTTGGATCTTAGAAATAAAGATACCCATAGCTAAGAATTTTCAGGAACTTAGGGATGTGCAATATTTTTGTTAAAACACAGTAAAGACTCACTAATTTTCACCCATCATGAGTCAGTAAGGTTTTAACCTGGCAAATAAACTGAAGAGTCCAATATAAACAAGCAGTGAAAATAACCGATAACTGTTTTGCTGTTGACAGTTAGATCAAACGCCAAGTGGAGAAAAGAACATGGCTTTCTAGATGTTCTGTAGATCTTTCTTTCAGTCCTGGTGAATGTAATCTAGATTCTTAACTAACGAAGTCATGTTACTACAATACACAGCCACACAACAGCATTCAAATCAGATGAGTAAACATTTTTTTGCACAGAGTACAGTATGTGTAATAGGATTTACTGTACGGTATTAAATGTCATTTTAAACATGCACTATTTTTCTGTTGTGGAATACTGAAAACAAGTTTTTAACTTAGTAAAACCTACCTCTCAAATTTGTCATTAAGAGAACGTTTTGCCCACTCAAATCAAGGTAATCGAAACTTAAGTATATAAAAGATAACAAATACCCTGAAGTGTGGGACATGTTTTACATTAAGACCAAACTCTCTGTAACAAGAGCTATCTTTTCATAATTTATGTGCCTAGGACATGGGGCCCTCAGTACAAAGAGAATGCATTAAGGGAATCAACGATGACGTCTCACTTTTAACATCTGTAAGCAGTCATTTTATTGAATGTTAGAAATTTTAAAATCTTAATAAGTTTGTATAGGTTAAGTTGTACACAATTTACGTACTTGTTAGCCGAAGCTATTCACTTGGTCTTTCAACACCACCGCGTTAAACTTTAGATATAAGCAAACTATGTAAAAAGCCACTGAAACACCAGTCCATAAATCAGCTGAGAAATTGCTGCTGAAGGCAGTTTATTTACAAGAATTTATATGGCTATGACCATAAATTTAGCTTCACAACAGTCCCGTGATGTGGGGAAATCTCTTTTTGCAGAATAGGAAGCTGAGGGAAAAGTAATCTGCATATCTTCATACTGCAAGTTTCTGACAGGGACAGAAGGAGAACCCAGATTAGAAACTGCTCCTAAGGTCCCAGCTGCACTTCTCCCCACACCTTCTGATACACGCACAGCCTACCTGTTGCTCCACAAAATTCCTGAGACCACCTCATCAACACCTGGCCAATCACACACACAAGAACATTCATTTCTCTGAGGTTTTAAGAGCTCTTTCTCTAAAAATAAGAATTATGTATGAATGTTCATAGTGTGGTAACTATTAATATGAAAGCACTGTGATTTTAAGAGACAAAAATCACAAAAATTTTCAGCACAAAATACAAGTATGTGTGCCAGTGTTAACTAGTCTCCTGGAACAACTAACTCTTGTTAATGTTCTTTCTCATGATCACACAACTAACAAGAGATCCCGCCCTTACAGAGTGTACTCTGACTATACTATAAGATAACATTCCGATGTGCAGAAAGAACAGCAAATGTGGACGGCGACCAGCGTGGCTTAGCAGGGAACTCTGCGGGGAGCTGAAACATAAAAGGGAAGCTTACAAGAAGTGGAAGCTTGGACTGATAAGGGAGGCATATAAAGATATTGCTTGGGACTGCAGGGATCAAATCAGAAAGGCCAAAGGACAATTGGAGTTGCAGCTAGCAAGAGATGTGAAGGATAACAGAAAGGGGTTCTATAAGTATATCAGCAACAAGAAGAGGATCAGAGGTGGTGTAGGTCCCTTACTGAATGGGGCAGGCATCCTCGTGGTGGATGATGCGGAAAAGGCTGAAGTACTCAATGCTTTTTTTACTTCAGTCTTCACAGGGAGGGCCAGCTCCTAGGCTACTACACGGGGTAACGCGGAATGGAGAGAAGAGTGGCCCTCAGTGATGGAAAGTCAGGTTAGGGAACACAATGAAATTGGATGTGCACAAGTCCATGGGGCCGGATGAACTGCATCCGAGGGTGCTGAGGGAGTTGGGGGAAGTGATTGCAGAGCCGCTGGCCATTATCTTTGAGAACTCGTGGCAAACGGGGGTGGTCCCGGAGGATTGGAAAAAGGCAAATATAGTACCTATCTTTAAGAAAGGGAAAAAGGAGGATCCGGGGAACTACAGACCGGAGAGCCTCACCTCAATCCCTGGGAAAATCATGGAGCAAGTCCTCAAGGAATCCATCCTGAAACACTTGGAGGAAAATAGAGTGATCAGGAACAGTCAACATGGATTCACCAAGGGCAAATCGTGCCTGACCAACCTGATTTCCTTCTATGATGAGATGACTGGATTTGTGGATGCGGGAAGAGCCGTTGACGTGGTATACCTTGACTTTAGCAAGGCTTTTGATACGGTTTCCCACAGCATTCTCATCGGCAAGTTAAGGAAGTATGGGTTGGACGAGTGGACCGTAAGGTGGATAGGAAACTGGTTAGATCAACGGGCTCAGCGGGTAGGAATCAATGGCTCGATGTCTGGTAGGCAACCGGTAACGAGTGGAGTGCCCCAGGGATCGGTCCTGGGGCCGGTTCTATTCAACATCTTCATTAATGATCTTGATGATGGGATAGACTGCGTGCTTAGTAAGTTTGCGGATGACACCAAGTTGGGGGGAATGGTAGATACTCTGGAGGGCAGGGACAGGATCCAGGGAGACTTGGACAAATTGGAACACTGGGCCAAAAGAAACCTCATGAGGTTCAACAAAGACAAGTGCAAAGTCCTGCACTTAGGACGGAAAAATCCCATGTACTGCTACAGGCTGGGGACCGATCGGCTAAGTAGCAGCTCTGTAGAAAAGGACCTGGGGGTTATGGTGGACGGGAAGATGAATATGAGCCAACAGTGTGCCCTTGTTGCCAAAAAGGCCAATGGTATATTAGGCTGCATCAGTAGGAGTATTGCCAGCAGATCGAGGGATGTGATAATTCCCCTCTATTCGACACTGGTCAGGCCGCATCTGGAATACTGTGTCCAGTTTTGGGCTCCCCACTACAGAAAGGATGTGGACAAATTAGAAAGAGTCCAGCGGAGGCAACAAAAATGATTAGGGGGCTGGGGCACATGACTTATGAGGAGAGACTGAAGGAACTAGGCTTATTTAGTCTACAGAAGAGAAGACTGAGGGGAGATTTGATAGCAACCTTCAACTACTTTGAAGGGTTGCTCCAAAGAGGAGGGAGCTAGGCTGTTCTCGAGGGTAACAGAGGACAGAACAAGGAGCAATGGTTTCAAATTACGGCTGGGGAGGTCAAGGTTGGATATTAGGAAAAACTTTCTCACTAGGAGGGTGGTGAAGCACTGGAATGGGTTACCTAGGGAGGTGGTAGAATCTCCATCTTTGGAGATTTTTAAGGCCCTGTTAGACAAACCCCTGGCTGGGGTGATTTAGGGGGAGTGGTCCTGCTTTTTAGCAGGGGGTTGGACTAGATGACCTCGTGAGGTCCCTTCCAACCCTATTATTCTATGATTCTATTATTTCAAGCGGTACAATGCACCTAGCTTGGACACTCTGACACCTGTACAAAGCTGCTTTATACCAGTTGAGCTATTCCCATACAGGACGGCTAATAAGCTAAACTGGCGTAATGCACCTTTGTAGCTGCATCCTCACTAGCGGTTTTACCAGTACAACTCTTTTTGTTTGTTTTAAACCAAAACAAAAAAATCACGACATCCCTAACCAAAAGCTTAGACTTAGATTTGGTTTGCTAGACAGCCACCAAGAGGAGGTCTGGCCATCTCCTAATGGGCACAACCAATTCAAATGTCTCAAGCGTGCTAGGCTGCATCCAATCATCAGTTTTAGTTACCTAGCAGAGACAGAAAAAGTGTGCAACTGGCTGCATGTCTTGAGCAATGAATAATGTCTGGTAACACACTGAGAAGTAAGCAGAAGCTATTCTCTATCTTTTCACAACAGTCAGACTCCTATTTCTAAAACACTACAAAATCCAATTTTGGAACATGACTTTCACACTGGGGAAACTTTAAAGTGATACATGGATTTTTTTAAATCTATCTATTTTTTCAATATTGAAGCTCCCCTCCCTCCTGAAATTCATTCTTCCCACATGCTCCACTGTTCTATAGCAATAATACTGAATTTCTGTCACCAAAATCATTCCAATAGCAATACACCCTACCAGAAACTGATTTTCAGCACCCATAGCTTCTGTTGCAGGCAAAGTACTTGAGCACCTATTACGAAGTCAGACCAGTAATCTTCAATTTTAGATCAAGGAAACGTTTAATTTTTATTGAGAAAAAATGTTTAATGCAATGACTGCAAGCAGGAATTCAGAAGAAGGCAGACAGGCAGTAATCTGCTTAAATCTTCTTTACAGGATTCAAACTGAGCACACACAATCCTCCTGACCTAAGATAAGGCAAGAAATAAGAAACTTCTACCGTCTGCATTTTTTAAATAACTATCCAATCAATGAATTCATTGTTTTTGGTTACTTTGCCAAATTGCAAAAACTAAAGATCCACCAGAATACTGGACATTGTTCCATTCAGCTTGAAAACGACACAGCAATCATTAACCTGACACTTATCTGTAATGCCTTTTGATCCTAGGGTAAATGGAGAGTAATAAAAATAAAACACCTACAGAAAGGAGGGAAACTGTTCTTCTGGGGACACTTGCAGAAGAGTGTGTTCCAGGTCAGAACATTCTCTTTCAATTTATATACTCACTCCATGGACGATAAGAACTTCATGCTTTTCTGAGTCAGTAATCTGTGTTCTTAAGAAAAAGAACTGAGAAATCAGCTAATTCTCAAAGGGTCATGTGGCCACTGACAAATTGTGATTTTTGTGTATGTAGAGAAGGAAAGTTTGAAGGGATAAAGAATTAAGGGCCATGCATCAGCTTTAAAACAAGTGAATGAATCAGAAGTACCAAAACTAGATATTTTCTGTGATGCAAGGGTCACCCAAAACACAGATTTAAATAAGGCAAGCCACTCGAAGAAGCTACTCTTAAAACAGGTTAAAAGTGTAGCAGTCTAAGCAGCAGTAGAGATTGCAAGGGATCTTCGGTGCTCAGGCAACTGTGGAGATCCAAAATTCAAGGAGAAATACAAGACCAACTCTGCGCTACTGGCATAAAGGCAAGCAAGGGCATCAGAAGAGATACTCTGAGATAGAACAGCTGTGCAAGACGACAGCGCTATATTACATTAAAACGGAAGTGATAGATTTTAAAGCTGGTTCAGCACTGCTGCACTCAGATCCTAATGCCAGAATGGTTTGGAACCCAAGTCTTATTTGCCTAAGGACGCGTTAAGTGCTTCACACTCTTAGGACAACGAGACACAGGTTCCTATATCAGTTTGGCATTACAGTTGTGAGCCCAGCAGCCCTACCTACCTCTAAAAATCTGTGCCGTTGTGTACTTCTATCCCAGTCACATTCAACTGCTGAGTCATGTT
>ML685984.1:612321-622393 GCA_007922175.1 Pelusios castaneus
CATTCAACTGCTGAGTCATGTTCACAGCACCACTAAGTGTAACAGTCTGACCTGACCCTATGACTTACACTTCCTCCCATCCCTAAGTTCCCCATCTTCAAGAGTCTCATGCGAGAAACAAACGTGCTGGTCTTTAAAAGTGCCACAGGACTCCTTGTTTGTTTTACTAAGTGTTTCTTTCCTTGCCTGTGGTAAAAGCCTGGAGCTGAGCGTCCATTAGGGACTGGGCTATTTGGCTATGTCCACACTGGCAAGTTAGTTCGAATTAAGGAGGCTTAATTCGAACCAACTAAAGCCCTGGCTACACTAGGCTTTCATTAGTTCGAAATAAGGGCTTCCTTAATTTCAACTAATAACTTTGAATAAGGTATTAGAAGTAAGGGTTAATTCAAACTAGTTAGTTCGAATTAACCAATGTGGCCATGTTAGTTTGGACTAATTTCTTAGTTCGAACTAACCGGCCCATTGAACTCAAGGGAGATCGCTAATTCGAACTAAGCAAGTGCCATGAATGGCACTTACTTAGTTCGAACTAATTTTTTCTAGTTCGAATTGAGTTAATTCGAACTAACTAAAATTAGTTTGAATTACTTAGTTCGAACTAACTAATTCGAACTAATTTTAGTAAGTGTAGACATAGCCTTTCAGAGCTGCGAGCAGAACACAATCACAGACTAGCATCAACTGAACCTTATTCTCCGAGACCTAGGCTACTTAACAAAGGAAGTAGCGTTTCCTCAATGAAACTCTTTAGTTTTATCTTACTGTACAACAACGTGAAACAGGAAACACTTTAGCATACAATTTTAAACATTCAAACTAACAATTATCTAGCAAAGACTATGAGGTAATGAGCTAGAAAAGCAATAGGTTTGATTTTGGAGGCTAGGGGAGGGTTATTTAAACTTTTTAGACCTACCATGCCAGGTGCATCTCTATATTCACGCACTATTCTAATCGTATGCCTTTCACTGCATACTTATTTATGTGTTAGTAGTGTCTAGAAGCCTGAACCATCTCAAGCACCTGTTATGTTAGCCACCATACATATCTGTAGTAAAAGACAGTCACCTCACAATCTAAGGTCCTGACACTAAATATTTAGGACTGGCCTATGCTTAAAAATGAGATCTACCTAGCTGTGTCACCCAGCACTGGGAAAAATTTTGAGCCTTGAGTGATGCAGTTAGGTTGACCTAACCATAGGATTAGACACGGCAAGGTCGATGTGAGAAATCTTCTATTACCCCAACTATCGTCTCCCAGAGAGATAGATTAACTACATCAATATAAAACGGGGTAGCGTGTTCGTCTAGTTCAGCAAAATAAGCAAGGGGTCCTGTGGCACTTTTAAAGATGAACACATTTATTTTTCACATGCGCTTTTGTGGGTGGGACTTCAGCCATGAAAGCTCATGCAAAAAATAAATGTGTTCATCTTTAAAAGTGCCACAGGACTCTTTGCTTATTTTACATCAACATAAAACCCTTCCATCTATGTGGGAAGCACCTACACTAGAGCACCACAACAGCGGCTCCATACCTCTGTCGCTGTAGCGACTGCAGTCTAGGTATACCTGTACACACATGCTTAACTGACTGCTGAATGTAGTTCAAGTGTTTGCATGACTGTGGCCTCAAAGACTCCTTTAAAGAGTGTGGCATGGAGTTAAGGAGTAGCTACATTGTGTGTGTGTATTGGAAAATAATCCAATCTAATCATGAACATGAAAGTAAATCCTTAGAAAATTCTTCCTGAAACTTCTGATTTCAGGAAAATTGCTTTTCCTTTAAGAAGTGCCCCCTTTTACAGTATCGTAAAGGATGCCTTTTTCCCTCACATATAGAGAGACAGAGATTGAACTACACTAAATCTATGTTAGGTTGACTCAGCCATTGCAGTAATTATGCAGTGTTTCATGTCCAACTGCCCTTCTTCTGTCAATGAAGCACACCCTTACCAAGAGTGCTTTCACCAACTTAAGAGGGACAGCGTGTGGGGCCAAGAGGCTGGGTGCTCAGCTCCACACGCAGCTCTCCACTGGGAGTGAGGTACGGCTGAATTAAGGGGCCACAAAGCTGCCCACTTTCATGGTCCCCTTTCCCTCACCAAAGCAGCCAGCCTGGGGAGGCCCAACCAGAAGCCTCAGGGCAGTCAGGTTTCTGGCAGGGAGCTTCAGTGCAGCTGGGCTCCCAGCAGGAATGGAGACCTCAGAACCCAGAGACAACCTGGCTGAGCAAGGGAGTCTGGGCAGCCCCCAGGCTCCCGACAGCGGGTGAGAAGACAGGACGCCGGACAGCACCCAGGCTCCCAACAGCGAGTGAGAAGACAGGACGTCTCCGGGCAGCTCCCAGTCTCTAGCTAGTCTCCCACACATCCTGCTTTCTTGTTCACCCCACGGCTCCTGGCTAGAGCCATGAAATGGACACGAATGAGGCAGGAGACACTGCCTTGCCCTAACTACACCGACATAAGCCCTATGCCTCTAGTATAGGCGGAGTTCTGATGTCGGTGGAGGAGGCAAGGAATAACATGTGCGCTGCCAGAATGAGGTCAATGTAAGCTACTGTAGGTTGCCCTGCCACTGTAGTGTAGACCAAGCCTTAGGAAGGAAAGTTTTAGAACGTTCCCCTGGGGTTTTTTTTACATCTGTTAAAGCACAGTTGTTGAATTCAGTGCTAAACGTGTATGTCTACTTCCTAACTATAAAATAGAACTCCTCCACCTCTCCTTACAAGTCATGTGCTCAGCCCCCTAATCATTTTTGTTGCCCTCTAATGGACTCTCTCCAATTTGTCCACATCCTTTCTGTAGTGGGAGACCCAAAACAGCCCTCCAAATGAGGCTTCACCTGTGCTGAATAGAGGGGAATAATCCCTTCTCTCGATCTGCTGGCAACGCTCCCACTAATGCAGACCAATATGCTGTCAGCCTTCTCGGCAGCAAAAGAACACTGTTCACTCATATTCAGCTTCCTGCCCATTGTAACCTCCAGGTCCCTTTCTATAGAACTGCATCCTAGCCAGTCAGTGCCCAGACTGTAGCAACACCTGGGATTCTTCTGTCCTAAATGCAGAATTCTGCACTTGTCCTAGTTGAACCTCATCAGATTTCTTTTGGGCCAACCCTCCAATTTGTCTTAGTCATTCTGTATCCTGTCCCTGGCTTCCGATCTATCTACCACTCACCACAGCTTAATGTCATCTGCAAGCTTGCTGAGGGTAAAATCCACCATCATCCAGATCATTAATGAAGATGTACAAAACTGGCCCCAGCACTGATCCCTCGGGCACTCCTCTTGTTATCAATTGCCAGCCAAACCAAGTTGTTGATCACTCCCCATCAAGACAGATGATCTAGCCAACTTTCTATCCATCTTATAGTCCATTCATCCAACCCATACTTCAGTTTGTTGATAAGAATACTGAGGGAGACCGTATCAAAAGCTGTGCTAAAGTCAAGGTATATCACATCCACCACTCTCCCCACATCATCAGAGCCTGTCATCTCATCACAGAAGGCAAATCAGGTTTCGTCAGGAGTGACTTGCCCTTGGTGAATCCAGGCTCACTGTTCCTGATCACCTTCCTCTCTTCCAAGTGCCTCAAAATGGATTCCTTGAGGACCTGGTCCATGACTTTTCCAGGGACTGAGGTGAGCCTGTAGTTTCCCAGATCCTCCTCCTTCCCATTTTGGAAATTGGCTCTCTATTTGCCTTTTTTGAATCATGTGGGACTTCCCCCAGTCACCACGAGTTTTCAAAGATAATGGCCAATGTCTTTACAATCACATCAGCCAACTTTCTCAGCAACCTCGAATGCATTGCATCTGGCCTCATGGATGTCTGCTTCTCCAGCCTTTCTAAATAGTCCTGATCCTGTTCTTTCCCCACTGAGGGCAGCTCACCTCCTCATTCTGTGCTGCCCAGTGCAGTAGTTGGGGAGCTGACTTTTTCCTGTGAAGACAGAGGCAAAATAAGCATTGAATAGTTCAGCTTTTTCCACATCATCTGTCACCGGGTTGCCTCCCCCATTCTATAAGGGGCCCAACACTTTCCATGACCACTTTCTTGTTATACTAACATACCTATAGAAACCCTTCCTGGCCCTTGCTAGCTGTAACGCCAACTGTGCTTTGGCCTGTCTGATTTCACCCCTGCATGCTCAAGCAGTATTTGTATACTTTTTTTTTTTTTTTCCTTTTTAGTTATTTGACCATGCTTCCACTGCTTGTAAACTTCCTTTTTGTGTTTAACCTCATTGAACACTTCTCTGTGAAGCCAAGCTGGTCACCTGCCATATTTGCTAGTCTGTCTGCAGAAGGATGATTTGCTCTAGCACCCTACCCTCATTAAGGTTTCTTTAAAATACAGCCAGCTCTCTTGGACACCTCATAATTAGCCTCCCAGGGGATCCTGCCCATCAGATCCCTGAGGGACTCAAAATCTGCTTTTCTGAAGTCCAGAGTCCATATTCTGTTCTTCTCCTTTCTTCTTTTTGTCAGGATCCTGAACTCAACCATCTCACAGTCACTGCTGCCCAGGTTACACTCACTTCTACTTCCCCTATCAATTCTTCCCTGTTTGTGAGCAGTCGCTCAAGAGAAGCTCAGCCCCTGATAGGTTCTTCCAGCACTGGCACCAGGAGGTTTCCCGCAACATGCCCCAAAAAGCTTCCTGGATCGTCTGTGCCCTGCTGCATTGCTCTCCCAGAAGATGCCAGGGAGATCAAAGTCTCCCATGAGAACCAGGGCCTGTGATCTGGAAACTTTCACTAGCTGGCTAAAGAAAGCCTCCCGCTCTGGTGGTCTTTAACAGACACCCACCACAACATCAGCTTTGTTGCTGACTAGAAACGGATGAGAAGTATAAGTTGGTATGGAAGTAGAGTGGAGCCTAGAAATGGATAAGAAGTATGAATTAGTATGGAGTAGAGTGGGGAAAAGGGTGTAAATGGAAAGTGACATTTCCTATAAACAATTTCCAGAACAGCAGGAACTGGAACACATATGACTGGATAGGAAAATAAACAATTCAACACCTTTGGCTTTTACAGCACTGTGTTGGCTGTGTGCCCTGGTTCATGCTTCAAACACTCTAATTTCTACTACTTCTAAAACTATACGGGAGTGAAGACTTCTTGAAGTTGGTAAGAGAGGTGTATTCTACAATCATTTATAAATCAAACCATGGTCTCCTAGCTTAAGCAGGGGCAGCCCAGATCAGTATACAAAGGGACAGAAAATAGTGTTGGTGATTTGACTTCACCTTTGGCCAGGGAACATCTTTTGTTCTATTTGTACAGTGCTTTATGGGCTTCTGATCCACCACTTGGGACTCCAAAGCACTGCGGTAATACAAAGTACAAGAACAGCAACAATGCAGGACTCTTCTCGGAGTCACTGCTGACCACACCAGGGGCTCTTTAAGAAACAGCGAGGTCCAGATCCTGTGGAATTTTAGAAATACTAGCCCTCCTACGTGAATCAAATTCCTACTGCAGTAATTATATTCTGCCTTCCTAAAGTTTCCCCTGCAATTGCTACTGAATATTCAAATCCCTGACAAGATGTATGTTAAGTGTCCCTGGCTAGGTCGGATCTGAAAATAACCTGACCCTCTCAGACTGCCGTGAGTCATCTCTGCTTGCCTCCGACTGCCCAAGGGGCTACGTGCCCCATGTCTGCCAACCGCCACCCGCCTCGCTGTGCACAGCATGTGCTGCGGAGTGAGCATGCCAATGAGTCACAGCACACAGCCCAGCAAAGCAGAAGTGTGGCGAATAGCCAGCAGCAGTGGAACCCCAAGGGCAGGAGGTGACTAGAGAGAGATCACAGACGCGGGGAACAGGAAGCCCACCAGGCCAAGCCCACAGATGAGGCAGCAGCGCTGGCACAGGCCCTGCAGCTTCTGAAAACAACTCGACTCTCTTGGATCAAGTTCGGGCTGGCTGCTGGGTTAGGTTATAGACCGAGGCCTGAGCAGACCACTAAACCGCACTCTACCATTCCTACGTCCATGCATTATCTAGCTAGACAAGCCTCCACGTCTCCTTACCTATTGTGAAGTGCCTCACATACAGTCGCCAGCCTACAACAGCAGGCAGCTGACTGAGAGAAGACTTTGCTTCTTCTCCTGGATCTACCATTTGCTGTGTGACCTTGGAAAAGTCATTTAACGTCTCTGTCCCTTAGTCTCCCCATCTAAACCAGGGATAGCAGGGCTTATACCCTTTTGTAATAACTCCGCGTTTTTCATTGCTGCCATGAGCTGCAGGATGCACTGCTGTGTGCTGTTAAATAGCTGCAAAGTTCCACCCAGCTGGTCTATCCTTAAAACACTACCGTGGCATAGTTGCTTCAATGCAGCTATCTCCTACACCGACAGGAAGGATTCTCCCATAGGAATGCTAATCCAGGCCCTCAAGAGGCGATAGCTAGCTGACCGGAAGAATTCTCCTATTGGCCTAGCACTGTCTACACAGGGACCTAGGTTGGCTTAGCTACCAGGATGTGGATTTTTCACACCCAACCAATGTAGTTAAACTAACCTAACTTTCTAGTGTAGACCAAGCCTGATACCATGTAAAATGCTAGACATCTATTATACACCAGCGAACTACCTTAGTCAGAAACATCCATGTTTGTCAAAAGGAATGGGGGTGGGGGAGAGATGATCCTAGCTGACTACAGAATTATCAACAGAGAGTGAGACATTAAACCAAGTGCAGCTCACAAGTGAAATACCTCTCCAGTTCTTGAAGGATATGTCTTACACTGGACTTCTTTTTTAAAAAATCCTGAGTGGGTTTAACTGAGGGTAGTAAACACACTGGTTGTGAAAGCTACCCTGAAAAGTCTCCAAACATTTATTCCTTGTTACAGAAGTTCCCGCTTTATCTTAGGGCTCCATCTAGGTAAAAAAAGTCAAGAGCAGATAAACCGCAAGTGAAGAAAAAAGTAAAAATCTATATATGCAGAACAGCAGCAGCAATAAGTAAGTACAATATACAGTATCTAACCACCAACAAGTTAAAATGAGTAAAATAGATGTGACCAGCTGTTTTTCATCTACCCTGGAGAAGACAATACTTTATAAAAGTCAACTTTTTAGAATAAAGTAATGGAAGAAAAGCAGCAATACTTTCAAATGTAGTTCATAGAAAAGCATGGCTAACCTATCTGAAACTGCAGTGCGGATTAGATCCAGCAGCTGAGTCCCCTGGAGAAAAAGGGAAGGGAGCTAAAATAATAGTTGAAACTTACAATTTCAGTTGCTCTGGTAAACTAAGAATGTTATGAGGCTAAACACTATACAACTCTGACAATACAAAATGACAAATGTGTTCACAGCTGGCTTTTCTAGAATTTGAAAAAGAATCATATTTTAATAACCACAAAAAAAAAAATAATTAAGGCATTAGACTTGGGTAACTGCGATCAGATAGTCTGATCCTACAGTCACAAGGCATAGACCTTCTTATTACGAGATGCAATGTTGTTAAAAGCCTAGCTGTAATTACATGACTACATACTGGAAATTTTTTTTAATAGAAACAAAAGTTAGAACCTAATTTATGAACAACAACTAACTGGTCTAAGAACTTAAAAGGGAAGTGATGAAAACATCAAGGTCCTTCTTTTGCTTATGAGGAAATAAAAAATTTAGAACTGCCTAGAAGCCTAGAGGAGGAGAGGGGATGTGGATAGGGTCACTGCCGATGAGAAAGGCATGCCTATAGGTTGACCAAATACCACCGAATGATCACAGTGGAGAGGGGACATAGTATGGAAAGCTGATGCTTGTGAGGGGCCTTGGCTTTCTAGAATTTGGAAACTTCTGGAAGTTGGACAGGGTATCCAATAACGTGGTTCTGTGCAAAGCTACCTAAGCTCATCTTCTTTTTCAGTTTTCACAATGGTTGTTTCTGACTGTAAAGGTAGAAAATGTGAAAGCTGTTGATCAATAATGCAAATATGTGATTGATTGATGACTACCAAACATCAGTACAGAGAAGGAAGGGAAAAAAGCAAGTGAATGGACTGAAGGAGTTAAAATAAGAATTTGTCTAAATTGCTAAATATAGTATCCAAGAATCCACAGAGAATTTATAAGATTTGCTATTTCTTCTGAGAAGAAAATAAAATGGAAAAGATGACAGAACTATTCAGGTACAAACACACTAAGCATCTGAGGTTATTGCAGAATGCAGTGAAAGCATCTACAGCTATGCTCTGTACTAACTTCCAATTAGCTTCCAGATGGGGTTCAGATTGTTAGACTAGACCCCTAAATGGTTTGGAACCTAGTTACTGAAGAGTTCCTCTCTGCCCTGTGATACACTGCAGCAACACCAAATAGCCACGGTGGCATGAAGTGTTAATGGCTGCACGTTTCCATTGAAGGGTCTTCAGTGCTTCAACATGATCTCCCTCCTTAGTCTGACGAAATCTTCATTTTACTGGCCTTCAGAAGACGGCTCAGACCAGGCTCCACTCCCAGGCCTTTGCTAAGGCGATATAGGGTGGATGTTTGAGAGGGGGAATTTTGCTATGTTGTTATTACTGGGATTTACTTTGTTGAGTTTAAGTGACTATACCTTGATTTCAAGTTCCAGAGGGGTAGCCACAGTATTCCAGCAAAACCAAAACGAAGAAGGAGTCCTGTGGCACTTTTAAAGACTAACAAATGTATTTATTGCATGAGCTTTTGTGGGTAAAATCCTACTTTGTCAGACACAAAGTGGGATTTTACTGATGAAAGCTCATGCAATAAATAAATCTGTTAGTCTTTAAAAGTGCCACAGGACTCCTTTGTTTTGGTTTTTCATCTATGATTTATATACTTCAATTATAAAAATGCTTAGAATCAATTGGAATAGGCCCTTTTAAATACATTTGAAAACATAAAAGTAAATAAATAGTGAAAGGTCTAAATACAACTGGAAAACTTGATCAGGTGAGTTTTTAAGAAACTCAGCTGACCTATATCTTACCAAAACAATCACATATGAAGGTTCTTTACAGGGAATACATTTCTTAAAAGAGTTGTCAACAATTCATGGTGGCCTATGTAGAAATTGGGGTTTTATTGAATAGTAAGACTATACCTGATGTCATAGCAAAGTGACAAGTGCAGACTATTAGAAAGCAATATGGCCTCATTCATACAGAAAGATGCAGTGTAATCAAAAGCAACAGTGAAGGGAAGGGAGAGGAGAAGTGAATGTTTTCCTTGGTGTTTAGTAGCCGGCTTCACTCATAAAGGTTGAGAACCACTGATTGAAATCATTCCACCTCATTCCATAGGTTACATAAAAGCATTGCTATTGGCTGGACATACCAATCGGAAAGGTCACTTTTACAGCTAAGTAACAGGCAAATGTGTTTGGTATTTAATTCCAATTTAAATGAGACGTACTGACCTTTGGAATAGATAATCTAACAGTCTATTCAGTTCTTCTGACTCCTTACCATGGCTCTGACTAGCCCATTGCTATGAGCCGATTCTGTGACATTCTCTCACTTGAGTGAATGGCGAAATGTGAGGAGGCTGGGAAATGCAGGGGAGTCCCATCATCCTGCAGCAGAATTGAAATCCCCAGGGCCCCTGGCCAGGCCGGGGCGGGGATGAGAGAGCTGGGGGGCGAGGGCCTGCCCAAGGCAAGCAGGAGAAGAGGAAAACCCGCAGGAGCGAGAAGTGCCGCACAGCTTTTCTGCCAGGGCCGGGAATGGTCTCTGCGCAGCAGGAACCCCCGAGGGACAGAAATTAAATCTCTAACTGTATTGGGGGCCTTCGGGTCACGGAGCCGCCCCCGGCAGGGTTATCACCCCGGGCCCAGGACAGAGCCGCCCCCGGCAGGGTTATCACCCCAGGCCCAGGACAGAGCAGTCACCGCCCTGGGCAGGGTCATCACCCTGGGCCCGGGACAGAGCAGTCACCGCCCGCCCCGGGCAGGGTTATCGCCCCGGCCCCTGGGCAGAGCAGTCACTGCCCAGCCTGGGCAGGGTTATTGCCCCAGGCCCCGGACAGAGCCGCCCCCGCCCCCAGCAGGATTATCGCCCCGGCCCCCG
>ML685984.1:623377-647627 GCA_007922175.1 Pelusios castaneus
GGTAGCAGCGACCGTCGGGCAGTAAACGGACTCTCCCCGAGGGGGGGACATGGCTAAAGCCCACAACGGTAGCATTTGTTTTCAGAAAGGGGAACTAGACAAAAATGAGAAATAGACTCAAAAAATCCCGTGCCAAAAGTGAGATCTCTGCACACTGCATGGAAACTTTTTGAAGACATTATAATAGATGCTCCATTTAAACTAGACCTCAAATTTAAAAGCTATTAAGAGACCCAAAATAGTACCACTGTGGCTAAACAAAGTAAAAGAAGGATATAGAGGCAAAAAGGGATCCTTTAAAAAATGGAACTAAAATCCTATTGAGGAAAATAGAAAGGTGCGAGGGACGTAAAAAAATATAATTAGGAAGGGCAAAAAAGAATTGGAAGAACAGCTAGCCAAAGACTCAAAAAAGTAACAGCAAAAAGAAATTTAACTAGATCAGAAGCAGGAATCCTGTTTATTATCCAGTGGTCCCACTGGTTCTTTGAGCTGTTACAGGAGCACTCAAGAAAGATAAGGTTATTGCATATAAATTACATTAATTCTTTGCATCCATCCTCAGGGCTGAGGATGTGAGGGAGATTCCCACACCCAATTCATTCTTTCTAGGTGTCCCAGATTGAGGTGTCATTAGAAGTGGTTTTTATAAGTCACCAGAACCAGATTGTATGCACCTCAGAGTCCTGAAGGAACTCAAATGTGAAATTGCAGAACTAACTGATATGTAACCTATGATTGAAATCAGTTTCTTACCAGATGATGGGAGGATAGCTAATGTGATGCCAATTTTTTTAAAAAGACTCCAGAAATGATCCTGACAATTACAGGCTGGTAAACCTAACTTTGGTAGCAGGTAAATTGCATGGAATTGTATAAAGAACAGAATTATTAGACACATAGATGAATACTATTTGTTGGGGAAGCGTCAACATGGCTTTTCTAAAAGGAAATTATACCTCACCAATCTACCAGAATTCTTTAAGGGCATCACCAAATGTGGACCAGAAATTTTCAGAAAGCCTTTGACAAGGTCCCTCACCAAAGACTCTTAAGCAAAGTAAGTTGTTATGGACTAAGATCAAAGATCCTCTTCTGGATCAGTAACTGGTGAAAAGATAGGAAACAAAGGGCAGGAATAAAAAGTCAATTTTCAGAAGGGAGATTGGTAAATGGTGTCCTCCAAAGGATTGTACTGGGATTAGAGCAGTTCAAAAGATTCATAAATGATCTGGAAAACGAAGCAAACAGTGAGGTGGCAAAATTTGCAGATGATACAAAACTACTCAAGTCCACAAAAGACTGCAAAGTTACAAAGGGATCTCAGAAAACAGCATGAGTGAGCAACAAAATGGCAGATGAAATTCAATGTTGATAAATACAAAGCATGCACATTGGAAAATAATTCCAACTATACATGTAGAATGATGGGGTCTAAAATAGCTGTCACCACTCGAGAAAGAGACCTTGGAGTTATTGTACATCGTTTTCTGTAAACATCCACTCAATGTGGAGAGGCAGTCAAAAAATATATTGAAAAATTAATGACTGACTTTTCAGCTTGGAAAAAGACAAAGGGAGATATGATAGAGATCTATAAAATCATGACTTCTGAGGAGAAAGTAAATAAATGTTTTTCTCATAACACAAGAACTAGGGATCAGCAAATGAAATTAATAGGCAGTAGGTTTAAAATGAAGAAAAGGCAATATTTCTTCATACAACACTCAGTCAACCTGTGGAACATCTTGCCAGAGGATGTTGTGAAGGCCAAGAGCATAATGGGATTCAAAAAGAACTAGATAAATTCATGGAGAATCAGTCCATCAATGGGTGTTAGCCAGAATAGGTAGAGATTGCTGTTTGCCAGAGGCTGAGAATGGCTGATGGGATGGATCACTTGATGGTTACCTGTTCTAGTGATTCCCTCTGAAGCACCTGGCACTGGCCACTGTTGGAAGACAGGATACTGGGCTAGATGGACCATTGGTCTGACCCAATATAGCCGTTCTTACGTTTTTATGAGTTGGGGAGGAGCTCTGAAGCTGTCCCTGGGGAAGGGTCTCGACTCCAGGGGGTTGTGGAGGCAGTTCTGGAGCTAGAGGTTGTTGGGTAGGGTTTGGGGGATCTGGGATGGGGGTAGGGGCTGTTCTGGGGGTGGCATGGGGGGAGTTGGCACTGGGGAGGAGCTTGTTGGTTGGCTGATATTGGAGAGGGACCTGTTGGAGAGGTGACATGGGGTGAGGTTTGGTTCAGCATCAGAGGGGTTTGGAAGTAATTGGTGGGGGAGTCTGGGCATGTTGCTGTGGGGAGTAGTGGGGGGTTCTGGGAAGACTGGAGGATGCTGTGGAGGTTTGGGGGTTGGTGTGGGATCTCTGGCGGTCTTGGGGATTGTTTAAGGTGGGTGTGGGCCTGTAAGTGGAGGGATGGTGCTCAGGAAAGTTGCTGAAGAATGTGAGGTTGCTGCTCAGGGGGCAAGGCTGAAGGATGTTGTAAGTTGGTTCGGGGGGTGGGACACCAGTTGTTAGGGGATGGTTTGGTGTGTGGGGCAAGTGGCTGCTGCTTCCCAAGGTGGAGGCATTGCGTTCACTGGCAGTAAGTGGCATGCCGAGCTATGTCTCTGTCAGAGGGGGTTGCGGTTTGTGCATGGCAGGCCTTTACAGTGTGATGGGTTTGACTTTTGTCCAGGTATAAGGAAGAGAGAGCATTTGAACAAGAGTGCTGTCATTTTCCTGTGTGTTTGATACAGAGAGCACACTAGGTGACATGAGTTAAAATAATTTCTCACCTTCTACCCCTTGGAGCTCTAGCTAGTGGAACACAGAAAGCTAGCTGATCCTGTGTTGCTGGCTCCCTTCCTTGCTTCCAGCTGCTAACATTCATTGATAGAAGGTAAAAGTGCACTTAATACCTTCCTAATATTGTTCTCCCATCCGAGTAACTGTTGCAGTTGCCAAAGCACTATGTGATTGTGAAAGGGGGCAAAGGTTGTCCATGGAAAATCTTCCTATTAAGATGTGATTCACCCTTATGAAAATAGTTGAGAACTGCTGAGTTAATGCATAACCATCCGTACTATCTTGGCAGGGCTCCCCATCTGCAAAATTGATTCAAATAGAAACCACCAAATGGCTGTGTCCACCGTCAAGCTCATTACAAATCCAAGTCCCACAGCTAAACGTTGGAGAAAGTACTGTCCAAAACGCAGATCACTGGACCTTTCATTCACCATAACCCAGGAAGAGATAAAGTTGACAGTTCATGCATTCAGTACCTACACCCTATAAGATATGCCTGTTACTTTTTTTGTTATTTTATCAAAATATAAATACAAACAAAAAAGTGCCTCCATACAGTTGCTTTACCCACAGCATCTCTGGATCTTCTTACATGCTGCCTCTCTTCATGGGATGCTACTCTCCAGTCCGACAACTGCTACCCTCTCCTCACTCAGATCCCTCCAGAAGGCACTTCTTCCACCGTGACGAGTCAGTGATATAAGCTGTAAAAGCATTTTTCCTTGTTATCACCTGAACTTATTGTATCTGGTCTGCCAGGTGTCTCTTGCGTATTAGATTGTATGCACCATGAGGCACAAGTTGTCCATATCATGGGTCTTCTCAGCACCAAGAAAATTGTCACTAGTGAATAAAGGAATAGAGGGAAGAATAGGTGGAGGCGTACATGTTTGAAGTTGTTAAATTCACCAAATATTTTGAGCAAAGCAT
The DNA here is from genome assembly GCA_007922175.1 of Pelusios castaneus. Lineage (NCBI taxonomy): Eukaryota > Metazoa > Chordata > Testudines > Pelomedusidae > Pelusios > Pelusios castaneus. The sequence continues at coordinate 627,106 of ML685984.1, forward strand.
GTACAGTACTTATAATTGACTCCATTCATCTGTTAAGATTTTAATTTTGCAACCTGTTAATTAAATGCTTAACTATAATAAATACGGCTTTTTGTCACACACAAGTTGTTTAGTACTCAATAAAATAGACTGTTTCTCCTTTTCTAGCGCCTATGGCAATACATAGTTGTCTTCCTGTAACCAGCTGGACACAAGCTATTTTTGCAGGGTAGAGAGGACCTGCTCCCTGGGCCTATGTAACCAGTTGAGCCAGTATTTCCTCTTGCCATCACTGTACATTGCCCTAGGTACTATTCCCTGTCCTGCTGTGCAGATTTTCCTCATATACAATGATAGGAACAGCTTCGTAGATGTAGATCATAACCATGGTGAGTGGAGCCCTGGCATTTGTCTTGGGGGAAAAGCTGCACTGTGACTAAAACTCAGGTGTGTTTTGTGCCACAGATTCAGATCAGAATGTCACAAACTAGTTACAGCAATGTAAGTGCACTGATGGTACACAGGGTATTCTCTGGCACATTCCTTTTTTAAGTCTAATAGGTTAGGCCCTGCCGGTATTTGGGAATCACCACTGTAATCCATATTAAATGGACTGAAAACTGGTAACTGATGGGGCTCAAAGTAATTGTAAATGGGGAGTTGGCCTCCAATGGGGTGTTTGTAGTGAGGTCTCACGGGGATCTGTTCTTGGCCCAATGCTATTCAATATCTTTATCAATGAACTCAGAGAACATACGAAGTCAGTGCTGGTAAAATTTGCAGACGACACAAAAGTTGGTTAAGATGATTAAGAGGGGATTTGATCATGATCTAGAAGTAGTTACATTGAGAGACAATTTCTAACAATGGAAGACTTAAAAAAAGCATGAGATCCAATGGAGGGAAGCTGAAGCTGGATAAATTCAGACTATATATAAGGTACAGGTTTTTAACTGAATGTTATTAACCACTGGGACTACTTCCCAGAGATGTAGTCAATTTTCCATCCTTGATGTCTTTAAATCAAGATGGGATCTCTTTCTAAAAGATACATTGTAGATTGAAAAGAAGTTATGGGCTTGATGCCAAAATTATTTGATAGGTGTTTTGGCCTGTGTTATGCAAGACATGAGGTTTGATGAACATAATGCTCCTGAAACAGGGACTGAGTGGTCCTTAAACATAAATGTATTTTAAAAAAACGAGCAAACAAGGAGACCTGTGGCACTTTAAAGACTAACAAATTTATTATTAAGGCATAAGCTTTCATGGGCTATAACCCACTTCCTCAGATGCACCTTGTTTGTTTTGTTGAAATAGATTAACACAGCTATCCCTCTGCATTTATAAATTTATTATTGGTGTTAAAATTAAAAAAGTTCTTTTTACCCATTTCCTGTTGGTGATTATAGCAGTGAAGAGAATTACTTTTAGACACTTTCCATCAACATTCTTTTAGTCTATTACAAATAAAAAGCTAACTACTCCTCACATTTTTCAATCCATTGCAATTTAATAAGTATCATACCCACATCAGAAGCTTTCCTTTTGTACTGTTATTTTTCTATGCTCTGGCAAATTTGAACTCATTTATTACCCCATTACCATGCACACTTTTATTCATTCAAAATTTAGCCTGAAGCCAACTGTGAATGAACTGTTCCCCCCACCCTTCTCTTTACTTTGCTCCTCGGCCTCTTTCCAGCTCTTCAGAAGAGATGGGGTGGAGATGCTCTCTTGCAATACCTTAGTAATTTTCTATAATAGGGGCATGCTGAAACAACTGAGTTATAATTAATCAACACATTTCCTTGTTGAGGTCTTTTACATCAGAAGAGCCATATTAGGTCAGACCAATGGTCCCAATAGCCCAGTGTCCTGTCTTCCAACAGTGGCCAGTGCCAGGTGCTTCAGAGGGAACGAACAGAACAGGGCAGTTACTGAGTGATCCACCCCTGTTGTCCATTCCCAGCCAGAGCACAGGGTTGTATCCCTGCTCATCTGGGTAAAACAGCCATTGCTGGACCAGTCCTCTATGAACTTACCTTATTCTTTTTTGAACCCAGCTATAGTTTTGGCCCTTCATAACCTCCCTTGGCAACAAGTTCACAGGTTTACTGCCCTGTATGAAGAAGTACTTCCTTTTTTTATTATTATTTTAAACCTGCTGCCTATTGATTTCATTGGGTGACCCCTAGTTCTTGTGTTGTGTGAAGAAGTAAATAACATTTCTTCATTCACTTTCTCCACACAAGTCATGACTTTATAGATCTCTGTCATATTCCCCCCCTTCAGTTATCTCTAACAAAACAAAAAATCCCAGCCTTTTAATTTCTCCTCATACAGAAGCTGTTCCATACCTTTAACCATTTTCTGTATCTTTTCCAATTCTAATCCATCTCTCAGGAGATGGAGTGACCAGAATTGCAGGCAGTATTCAAGGTATGGGTATACCATGGATTTATGTAGAAGCATTATGCTATTTATTGTCTTATCTATCCCTTTCCTAATGGTGCTGCAGATTGAGTGGATGGTTTCAGAGAACTATCCACAATGACTTTTTGAGTGGTAACACCTAATTTAGATTTCATCATTTTTATATGTATCATTGGGATTATGTTTTCCAATCTTCATTACTTTGCATTTATCAACATTGAATTTCATCTGCTATTTTGATGCACGGTCTCCCAGTTTTGTGAGATCCCTTTGTAACTCTTTGCAGTCTCCTGTGGACTTAACTATCCTAAGTTCCTTTGTATCATCTGCAAATTGTGCCATCTCAACATTTACCCCTTTTTCCAGATCACTTGTGAATATGTTGAATAGCGCTGGTCCAAAAACGGATCTGTGGGGAATACCACTGTTTACCTCTCTCCATACTGAAAGCAGACCATTTATTTCTGCCCCTTTTTGCCTTTCTTTTAAGCAGCTGTTGACCCATGAGAGGACCTTCCCTTCTAAACCTTGACTGTGTTTAAACCATAAAGTATTGGGTTGGTTCATTGCGGCAGGAACAAGGAGGAAAGCCAGAGGTAATGGTAGGAGGAAAACTAACCATGCAGCTCAGCTGGTTGATTCAGTCCACATTTCAGCTGCTCTGCATGGGACTCATTAACATGAGGAAATGAACCATAGAACACAAAGTTCCTTATTGTCATTACTTTTGAAAATGTTATGGCTGTTTGCAGTTCGTATAATTGCCTGGAGACCTTGCTTTACATTTCAGCCCACACACACACGGGACCAAGCAAACAGTCTGGGAACAGAACATAAACGTGACGACGGCAGTCTTGTTACGCCAAATCCAATGGACATTTGCAGAACTCATGGGCTTTCCTAAGCTATTATGACTGTAGATTCTCAGAGCTTCCAATGTGAATCTGGTTTGTAAATAATCTAAATGACTTGATGTCTCTCTAGTTAAATTGGGAGCTTTCCATGTATGTCAGGTCCCTGCTCACCACTGCAGCACCTTCTTGTGTCCATCCTGGAGAACTGCTCTAATGGCAACTGGAACTTCTCTGCTGCTCTGTTGCCTGTCCTCCTGTGTTCCTGGACCCACATCTCCCTGCAAGCCTGGCATCAGCTTCGCAGCACAGCCCTCTGGCTATGGCTCAGTCCCTGCTCCTTCCCCTTCTGGGGGATGAGGGAGGCCTTCCGCAGTCCTTGGCTATTTGTATTAGTGGCTACAGCAGTCCGGAGTTGGGTCCTTCCTTCACAGCCCAGCTGCTCCCTGTCTAGAGTCAGCCCTGCCATCTCTGTCTGGCCCTTACTCCTGGAGCCAGTCTGGCAGTCCACCCCAAATCTGGCTTCAGGACTTACAGCCGCTTCTTCCCTGGAACCAGCCCCTGCTCTGTCCAGGGAACTGGCCTGCCTCACTCAGCAGCTGGCCAGTCAACCTTCACCCTATGAACTCCTGTGGGTGACTGGCATCTCCCTACTGCTGACAGCCGTCTTAGGTGGGTCTACACCGCTTATCTTAACCAGTAACGTTTAATTGTTAGTGTGCCCCCCCATCTGTCTTTATCCACTTGATGTCTCTCCTCTCTGCCAAAATGTACCCCTGTATTCACACACTATTATAATACTCTTTGTACAAGTTACAGCATGTCAGGTACCATCTGAAAAGCTATCATTTGCTGGTTATTATTGGCAACATCATATGTTGTTATAAGATTCCACTTATGGCGTTACTGACACGTCTCAAAACCCACAGCCCTGCCCAAACTGATTGGCAAACAAGTCTCTCAATGACTCAGACTCTAAGGTCCGAAGGGACCAGGATGATCATCTAGTCCAGGGGCCGGCAACCTTTTCCAACCCTGTGCCGGCCCCTCCTCCTCGACCCTCAGCTGGTGCCGGCGGCCCATTCACGGAAAGAAGCGACCTGGAGGGCTCCTCTCGGCAGCGTGTCGGGGGACCCCTATCCCCAGTTACCTGGAGTGACTCCTTTGGGCGCAGCACACCACAGAGAGGAGCCAGTCCGGGCGGCTTCTTTACACGGTATGCCTGGGGCGTGGACGTGGCAGGGACCTCCGCACTGCAGCCACATGGAGTGTCTTTTGGTGGCAGGAGTGGCAATTTCTGTGGCGCCACAGAGGATGCCGAGTGCCGCTCTGAATGGGCTCGTGTGCCGCTGTTGGCCTGCGTGCCGGGGGTTGCCTACCCCTGCTCTAGTCTGACCTCCTGCATAATGCAGGCCACAGACCCTCACCCACCCAATCCCTTCCTTCAATTCCCCCACCCCGTCTTAGTGTCATCCGCAAACTAGCTGAGGGTCCAATCCCGCATCCTCCCGCCCAGCCATTCTCAACCACTGTGTCAGGGCACAAAAGTGTGCTGCGAAAAGAAGGGAGGTGTGTCGCGAAACATTGGCATCACGCAACCCTGCTCATGGGTTACACAGTGCCCAAACCCGTTTCAGCAGATGTTACTTTGCTAGGACAGTAACAAAATCTGCCGAAACAGGGGGTTTGGCACTGCACCGGACCTAGTGTTGGGAGCCTCCCGGGGCTGCAGGGATCTCTGCAACTGGGGAGACTCCCAGCCTTGGGACTCCCCACAGCCTGAGCGGCGCACTGCTGCTGCCGGCTTCCCCCAGCCCTGCGTCAGCTTGGGAGCAGGAGAAGGGAAGCTGGCTGGCGGCAGTGAGCAGGGTTGCGTGATGCCAATGTTTCGCGACACACCTCCCTTCTTTTCGCAGCACACTTTTGTGCCCTGACACAGTGGTTGAGAATGGCTGGGCGGGAGGATGCGGGATTGGACCCTCAGCAAGACAACAAGTAATCTTCTACTCTACTCTGCACTGATTAGGCCTCAGCTGGAGTATTGTGTCCCATTCTGGGCACCTCATTTCAAGAAAAATGTGGCCAAGTTGGAGAAAGTCCAGAGAAGAGCAACAAGAATGATTAAAGGTCTAGAAAACATGACCTATGAGGAAAGATTGAAAAAACTGGGTTTCTTTAGTCTGGAGAAGAGAAGACTGAAGAGAGACAAACGTTTTCAAAGACATAAAATGGTTGTTACAAAGGGGAGGGGAAAAACATTCTTGTTAACCTTTGAGGATAGGGAAAGAAGTAATGAGCTTAAATTGCAACGAGGATTGGACGTTAGGAAAACTTCCTAACTGACAAGGTGGCTAAGCACTGGAATATATTGTCTAGGTAGGTTGTGGAATTGCCATCATTGGAGATGTTCAAGAAGAAGCTGAGACACGCTAGGTTAGACACTTTTTTTCTCAGGACCCAGTTGAAAAAAAATCATTTATGCCCACAACCCGACAATTACATCTCTGAGCAACGCAGCCCAGTCTTTTGGCAGCAGCAGAAGGGGGGCCATGACCCAGTGCCTGCGGGTCTCCAAACCAGTCCTGGGTCCCAACCCGTGGTTTGAAAACCACTGCTCTTGATAATACTTAGACCTGCCTTGAGCGCAGGGACTAGACTAGAAGACCTCTTGAGTTCCCTTCCAGTCCTACGATTCTATGTCTTTCCTGATAGAAGTATTTAAAGAGTTCGTGGTATTTTGACACCTGCCAGCATGTTCCTGTCTTTAGCACTGGTCTTGGTGTCTCAATGAAAGCTGCTGCATTAGGTCAGCTCCCGCACTAATGAGCTTGAGCATATCCCAGGCAGAAACAGGGATCTCCTCACTGCAGTCTAGTGGCAAAGTAGGGCTGCTGGTGGCACCCAGAATTGGGCCAGGTTGTTCTCCTGCAGTAAAATAAAAGTAGATAGCAGAAAACTGTACGAAGCTCCCCTCACAAAGTTCCTGTCTGATCAGTACTCCTGGGGTGGAGTTTACTCCTCTTCTAGAATAGACCATGTGTCCCACCTCCAATCCATACAGGCCTGCGGGTACATCAGAGGCCATGGTCTGGTCTCAATCTACAGGAACATGGCTCTGTTGGCCCTGTACTACCAGGCTGTCCCTTGGCAGCAGCTGCCCAAAGGACCATCCTTAAAGGCCCCTTACTGTGAGGCAGTATTGCTCTTTCCATATAAGCTCCATGGGATGAGGGTACAATGCGTGTTCTGGGTCCCCTTTCCCTTCTGCACCTCCACCGTGCCTACTTCCTGCATGTCGCAAGACCAGCACAGAAGACCTGGAAGGATCCAGGGAAAAGGGAAAAGAGGAAGGGAGAGGTGTGGTTCTGCAGAGATACCTGACACCTCCTTTTCCATAGCTCAAAGGGGGAGGGGTCAGATGTGGAGCCACGATACCCCCACTTGTTTTTCCTAAGTTAAGCCCTTGCACATACCCAAAAGAATGGAACCTTCTACTAGCTACATTTTCAGGTGCGTTGGGTTGGCCACAGCAATGTTACCCAATGCCAAGCATGGGATGAACCATGCTGGAATTTCATACATCCTCTCGGGATTGAGTGCAGATGAAAAATGCCTGGAAAAATGTAAGAATCTGGTGTCCAAGGTATAATCAGAGGTCTTGGCCATTTGCACTCATGAAGAGGAGTATGGCATATCCCATGTGAAAATGAGTAATTTGCAATCAGAATTTTATTGTTTTTAAAAAAAAAGTCACGTCTTTTTAATGCTCTTTAAGACAGATTGGCAAGTCTGGTTGTTAAATGACTTATTACTGCTTTTTGCCAGAACAACTTATGAGCACAGCAATGAAGTACATCGTACAGAGTACCTGGAGAAGACAGTGGTTGGTCCTTTCATATTATCCTGGCACGCAATGCTTCTCGGTTTAAAATAGACTTGATAATTAATGCCAATACAGCAGTGGCATATCTCACAAATCACGTCATTCTGAGCAGTCATAGTGGGAGGGGGAATTCACTACTCCATTAACGTGAAAAAAGTTTGTAAATAGCTACTCTTTGTAATAGCTTAAAAAAGTGATTCATTCCTGTTCTCTCCACTAGCCCTGCAGCTGCTGAGAACAAACAGACAATAAACAAGATCAGGCCTGTATCTTCATGCTTTCTTTCACATTTCCCTTTCCACAAGAAATACACTTCTTCAAAGTTACTGCCTCCTCCTCTCTCAAGCCACTCGTCACGGCTTGTTTCTACCATGATCATCTGCCTACTGGAAATGCCAGTCGCTGGGGAGAGACAAGTGGAGTCTGCTCGTATTTATTCTTTTTTAAAAAAAATTTGGGAATATCAAACTATGCCCATGCTGTAGCTATCCTATGGAAGAGTGTGAGCTTACCATGACAGATCTTCCCCCTCCCTGCTATTTATTACACTGACTTGTAGGTCTGGTCTTAGGTCAGCTTGTAAATTCTATAGAGCGGGGACTGAACAGTATCTTCCTGCCTGTCTGTGCAATGTTTGGCTATTTCCACTGCGGTAGTGCCCACAGGACACTCTATGGGTTTGGAGAATTAGGAAATTCTCTGATGAAGGAGCGGGTTGATTTTTGGTATTAATAATTCCAACTAAAAGGAGCTAGACTGACTTAACATTAACTAAAGGAGCAGATCTCTCCAGAACTGCAAATATTAATAAGAAACAAAGATCTAGCCCAATACAGGGGAAGAAAATAAGTGTTATTCACAGAGATGGCCAGTGCAAGTCCAGAGCTAGCTAAAATGTTTGTGAGAACGGTGTCCCATGTCAACAGTGAGGAAAGTAAAGCAATTTGGGAACTGAGTGGAGAATCTGCTACTGTTAAAATGATACAAGAGTCCAGGCCCATTTCCTGCCAGACTCCGTATACAAGAAAATCAAGAAGAACTCTGAAACCGAAGAACAAATGTAAAATTAGCAAGAAACAGTAAAGTAATTTCTCATAACTAAGTACTGGCTCTGGAGGGGATGCATAAAATCATTACCAAGATACTTGGTTTTTCCCCCAGGTGCAAAAATCACAGCAAATTATTAGAGATTAAAGCCTGGGAGGAAAGAAACTGTTTGAATGTACAGCGGCCGGCACTAATTGTCACATCAAGGACACATATCGTGTTTGTTTAAACCCTGTGGCAATCACAGTTATTGCTCCACCCAGGATAATTCATTTGTGCTGGGAGCAAGCTCTAAAGAATGCACCTGCAGGGTTAAATTAACAAAGAAAATCAAGTACCAGCTGGCTGGGAACATCCCCTGGTGCTGGAGAAAACAAAAACTTTAGAGAAATTTCTGCTGAATTTCTGGGGCTGCATATGCACACAGCTGCCAAAATCCTCGTGCCTGAATCACACCAAAGGCCCGGTAAGAGCCCCAGACCAGGTGTTGCACCATCTGCTCCGGCCCAGAGCACGCTACTGGCTGAGGCTGAGACTGAGACTGCTGTCCATGTCCTTTCAACTTCTAGCCCCGGGTGGAGCACTCACCCAGGGCGTGGGAGACGCAGGGTCACCCCTCCCGCCTGATGGAGCAGGAATTTAAGCCCAGGACTCCCACGCTGTGAGTGAGTGAGTGCCTGACCTCTAGGCCATGGGGTCCATGGTGCTGAGGTTGCAAACCCACGCAGTATCTCGGAAGCCATTGTATTAATGTATGACTGTCTTCTACCCCACAGGGAAGGGCTACAGCAGGTCCTCCGGGAGCTAAAAATCAGTGGAAGAGGTAATTAAGGAGAGTTGTGGGAAGTGGCTGCTTTCTGATATGTTACATAACCATGTCGTTTGTTTGTTACTCAAGTATTGAACTTTTTTAGAAGTGCATTTCTACTATGATGATTTTGCCCCATGAACAGAGGTGGCTTTTGGGGTAGGCGAAGCAGGTGCATGCCAAGGGCCCCGAGCAGCAAGGGGCCCCGTCGCCTGCCCCAAAAGCCGTGTCTGGCTCAGTTGGCAGCAGGCGGAGTAGCTGGCCCCTGGGGCTGGGGCCGGTGGCAGAGGGCAGAGAGCTGGGGCTGGAGGTGGTGGCCGGGGCTATGGAGGCAGGGTTGGCGGTCAGGGATGGGGCCAGGGGCAGGGAGCCAGGGCCTTCGCCTACGGCTCTCAATAGCCAAAGGCCGCCTCTACCCATGGAGAAATGTGTTTTGCTTTGGAAGAGCTGTGTGGTAATTTGTAAGTGCTGGTCCTTGTCCTCGAGCAGAGCACAGCCAAGGGCTGGCCGTTAGGAGCCTGGCTCTGGTAAGCCCTGGTCTGAAGGGTCCCTGCCCAGAGACGTGCAGAGCTGACTGGGCAGAGCTGGAGTGGACTCAGAAGTGGGTCCACTTACCCTGAAACGGGACAGCAGGTTCCTCTCCTGTGGAAGCGTCGCATAAGTCATCAAACAATCACTGGGCCAGAGAGCGCCGGAGCACGGGCCTGTGCTACGTTCCTGTGCCTGGAAATCGCCTTCGTGCTCTTAGGGACTGAGGCGTCTATCCACGCTCAAGCAGCGCAGCGCCTTCCTGTGGGATGGGTTCTGCCACGCTGACTCGCACTGGCAGAATCTGACCTGTCATTTGCAGCAGCGAAGGTATTTCCTGCAGCCACGCTGACTGGCTCCCGAGGGCCTGGAACACGTTTATCACAGAAATATTTCCAGGTGACTAAAAGGGAGACCAAGAGACAGGACCTGACGTACGCCTTGCTGTTACCCCGTGTTACGTCCCACGTTGCACATTGTAAAAGGCAGTGCAGGCCAGCCGCCTAGAAGTGGGATAACTCTTGCAGAGGGAATGTGCTCAAGAGACAAGGGGCATTCAGTGGGAAACTGCTCGATCCCAAAGGTAACACAGGTCTGAGATCAAAAGCCATCCCTGCTACACTGCTCACGGAAACAGTTCTTGCCCCCGGTGCCATAAATACATGGGGTGTTTTAAGAGAGGGGAAGAAGCAAAGAGGCTCATGGTTCCTACTCTTCAGAGTTTTGTTCCTCTGAATGAGGCTGTTCATATGCTCCTGGCTAGCTCCTACACACATGAGCTCGGACAGTCCCTAATTAAGCATCTTCCTACCCACTCCGCCAGCCACTGTGATGCCAGCATGCCTCTCTTTGTTTCCATCCACTCCAGTGGGCCCACACATGGCTCTTGGACATTGGTCTCCTCTGTACACACTTCACATCTCTATTTTGGTGCCATAGTTAAAGTGGCATTTAGCAGCGGTGTTGGATCCAGGACATTTCACTCACCGATGGACAAGAACGGCGCCCCATGGCGTGTTGTATAAGGGCTGGGCTAATGGCCTGAGCAAGGGACAGACTCGTGATTTCTTGAGCTCTAGCTCTGCCTCGACTGGTGTCTCCCCAGGGGTTAAATGACCTACGTTTACCTCTCTACTCGGTTTGCCACCTGTGAGAGCTTAGGATATGTCTCCACGGCAGGTGGGAGCGCGCCTCCAGCCTGGGCCACACCTGTCTTAGCGGCGTGTGCTGGCACACAGCAATAGCTGTCTAGACACGGCTTTGACATTGCGGATCAGACTTGAGCTGACCCACTCCCCTAGCCACGACAGCTCCTTTCAGCACACTGGCGCAGGCCCTGTGAACACGGAGCAGTAGTCCGGAGCCAGGACGCCCCATCTCAGATGCAGCGCAGGCCGACCTTTCACTACCTGACAAGACTGCTGTGTTTCCTAGCTACTATTTGCAAAACGTCCTGACTGTGGGAGTTGCGCAGGTTATTACTGATCACTTCCTCACTTGGTGTCACCTCCACCAGACAGGGATTTCCCAATCATCTCCTCTTCACTAAGAGGATTTTTCTTTCGGCGTTCAAGACACACAGATGCCCTGGGCCAGGTTCTGTGCTGATGTACAGCTCATGTAATCCATTGCAAGTCATCACAGAATCCAGCCTGTTGCACTTTGCCCGCACCTGTACTGTGCTCACCACCTACCTTATGAGACAGGGCATACAGGACCCACACAATACAGGGTGGGGGATTCTTTTTTTGGGAGGGCATTAAACTGGCTTTTGTTGCTGGGCACCCCCCTGAACACACACTCATCTGGCACAAATACAGGCTGAGTCTGAGTGGATGGAAATGCCTCATTTTCATACCATTGTCTGCTATATTTTCCTGTGCCATGTTCAAGATGAAAGGCGAGGGGATAGTAGAGGGGGAAGTGGGCTTACCTACCTCTAAAAGTGTCCATTCCCTTCCCTGTACACTTTCAAACTATCCCCAGCAAGGATGACTTTATAACAATGCTTGCGGAGAGCATGGGTGGATTTTGAAGCTTCCCTTTGGGAAGGCAAGCTTCCTGCCCCTCAAGTCTCACCCCCAGGCCTCTTCCGCTCCCCCTCACCACAGTCGCTGCATGGGTCTCTGGCTGACTTCCTTCTCTCCTCTCCTTCCCCAACTCCTACCTACCTTCCTCACTCTCCTCCCAGCATCAGAGGCAGCTGCCTATGTGCCCCTCCAAAGGCAGGAACTGGGTCAGTGTGGGATTGGGGCTGCTGTAGGATGATTCACTCACTAGCCTGTTCCTCCCTCCCTGGCTGACTGGGGCAGTGACAGACTCAAATGTTCGGGGTACATTAAACAGATCCCCACATCAGGAAGCTTGGGAGACACACAGGAATTTGGGGCAGGAGGAGGAAGGGGTGCAGACAGCATCAGTGGAAGGAGGAGTCCCATAAAATCCCAGTCTCCTGTGATCCAGGGAGAGTGCATATGAATGAACGGTTAATTGTGGAAACTTTTAGCATTCACTTCCCACCTGAGGATGACCTCAAGGCACCTAAGCAAAAACAACGAAGTGAGCTACACAACTCCTCTGAGACAGGCAAGTATTTTCCCTGCTTTTGAATGAAGAACCTGGGGAACAGACTGATTGCCTTTTCAAATCAATAGAAAGACTCCCCTTGAGATCAAGCCTTAAATGACTGGGGGTCCGATATCACCATGCAAATCTGTGACAGGGACCATTATAAAGCCCCAAATCTTCACATTCCTCACTCTGCTGCATTGCACTGACCATTCTCCTTATCTGGAAAGCAAATGAGTGTCTCTGAAGGGACTGGAGTGATTACTGCACATGCGAGACCACCCAGTCTCAGGAGTCACTCGGATTAGGGGCGGGCACTAGTCTAGCAGCAGTTTCACTGTAACACTGCCCAAGCCCAGCAAGGCAGCAATAAACAGAGTGAAGTCCACCACAGCAAATCAGGGAAAGCCTAGCAGAGAGTGAAGTCCACCACAGCCAATCAAGGAAGGCCTATCCACTCCCTGCCTTCAATAAGACCCACCCATGGCAGAGAGCACGTTTTTTTGCCTTCGGAATACATTAGATGCACCGAACGGCCCGGTGTACTTCTTCTTCTTGGATGGAATATTCCTCAAACCATCCCTGCCAGCCCGCCACCCCTTTCGCCACCACATGCACTCTACAGGGGTCAAATTCCCCACTCTGAAACTTACCTAGTTCAGACATTGCTCCTAGGCCGTGTTTCTCACAGTCGGTCACATTAATAAAACACTGGAGCCTCGTGCACATTGGCATTATGAAATGGTTCCAAATGAAAACGACTGTACACGTTAATTTATCCCCCAACCCTGCAGCAGCCCCCCCCATCTTAAGGCAGAGGCCATAAAACATACACCTGCACACCACAGCCTTGTAAAACGGGGAGATAAACATCTTCACGGGCATGCTGAAACAAAATATTTGTGCTGAATAACTGTCGTGTCTAATGCCAGAGATGTGCTTTGCTCCGGCCTCAAGAGATGTAATTACAGTGTTCCACTTCTCTCCCTAAGCCACCTTGAAAACAAAGTCATCTAGCTCCATCTCAGGCTACCAGGATAGGTGAGAAATAGTCTGCCAGGGGAATGCCGGGCTGGAAAGGACCTTGAGAGGTCATCCAGCCCCGCCCCTGCACTGTGACCCGTCCCTGACAGGTGTTTGTTCAACCGGTCCTTAAAAACCTCCACAACCTGCCTTGGAAGCCAACCCCAGAGCCTAACCGGCCTTAGTGTTAGACAGTTTTTTCCCTTGATATCGAACTCACTCTCCAGGGCTGCAGACTAAACCCATTACTTCTCGTCTTACCTTCCGTGGGCACGGAGAACAACGGACCCCTGTCCTCTTGATAACTGCCCCTACGATATTTGAAGAGCGTTATCAGTCTGTCCCCTCGACCCCCATCTGCTTTTCTCAACCCTAACCAGGCCCAGTATTTGTAGCATTTCCTCACAGATCAGGTTTTCTGAATCTTTTGTCATTTGTGTCGGTCTCCTCTGGACTCTCCCCAATTTGTCCACATCTCTCCTGAAGGGTGGCACCAGAAATGGACACAGGGCTCCAGCCTCTCCGGTGCTGAGTAGAGCAGAACGATTACCTCCTATGTCTTGCGACAGGAAGCATACAGTCAGATGAAGTAACCATCATAAATGAACCAAACTGTGCATCGCATCACTGTGGCTAGATATTCCGTGCTTGAATAGGGAGAATATGCAGTAGGGATGTACTACCCACCACCTGACCAGCTGATAGCGAGGGCGAAATGCTCAGAGAGATTAGAGAGGCTACTGAACTAGAAAACTCAGTAATAACAGGGATTTCAACAATACCCATATTGACTGGGCACACGTCATCTCAGGACAGGAGGCATGGATAAAATTTCTTGACACCTTAAATGACGGCTTCTTGGAGCAGCTAGTCCAGAACCCACAAGAGGAGAGGCAATTCTTGATTTAGTCCCAGTGCAGCACAGGATCTGGTCCGAGGTAAGCATAACTCAATTGCTTGGCAATGATGTCAGAGCACACTAAAATGTAACATGTGGGGAGTGGGGGGAGGCGCAAAGCGGCCCACACAGCAGCATTTCATTTCAGAAAGGGGAACTACACAAAAATGAGAAATTTAGTGAAACAGAAATCAAAAGGAAACCTTTTAAAGACACCGTAACAGAGGGTCAATTTAAATGCATACCCCAAATTAAAAAACATCATAAGAGGACCAAAAAATGCCACTGTGGCTAAACAACAAAGAAGCAATTAGATACAAAAAGGCATCCTTTAAAAAGTAGAAGTTGAATTGTATTGGGGAAACTAGAAAAGAGCATAAACTCTGGCAAGTGAAGTGCAAACCTATAATTATTGACAAGTGAATGATTGGTTTCAGATGATACCTTACGAAGTCTTTTTGTACAAAGATGATCACAGCAGTGTGTGAACACAGGGGTGCACTCCAGCACAGCCCTGTATGTGACCCTCCTGTTAATACACTCTGGGATGACATTAGCCTTTTCTCCACCCGCAGCACATTTGTGGCTCATATTCACTTGGTGATTCACTATAACCCCCAGAATCTTTTCAGCAGTTCTACACCTAGCCAATTAGTCCCAATTTTGTAGTTGTGCATTTGATTTTTCCTTCCACAGTGCAGTACTTTGCCTTGTCTTTACACACTTTCATCTGGATTTCAGAGCAAGTCTCCAGTCTGTCTAATCCTGTCTTCCCAAGTGCGCACAGCCCCTCCCAGCTTGGTATCATCTGCAGATGTTATCCGCACGCTCTCCATGACCATGCCATTATCCACGACAAGTTTGGTTCCCTGACATTCGGCCCCTGGAGGCATGACTGCACCAGCTTTCTCTGTCTCTCCTAAATCCCTCTTTGAAACAGCATTCTGCTCTGAAAATGGGCGATGTGAAACCCACCCCTTCTGGTGCAGCAGACCTGTTTTTGGCAGGGCGGGAGGGTTCAGTCCTCCCTCTCCCTCCCCTCAGGGACAGATATTTGTGCTGGATTTGCATGCATCCTGCGTGCCAGTGAAGTCTGAGCTGCAGCAGAACCAGAACCAGGGAATTTTGCATAACTACAGCCAAAGTGATCCAGGGGCAAGAGACTAACCGTGAGCCGAGTGCCTAGCACTGGGCTCCAGCATGTCAGAGAGCAGCAGGCAAGCCCGCGTGGAGCTGTAGGCAGGGCAAGCTGCACGTGCCAGGCGGAGCAGGCAGAGGCTCTGATCTTCAGTTCCAAAAAAGGTGAGGCAAGAAAAAGCCTTTGGGCACCTCCTAACAGCGCCACCCCAAAGCGAAAGCAAGCGGATCACAGCAGTGCGACGACCGTTCACACAGCTAGGAAGGGCCGAGGCCGTACATGCTGCGGGTACCAAGGAGCGAATTGGCACCAAGGTGGTTTCCAGCCCGCTCGGTTTAGTTTGGGCCAGTGGCTCTCAGCAGCCCCACTGCAGACGTTGCTCCTGGGCCCAAGGCATCTCTGGGGACTGGCACCTCGCTCCTCTTTGAACCCCTCAGCTGGTGGGCTCTTTCCCCCGAGCTGGGTTGGGATCATTCTGAGGTGGGCGCGGGGGCTTTCAAACGTGCCGTATTGTACTAATGCTCCTCAGCATGTCACGCGGGCACATCAGTAGCAGATGGGAACCTGAGCAAGGTGGCCAGCTGACTTGTCCAACCTGCAGCAAGAAGCAGCAGCAACTGTCCCCTGGTCCAGCGTGCCCTCCGCTGGGCCAAACCGATCCCTCCTCTCTGCTGTCCGTTCCCATGCAGCCTGCCCAGGATGGAAATGCCACATTGCACCTTCCCCACCCCTTACTTCTGGACTGGTCTGAGTGCGGCTGGAGACCGGGCAGAGGTTCCCGATTCTCCCCACCCCAGTATCACAGCCCCAGCAAGAGAGAAAAGCCTCCCTGCTGCGTGTGCTCCGAGAGGGGACCTTCGGCCGTATCTCAGGAAAGGATTATTGTGCACCATGGCCCTCTTATCAGGGGGAAACGAAAATGGGATTTTGACAAATTGGTTGTGTTGCAGCATGTGATTTTCTGTAATCGCCCCCAGCAGCTATTGTTCCAAGGGCAGGATATTCAGTCCGGGCGGGGCCGCAGGACTGTGGCCCTGCCCAAAGGTTAAAGGGCATCCTGGGCCCGGGTTGGGCTCGCTGTCCACAATTGTGTTTGCAGCCGGTGTGTGCCGAGTCCGGGATGCAGCGCGGCTGAGCTGGATGCCGTTCTCACAGCCCAGCAAGTGCGGAGCAGATGACATCACCAGCAGGAGTAGGGGCCTGAATGCCTTTGCAAGAAGAGATTGTATCAGCCGCTTCTGGCAGGGAGCTACATCCCTCCCGCCTGGCTGCTGGACGCGTCTCCCTGCCATTCTGTGACACAATAGCATGGGGCTGCCGGCCTCACCCAGGGGCTGCTCGGAACCAGCTAACAATGCTGCAGCCGTTCTAGGGGGCAAAGGGCTTCCAGGGCAGGAATGAACGGCAAAGGGAGAATTCAGGGTGTTGGGCATGTCCTTGAGTACATGGGCTGGCGCTGTGGGACAGATCCCCAGGACAGCCCTGATGTGAGCACTCTCCAACAGGGCACCGGCCTGAGGGAATGGGAGCCAGAATTCCAGATCAGCCCTCCTCCGGGGTCATGGCGAATCGCCACGAACACCCACGGGGGACTTGGCCTCTTCCGCTGGATCTCAGGGCCCGTCTCCTGCTGAGGCAGTGGGGTTTAACAGAACGGGCGTCGGGGATGTAAAACTGGGGTGCACACCCCAGTCTGTCCAGCGATGTCCATTACCCCCTCACCCCGTTTCCCTGCAGGGTGCAGTGCCTGCCTGTCTGAGGGGTGATGCCTCCATGGGAGCATGAATGCTCCTCTGGCCTCCCCTGGGACCGCACCCGCCGGCAGTCTACACCACGGGCAGGCAGGGCCGGCCTTAGCGGTGGGCAAGCTAGGCAGCCGCCTAGGGCCGCCAATTTTAGGGGCCGCCAAATTTTGCCCAAGGGAAAGGGGCCCAGCAAAGCGGCAGACTTGGGCAGAAAACTTATTCTGCCCTGTCCTGCTGCGGCCAGGCTGGGGAGTTTCAAACCTCCCGCTCTGAGTGTGCTCAAACAGATCGTGCTCAGGGTGAAAGGGGCCTGACCCAGGACCGGCTCTGCCGGCCACCGCTGCAGCTCCAGACCTCCGGCCAGGTAAGGGGGGCTGGGAAGGGGCTGTGGGGGCTGAGAAGGAGCCGCAGGGGCAGGCAGAGGAGCCAGGAAGGGGCTGCAGGGGGTGGGCAGAGGATCGGGGAAGGGACTGCGGGGGCGGGCACAGGAGTGGGGAAGAGGGCTGGCAAGGATCGGGGAAGGCTCCGCGGGAGTTTGGGGAGGTGAGAGTCAGGCAGGAAAGGGGTCATGGGGGGGCAAGGACCGGGGAAGGGGCCACGGGAGGGGCAAGGACCAGGGAAAGGGGCATGAACGCTTTGAAGGGAGAACCGCGAAAAATAAATTTGCCTAGGGCCGCCAACGGTCTAAGGCCAGCCCTGCGGGCAGGTCCTGGCCCAGGGACTTTGTCCTCCCGTAGCTCCAAGGACAGAGAGCGTGAGAAGCAACGAGCACCCTACACGCCAAAGAATAAACGGACACAAATCAGACATCAAAAATGGCAACATCCAGAAACCAGTAGGAGAGCACTTCGGTCTCCCTGGACACTCAGGAGCAGACTTGAAAGTTGCTGTACTCAACCAAAAACCTTCAAAAGCAGACTTCAGCGTGGGACTGCAGAGCTGGAACTCGTGCAAACTTGACACAGACTAAGCCTGAACACTTGGAATGGTTCTCTCCTTACAAGAAGTGACTGTCCTCTTCACACATTTGCACCGTCTAATCACCCGGTGCGAATGGCCCTCATCTGCCCTAACTGGACTGACTCTGCTAACACTTCCCTCCTTCACCCGGGCACGTGTACATAGACCTCTCCACTGTCCTTTCCACGTCATGCATCTGACGAAGTGGGTTGGAGCCCACGCAGGCTTACGCCTGAAGAAATGTGTTCGTCTTTAAGGTGCCACGGGACTCTCGTTGTTTTCACCCTACGCAGGACGTCCCAGAGCACGGAGCTCCCTCTCCACCCCGCACGTGGAAGCACAGGGCGCTGCTGAGTGGGTTGAATCACCCCTTTCAGCTCTGGGACGACATGGACTAACCAATGAGCAGGGCCAGCAGGAAACCGGGGGATGGCCGCATTCAGGCCGGGACTGTGGCCCGTTACCACTGGCCCCAGCAGCTCAGCTTTGACTGCAGCACAGTTGCTGTCACCTCCATAATGCTCGATCACTCAGTGGCAGCCGCTGGTGATTTCTAGTAACTGAAGCTAGGCCCGTGGCCGCTGGCCGGTGCAGGAGGCGCTCAGCTAGGGCTGTAGGCCGGGGCCAGGGCATGGCAGACATAAAGAACTTCTTTGTGTCACCACTTACATAACATCTGCCTGTGGACACGGCTCTCGCTTAGCAACTGTGCCTGGCACTGGCTGAAGCCTGCACAGTTCAGTCTGGCTCTGTAACACCAGCACCAAGCAGGACTAATTCTTTTCCCCTAGCAAACCACAGCACAGTGACTCTTCCTTTGCCCTCCACCAGCTCCACTGGCCGTGGCTTTGGGTTGCCAGATCCACCCCGTGGAGACAGGGTGGGGGTGGGAAGAGCTGTGGCTGCAGCCCAGTGCAGAGGGGCATAGAGTCCACCTCGTCGCACAGCCAGTGGGGCGTGATCCGCAGGGCCCCCAAAAGAGAAGCATAGGGGCCACAAGGCACTGAACACTTTATTAATAGAGAGCAACACAAAGCTTGCAGCCTGCTCCCTGCACAGCCAGAGCCTTCATGGTCACATATCCCCCACACCTCCCAGCCCTGCCCGCAAGCCCAGAGGTTTCCCCTGGGGGAGAGACACAGTCACAGCACGCGCCCCTGGGGCAAAGGGACCCGGCCACACCAGCATGCTGGGGACAGTTCTTCCCTCTGCACCACTCCAGGGAATGCCCGGAATCCGCCTGCCCAGACAATTTGGGGCTGGCTCCCACGGGTCCTGAGGCGTGGCAGGGGGCCTGGTGCAGCACAGGATCAGTCGGCACGGATCCACACAGCAGAGCACCACAGGGAGCACTTGGGAAACAGCTGCAAGCAGCAGCCTCTGGCTCCTCCGATTTACATCAGGCCGGCACTGCACCAGCCCAGCAGGGCACAGGGAGCGAAACGCCACGCCAACCCGGGCTGCACACACGATGCCGGGCTCTCTGGGCCCGTTCTCAGACACTGTGAGCCAAATGCGGCCTGATTTACACCCTGCAGGCAGCAGGGATGCAGGGGAGATGTCAGAGGAGAATCAGCTCCAGGCATTACAGAGGAGGCATGTGTCAGTCCTGGCTCTGAGCACGATGCTGCAGCCAAAGCTGAGCTGTTGGGGCCAGTGGTAACGGGTAACACTCCCGGCCTCAGTGCTGCCGGTCAGACGGGCTGAACCCGTGGGCCCCTCTGGCCCTGAGCACCACGAATCTCCGAAA
Organism: Pelusios castaneus; assembly: GCA_007922175.1. Lineage (NCBI taxonomy): Eukaryota > Metazoa > Chordata > Testudines > Pelomedusidae > Pelusios > Pelusios castaneus. Next base: position 646,720 of record ML685984.1, read on the forward strand.
TGGCGAATGCAAATAGACATGCAGCCTCCCCCACAGCCACACAGCTCGGGGGGGTGGAAAAGCATCCTCTTTAGACTGGAGGAAGCTAGGGTGGGGCAGAATAGGCGACAAGCCCCTGAGCACCTCTGGACTGGAGCAGCCTGGGCCAGCAGGGCCACACACTGCAAACGAGTACAGAACAGCTGAACGCTCTAACGAGAGCAGCTTGCCTGACCAGGCCAGGAAACAGCTGTCTCCAAGCTGGGGGGAGGTATAAGCCAGCGAGGAGGACACGGAGGGGAAGAGGGCAGAAGCTCTGCTACTCAGTTTGCCTCCTGGCCAGAGAGGAGAGCAGGCCACAGCCTCGGGTCGGGGCCGAAAGAGCCTGGGCTGAGAAGAGAAGGATGCACAGAGTGTAAGTGAGTGAGCACAGCTGACCACTTATGCCCTGAGTCCTTTGCTGTGGAGGGGAAGAGACCAGCCAGGGACTGCCTGACAGATCCATTACAGCGCCAGTCAATCCAGGCCTGAACACTGCATGGTGGCCTTTCCCCCAAGGGGCACAGCGCCGATACATGTGACTGGAGAAGTCCCCCCAGGTAAGGTCAGCAGGATTACGCATGGGTGCAGGGTCTGCCCCAGGGTGTTGGGACACTTTGCTGTTGTCCAAAGTGCCGTGCACCGTCTCCCCAGCATGCCCGGCGTGAGACAGCACCGTCTCCCCAGCGTGCGCAACACGAGACAGCACCGTCTCCCCAGCGTGAGACAGCACCGTCTCCCCAGCGTGCCCGGCGCGAGACAGCACCGTCTCCCCAGCGTGCGCGGCGCGAGACAGCACCGTCTCCCCAGCGTGCGCGACACGAGACAGCACCATCTCCCTGCCGTGCGCGACACGAGACAGCACCGTCTCCCCAGCGTGCGCGACACGA